>CM064872.1:17785571-18385571 GCA_032719365.1 Prinsepia uniflora | reverse complement strand
GCCACATTGTAGATGTTGTGTGGTATGGTATGACATGTCGTGGTTGAGCGGTGGTAGACACCAAGGAGGTCGTAGGGTATGAGTGGTTGAGACCCTTGGATTGTGGTTACTGGTCGGTGGGACACTAGTATTGGAGTATGACGACTCTTCGGAGTCGAGAGCGATGGATCCGTCAGGATGGTTGTGCTGCAGTGGGTAACCGAGTTTGTGATAACCCTAGTTGGTGATTGATCGGACAAGTTACCAGGAGAGTGGTACTTATCGACCGGATCTTGAGGTGGACCAATCGGGGGATATTGCGTATTGAGTGGTTGGTACCGGCGGTGGGTTGACCGCATGGTTTTGGAGTCTCTATAGCGGAATGCTTCTGAGATTGGTCTGCACGCAGTTGTGGTAGACGCTACTATTGATGGACGTGATCGAGTCTTATCGAGTTGGATAGAATCGGGTTGTCGTGACGAATGAGGCGATGAGATTCGTCAGTCGTGACGAGGATACGAGGGTGCGTGAGTGATGCACGGTATGAGCAGTGATTTCTAGATTCACCTCAATTACGACCGAGTACGATCACAGAATGAGGTGTTGGAATTTTGGTGTTGGCGAGTGTGCCACGCTACCTCAGTGGAGGTGACTGTGATGAGTCGGGTGTACCTGGATGAGTGACAGATGCCCTAGATACCTTTGGACGGACAACACGAGTATGAGTGTTGGAGTTGATCCTATAGAGTTGGGACGTGCAAACCAGTATGCTGACGGGATAGTAGATATGCCCAGAGTGGCGAGCATGTGAGTTCGGTGGGCACTGAGTGGGACAAAGAGAATCCCGAGTGGCTCAGTGTGAGGCACGGGGAGTACTTGGTTTGGTGACTAGTTCCCTGATGATACGAGACTTGAGGCAAAAGTGTGTGCCTAGGAGTGGTAACGTTAAAGGTTGAAATTCCTAAGTGGTGATTGGATGAAAGGGTATAAATGGATGACGTAAGTGACGTCTTATGACGTAAGGGTCAGTTGGTCAGTTGTGGTGATATGCAGAGATTTGGCTGCAGATCACTGCAGGAGCTTGTTGTGACTCTTCAGTCAAGCGGTACATCGGATTAGGATGAATTGACATCCTTTGGATGAACATAAACCGTCGTAAACGGACATCTGAGTTGGATTATAAACAGACACGTGGTTGGATGGCCCGAGTGAGTTGAAGACTTGGAAGAGTATCGAGATGGTTCCAATATGGTTGGAGCTTCGAAATCAAGAGAAGTTGTGATTGAGACGATGAGGAGAGTACTTGATTCAGCATTGGAAGTGGGTATTCTGTGGCACCAGATGGGGTGAATTTCCTTGCTGATTATGCTAAGCTAGGAGCAGAGGAAAATCGTATCGTAAGATAGTGGAAGAATCTCTCGGCATAGTTAGCGAGAAGGCAAGACAGAAGTTGGATATGGGAGTATATGATCTGTCTTGGATTTGAGAGTAAAGATTGTGACAGATTGATGTTTGCCTGATGACGGACAGTTGAGGTCCGAACCATGTTTGGAGTGCGGACAGTAGTGTGGTGACGATCACGATGATCGAGATGATGGATGTTGGTTGGTTTATCTCTGGCGTTGTTCAAGTGACCACGAGTACTCCGAGAAGACGTTGAGGATAGTAAGGATTAGTGCACGATGGCCGATAGGATTGACCACGGGTCATTATGAAATCCTAGATGGATATGAGACGGTGATCGGAGGAGGTCCGATGTTGATTATACTGTGTGTACAAGAATCAGATTGGATCTGGTAGTGACAATTCAACGAGAATTATGATCGAATGTGTTTCGACGGAGTACGTGAGGTGACAATTGAGACTCGAGATGAGTCAAGACTCAGCGGGGGTCGCTGAGTGTCGCTGAGCATGGTTGAGTGACACGAGATACTATATGGGGACTCGTTAGCGAGTCGAGATCAGAGTAGTGCAATGAAAGCTCAGTGGAGCCAGAAGTTGCCGGCTGGTCACGATGGTTGTGACATGTGGTGGTGATGAATTTGATCGGTGGCCGACGAGTTCGGATTGGTTCAGATTGATGAACGCTAAGGAGAGTCAGTATAAGTATGAGAAAACGAGAGTGTTGGCTAGTATAATTGCTGAGGTAGATAAATGACGCAGGTTTGAGTATGGCCTGCGAGATGTGATTCGTGTCATTATGATGGCATGATCTATAGGATGTTTTCTGGTCTGATGCTGAGCAGAATGTCAGTCTAGTTATCGGATGAGAAGGATCATCAAGCTGAAAAGCCGATTTGACGACAACCTAGTATAGATGACCTCTCAGAGTGAGTGACAGGCGAGATTGACGAGTGTCGACATCTCGAGTGAGACGCATGCGTCGACAAGTGATTTCTCGAGAGTCTAGTTGGAGCTTTATAAGCTCCGGTGACAGTGCATACTGACGTGTACTTTTACACGAGAGTGCGCGAGTGGGGGACATGATTGGATTCCACAGTTTAGTTGTGGAATTGGGTCAGTTGGAATTTCTAGGATGAAATTTTTAAAGGAGGGAAGTTTGTAACGACCCATCCCTAATTTTTGGGATTAATTAAGACTAATTATGGATTAGCGAGACTAATTGAGGATTAGCCGAGGATTAACAGACGTTTAGGGCAAAATTATAATTTTGCCCCTAAACAAGGGTAAAAAGTTGACTTTTGACTCAGGAGGTCCGATGGCCGAGGGCCGAGGACCGTTACGTAGATCGGGTCAATATGAGTCCGTAGACAGGCGGCACGTCGAAATCAGAAGTTCAACGAAAAAGTTAAAGGTTACCGAAGTTCAGAGGAACTATTTATTGCGGCACAATTTATGAGGCAAAGTGAATTTTTATCCTGAGTGGGGCCCAGATATTTAGTTTAGGCCAATGGATGAGTGACAAATGTCACCCATCCATGGCTCCCTTTACACAGATGCATGCATCTTTATCCCCTTCCTTATTTCGATCGACCAAACACCCCGATGAACCCAAACACCACCCCTTCCCCCGTTTGAATCTGTGTGAGGCCAAGAGAGTAGCCGAGGGAAGTGAGAGAATGAGAGAGGCCGTGGGGAGGTGACAGAACCGCCGTGGACGGCGGAGGGACCCACGGGAAACAGGTAAACCCGAGTACCTCTATTTGATTTCAAATTCAAGTTTTTGCTTTGAACGCTAGGGGCTGCTTCTAATTATTGGATGTTGGTTGTAGGGGTTGTACGAGTTGTATGGAACATGAAAGGGTGGTTGAGAACGGTTGAACAGCTTGTGAGACAGTCGTGAAGATTTTCGATGGCCAGCCACCGAATTTAGTTTCCGGCTAGGTAATCTCGTATCGAACCTCCCATTATGTTTGTAAGGTTCCTAGAAACTAAATGAGATCCTTAGGAGGAAGTTTTGGCCCTTGGTTATGCCCAGAACATAGATAGGAAATTTTGGGTATAAATGGATTATTGAACCAAGGGATTTTAGGATTGTTTTCGTGGTTTTAATTGCATAAAACAATCCCTAGGATAGATTAGGGAAGATTGGTGGAAATAAGGAAGAAAAAGGATGAAAAAATAGGAGGGATTGGTCCTGGACCAGATTGCAAGTGGACCGATTCGGACCGGTTTGGCCGAAGAAAGAAGATGCACAGTCGCAGGCGTGTGAGCCCCACGCGCACCCCCTTTGGACAGTGTGCGAGGGCGAGTGGGGGAGATTCTGGGGAATTTTTCAACATACGAAATCATCTTTTCGATGTAACGAGCATTTTGGGATAAGTTTCGAGTCGATCGGACATCGTTTCGATATAGTTCGGGATATCCGAAGGTTTAGGATCGAGTTTAAAAATAGTTAAAAATACAGAAAAATTAGGGGGCTTTTATGAGAGGTTATTAAAGTAGTTAGTAACCCTCTAGTATGATTTGGACATATTTGGGAGTCCCGGTGATGGTGATTAGCCCGGAGAGGCTTATGGCGCACGTATCGAGGTGCAATAAGGACGGTCTGTGAGTGGGCCTTATTTTATGAATTGATGCATGAATAAATTTTTTATATGTGTTTTATATCAATGATTTGAAATGCCTTTAGTGCATATGTTGGTGGTAGTTAGTATTTACGTATTTGCACATATTTCAAGATTTACGGTTTTATGTCGTGCCTATACATGCTATGTTTTCTGTAGTGATTTGATGGAAAGGTTTTGGATTTGAAAATATGGAATCGGGCATGAGACCCATTTGGTTGGAAACTATCGGACTTAGAGTCCATTTGAATTGATAAGAAATCAGGCTGGAGGCCCATTTGAGTTATATGATCGGGCCAGGGGCCCTGTTGGTTTACGAATTTGGGCTTGAGGCCCAGTTGGTCATTATATCGGGCGTGAGGCCCAGTTGTGGTTTACAAACATGATTTCGGGTCGGGGACCCATATTTGGATCGTGACGATGTTATGGAAAACCCGGGCATAGCCCTTTTGAATGATTTGAAACGGTTTTTCGTAAACCATCCTCACGAACGGATGCCCTCCAGTCGTCTCGTAGTATCCTGGAGTGGCGGGTTGTCTCCTCCAAACGTATCATAGTATCCTGGAGTAGTCACGAGGCATTGCCTGCGAGGTGTCATTGCACGAAGCGACCGGTCCATATAGTGACTCAAGAGCAGGGATTGCAGAGGTTAAAACCTCCCTTCCAGGGAGGGTCATTGACCTGCGAGTCATTGACCTGGGTGGACCTTGAGGAGACTTGGGATTTGAGACCCCGGGTAGCACGCGTAGCTTGGAACCGTGACAGGGTTGATTGTGACATCTCGGATGTCAGGCATCAGCGATGCCGAGGATTGGTTTTGGGCTGAGACCCACATGAATGGTTTTGGGCTGAGTTCCCAAATGGTTTGACTGGTTCTGGGCTGAGTTCCCACATGGTTTGACTGGTTTTGGACTGAGTTCTCATATGCTTGGATTTACGGTTTTGGGCCAAGGCCCTAATGATTTCATTTTGATTAACTGGTTTTCGAATGCATGCATACTTTTTAGTGAAGGGCATAAATGTCTTTTCATGAAACTGTTTTTATAAACTTTTGTTATGTCCACTCACAACTTTTCGTGGTTTTAATGCTCTTCAAGTTGATTGCGGATGCGGGCTGTAGCGGAGACCGAGACATCACACTCCTCCTTCGGATCCTGGGGCACTCTAGAAGCCCCGGTTGGTGGGGGCTAAAGTCGAAATTATCCCTTGTTAGACACTTCGTGTCAAACGGGAGCAGGCGCGTCCCGCGTTAATCCCGGAGGGATTTAGGACGGCTCCTGTCATACATCATGTTGTTGTTTAAAGCCATGAATTTGAACTTAGCTCCGATAATACTTTGATGTGGATTAGAATGTAGTTTCAAGAGAAGACACTTGTTCTCTAGAGTGTGCTAATTAGAGAATAAGAAAGGAGTAAAATTTGGAGCAAAATATTTTGGTTTTCTTCACTACACTTCACTACTCCTTAACAACATACACACATAAGCTTAAATAGACTCATTCACCTAATAATTAATGCTACATAGAGAAATAAAAAAAAACATGTAGAGACAATCAAAAGACACATAAACTACCATAAGACAACTCATAAACTTAATTAACTTCAACCACCACTTAAGTAGATAATTATAGATTAATTTACTCATAAGACATTGTTGAGAAGTCTAAATTATTTTCAACAGAAACTTATTCTTGAATCTTCTATACTGATGTGCTGATGCACATATGTAATTGACTCGCTTGGGATGTCTCGATCATTTCAACTAAATTAAAATTAAGGGTAGTATAGTGAGGTACCACCAGAATGACATATATGTCTGGAAGAAAATTCAATAAAAATTTTGCAAATTCTGTAATAATTATAATTCATATATATCAAATGATTAACAGTAAATATTGATAACAATCAATATCCTTATAGTGAACCCTCCATTTAGTCGTTCATGTTTTAGATATATGAATGGTTAAATGATCACCAATTTGGTTGATTTATTTATTTGCATAAATGATATATCTTTAAATGAAAATTTAATTTGACAAAAAAATGATAATTAATGAGTTGAATTGTTCTGATTATGATATATATATATATATATATATTGATAATTTAGTAAATAGAAAAGGATTGAAGGATGAGGTACCTTTAGAGAGATGTAGGTATTATTCTATAACTATATAAATATGAAAAATAATAATTGCATTTGACCCCTCGAGGTATTTTGTACGTTCTATCCTTTTGATTTATCCAATTTTCTTTATATTTATGATTATTAAAATCATTCAATAATTTCAAGATCATATATTTATGCCAAAAAAAATAAATCAACCAACTTGAAGATTATCTATCCTTAGTATTTCAACAAAAGTAACAATTCATCCTAAGGATCTTAATATATTACAAATACTGTTAGTTTATTTGATACATATGAATAACTTAATGATCATTAATTGTTGAGAATTTTTTTTTCACAAATGATCTTAAAATGAAGATTTAGATAATGAATCATTCTGATTATGATATATTTATAAAGAATAATGCTACGGGTACCACCTAAAATCTCATATTTTATATCTCACTCTATGTGTCATATGATATGAAATTCCACGTCATCAGGTTCAATTACTTTTTTTTATCATCTTTAATTTGATATCTTAAATTGAAACTAAAATTAAAATCAAATCAAATATTCAAAAAACTTAAATTAAAATACAAATAAAAAAAATAGAAAAAGAAAAGAAAAAGTTGAATTGAACATTTAACAAATTAAATTAGATTTGAATGCCAAGAATTATGATGCTCTAGCATCACTCGCCCCTCTCCTAGCAACCAGCGCCGCCCCTCTCTCAGCTACAAGCGAATGCCACTAGCAACCACTACCAGCGACTAACCTTCATCCACCATTTGTTCTGCCTCTCCTTTTGGATTCCTACAACTATGATGCCATATCCCTTCCCACATAATTTATAAGAATTTCGGCTCTGTTGAGCCCCTCATCGGCTGAAGCGTTCCATGTACCTCAACCTTGCTTAGTTGCTCCTCGAAGATTTTTGCAGGTCGGGTCGATCTGATTCGGATCCTCCTGAACCCAAATACCTGAACTGTAGCGCTAATGATCTGATGACCGAAGGTGATCGACTCGACGTCCAATTGAAGAACTCTAAGTTGACGCTCATGCTAGAGGAAGTACGTATAATATATACACAATGTTGATTTATAGTTGATGTTCTATTATTGGGTTTTTAGCTTCACTATGTTGTGTGGATCCTCTCAAGAGGTCGACGGCTGCTCAAGCACTCACACATCCTTTCTTTGTCGTTGATCACAGCATTCCTCGCGTTATCCCCCGACAATATGCTTAGTACACTACTCTTGCTAGTACTAGTGCCGAAACTGGAATCAAGGAGCAATCTTTGAGTTCTCACTTTGGGCACATGGCCCTCATACATGAACTATATTTGCCTATTATCTGAGAAATTACCTTTATTATCTGAGAAAAAAGTTAAGAAACAATTGAGTTGAGTTCTAATCAGTAGTCTAGACTATTCCTACCACTTCCAAACACAAACATCCAATCTCTCTCCATAAGCATGTTTTTAGGACCTATTTTTTCTTTAAGCTTATATGTCTATTCTCTTATAAGAAAGAAAACTTTATCAAGAATAGATGGGTGAAAACTGAAATTATAAAAATTATAAAAACAATTGTGGATGACTAGGACTCCCACTGGAAATCGAAGCTAAACAATCATCAAATCACAATGACATTTAAAATGACAAAAGAAGAAGAAAGCCAGCCCTCCCAAACAGCTTGCCCCTGGATGTAAGACACATGAGCAATAAAGATACGACTAATCAGCACTCTAGAAAGGAAGAAAACTCTTGGTCAGAGACAATTAACGTTGTCAAATATGAAAACAACAATCATAAAATTAGAACAATAATAGAACACCAAATAAACCCAATAATATGAAGTAATGAATGTTGGACGTCCTCCTCCAAATAAACAAATTCAACAATAAAATACCTAACACCAAATAAACCCAATAATAGAATATTAACCATAAATCATCTTGTGTATTATACGTTCAGCCTAGAGTTCTTCAATTGGACGTCAAACTTGCACTGATCGGATCTTTGGCTCTATGGTTTAGCTATTTGGGTTCAAGAGGATCTGAATCAGATTGACCCGACCTGCAGAAATATTCAAGGAGCTGATGGGCAGGGTTGAGGCACCTGGAGTGCTTCAGTTCTCAAGTGTAGTCGATGAAGGGGGCCAATGGAGCCGAACTTCTTATAAGTTATATGGAAAGGGATATTGCGTCGTAGTCGTGGGAATCCAAGAGGAAAGGCAGAAAAAATGGTGAATTGACGTTAGTCGATGGTGGTGGTCATTGATGGCGTTTGCTTGTTGCTGGGAAAAGAGTGACGCTGGTTCCTGGGAAAGGGGCGAGAGATGCTAGGGCATTATAAATCTTGACATTTTAATTTAATTTGTTAAATGTTTAATTTAAGTTTTTTTTTTGTATTTTAATTTAAATTTTTTGAATATTTAATTTGATTATAATTTTAGTTTTAATTTTAAGATATCAAATTAAAGATGATGAAAGAGGTAATTAAAACTAATGACGTGAAATGCCACGTCATATGCCACATAGAGTGAGATACAAAATGTGGGATTTTTAAATGGTACCTCTAGCATTATTCATTTATAAAAGCGATGCAAATAAATCAAAATGTTGAAACATGGAGGCTTTTCATATATAATATTGCATATAAGTATTATCCTTATAAAAATAATTATCTTTTATCTTTTTCTTGGAATTGAAATTAGGTAAGGTTAAAAAGATCCCATTATTAGATTAGAGTAGAAATCAAATTTCATGTCTAAAATAGGTAGCTAGAGCCGTAAGGCTATCAAAATATGGTGTATATATATAAATAGAAGTGATATTCCATCAAAAGTTAAATAGAAATATTGGTAAAACAAAATCGAGTTGGCAGACAGCATTTGAGTATTAATGTTATACCGTATTTAATTAACATTCTTTTTACGAGTATTAATGAAATACCGAATAAATTTTATTAGACGATAATTACTCAAGATTCAAGAATCACAAAATACTAATAAAATACGGAATACGATAATTACTCAAGAATCACAATTAGTGATATATATTTCCAATAAATTAGTTCTACAATAACCTGCCAGCCGTAGCACGAATGTTTTATTGTGATCTCTCAAATAAATATCATTATTACTATTCAAATTACAATTTTTCTTTTTTAATAAGATATCCAATAAATTTTATAAGATTGATCTCTACACCACATACGTAGCTGTACATAATATATATATATATATATATTCTCTATGATGACGTTGTGATTCAAATGCAACAAAACCAAGTGAAAGAACCTGGCCGATGTTGCAGTAAATCTGTGCTATACATGTGTCACCTGTGCTTAACGTACAATTTACTTGTGCTAATATTTTTATATAGAGAGAGAGAGACCAAAATTTAACAAACCCGTCTGTCTGGCGTTCACCTGATAAACTATTTATAGTACTATACGACTGTAAAGTTGCTGCAATTTTATTTTTTTGACGCCGAAAGTTGTGTAGGTTTAGGGGTAGCACTAGACTCTGTTTGTATTAGGTATCGGGCTAGGTATACATTGGTTCAAGGAATATATATATATACCTCATTTCTCTTGTCTTTTTTTTTTTTTTAAAATTTCTTTGTGTTTCTTTTCTCTTGTCAAAATTTGTTTAACTTAACCAGCACTGATTATTTTTTATTATTCCAGCGGTCACCGGCCAGTACGATTTGGTGGGATATTCTTTGGTTTTGTTAATATGCTTCCAATGTTTGGGGAGTCGTCTCCGCTTCAACTTTTTAATTTGTTCTACTCACGACAACCATAATGGACTTTTCAAACCAAAATCTTGACAACTATATAAAATTACACATCTTCGTTTTCTCAACAATATTTCGGTACAAAGTATGTGCATTTATTATTATTTTTTTCATACAAATTATGCATATTTATTAAGAAATCAGTTCAAATTATTATTCTGTTTTCAGCTATTATATTTGAAATATAAGAAAACGAAGAATGAAGGGTGAAGAGAAGAATAAGATATTTAATTAGGGCTTTGATGGGGACACCTGACTTCATCATAATTAGGTTATTCGGTGTTCAGAACCACTAGGAGGAAAGCCATTTTCGCAATTTCCTTTTAAAAATTTTCCAAGCTTAAAAAAAAAAAAAAGATTAGTGAGTAATTTGGATGAGCGAATAGGGCTTCTTTGGAAGGTTCCCCTTTCATATTTGACTATGGTGGCAAACAAAGATTAAAACGCTGCATGTGACTCAACACGTGACCTGGTAATATATATTGCTAAAACAAGGAGTACACAGGATTAGGGTTCTAAGGGATTCGGGTATGGCGGCTATGAAGGGTCAACCGGGCGGGAAAAGTTATTTCTTGTTTAAGTAAGACAGTAAAGGATCAACCTTGATTCTGAGCTTCCTTCTCCACCGTTTGATCGCTCCTTTATGCCAAATGAGCCATTGATCTGGATAGCCCGATCCAGATCCAGTGCGATTACACATCAAAAAGCTCCTCAGTGGGAGTCTGAACTGTGAAAGAATCAAATAATTTCAAACAAAGGACGTCGGCTCAGCATGCGGTTTCGCAATGTAACCTCAATCTAATGCGCGCGTTGCAGTATATTATTTGTACATTTTTGTAAAACATGCCACAAAAAATCTACGTATACTGGAAATTTCGTGGACTTCCATATATTGATAAAAAAAAATTATTTAATTTTAAAATGCATGGTTACATATTCATCTTATAGTTGATTAATGAATTGGGGTGGCATGCACACATAAATTTTGCATCATGGATGTAAAAAACTTAGGGTTTATTGACGAATGGTGTTGTTGTGATCAAATTTTCATTGGTAAATTAGGGGTCTAAATCTGAAGAAACAAAAATTGGTGTTTGAGCAAGTAGATGAGGAAATGCGCCTAAGAAAAGAGCAAGGAATTCCCTAGAACTGAACTATGAGTTGTAACCCTTAAACCACTTGGTGGGTGACACATCAGAAAGAAACTTGGTGGGCCCCGAAGAATTTGTGTGTGCTCTAGGAATGGTACTTGGCGGTAGGGTTTATCTGGTGTGGGGGGTGTTCTTGGTGAGGAGAGAAGAGACCAATTAGGGAAAGTTGTATAGATCACAATAGGGGCCGGGTCTACCTAGCTAGCTAGCTATATACAAATTATAAATAAAGCTGTTTGGTTTATGTAAACGTAAAAAAAGCTCAAAGAACAACTGGAAAGGTCAAATCGAAGAGTATTACATTTGTGATTGCTTGGTCCATTTTTGCCATGCAACTTGATCACTCACATTCTTGCACATCTAACCTTGTATAAATAGCTCTCACACCCTTTGCTTCTAAGGATGTGCGATACATTTGAGATAACAAAGTTTGCGTCCGTAGTACGTTCTCTCTCTTGTTAATACTTCTCGAGTGAGATCAGAGTGTCTAGCTTAGAGTGAGTTATATTAAGGTCGAAGACATGGCCATTCACCACACTTTGACTCTGGCTTCCGGCCTCTTAGGTATAGAGAGCTAGCTAGCTAGCCTTTTACCTCTAATTACTTTATCGATCGTCTTCTTCACGAACCCGAAAATGCATGCACTATATATATACATGTTCTACACATGCATGTCTTCACCCAATTAATATTGATATATAGCTAGTGACATTAACCTTTTTGTAAAGACATTAATTAATTCTTCAGATTAACCGAAAGTTACAGATCCTTAGAGCTAACGTCTTTGTCTTTTCTTTTATTATAGGCAACATCATCTCCTTTATGGTCTTCCTTGCTCCAGTGTAAGTGGGATTTTTTTTTTCGTTCTTTATTTATATTTCAATGAATCGATATATGGACATTTTTCTCCAAGGAATATTCAACACAATTAATGTTTGCTATATTGTTGCTTTTGTTGCAGGCCCACATTTTACAGAATCTACAAGAGAAAAACTGCAGACGGGTTTCAAGCACTTCCATATATAATATCACTGTTGAGCTGTATGCTCTATGTGTACTATGCCTTCCTCAAACAACAGCTTAAAATAGATGCCACCTTTCTCTCCACAATCAACTCATTTGGCTGCGTCATTGAGACTATTTACATATCTCTATTCATTTTCTATGCCCCCAAGAAGGCTAGGGTATGTACGTAGGTCTTCGTGGACTCGATCGGTCCTCAACATTCTTATATATATAGTACTGCACATATCCTTTCTTTGAATTTAAGTTACCAACGTTAACCCTCGATTTGTTATTTTCAGAACTCAACCGCGACGATTGTGTTCTTGCTGAATTTTTGTAGTTTCTGCTTGATGGTCGTATTCACTCACTTTCTAGCCACGACCGAAATGAGTTTAAAGATTGTGGGAGGGATTTGCCTCGTATTGAGTCTAAGTGTGTTTATCGCCCCTCTAGGCGTCCTGGTAATAATTTCAATTAATTTTTTGTAACACTCAACCCACCGTTATTACCTTATATTAATAATTGTATTCTATTGTCAATTTATTAATGCACACTTCACGTGGTAATAAATTTGTGCAGAGACAAGTCATACGAACCAAGAGTGTTGAGTTCATGCCATTTCAGCTATCGTTTTTCCTAACGCTAAACGCCGTCGCTTGGTTTTCATACGGTCTTCTGGTCAAGGACTACAACATAGCTGTAAGTTAACCCTAACCCTAATCTTAATTAAATACTTCGAGCTTTTTTTTAATTACCTTAAACCTTTTTTAACTGTATTAATTGATATATATATATATACGTGATAATTTTCATACAGTTTCCAAACATCCTTGGCTTCCTCTTCGGGGTGGTTCAAATGGTCCTCTACACAGTCTACAAAAATGCCAAGAAAGTTCTCGAAAGTCAGCCAAAAGTTCAAGAATTATCGGATCATATCATCGATGTCGTGAAGATCAGCAACTTGGTGTGCCAAGAACTGAGCCCGGTGGTTCTTCAGCCGACTGCCGTTGATATCGCAAATGACATGATTGAGGTGGTGGTTCAAAATATAATTGTGATGGCTGAAAAAACTGAGGAACTAGAAACCAACAAGGAACCCATTGAAGACGCTTCCAAGAAAGTTTAACGTACCTGACAAAGCGCAGGGAACATGCATGCAGACTTCTTCTGCAGAATATTTATGTTTAATTTGTGTGTTGAACGAATGAATCTAGTTAGGGTTAGTGCCATGGACGTGCCTTGTTTGTCTTATATATATATATATATATATATATATATATATATATATCTTGCCCTCTGATCGATCTAGCTAGCCGGTAAAGCTCTATCTGGCCTTTTAATTTAGCGAGCTCTTTTCAAAGTTGAATTCATTGGCTCCATGTATCCAGAAAATTCTAATGATATTATTATTAGTGACTAATTACAATTAAGCTTCATTTCTAAGCTTCTTTTAATAACTTTTTATTGAGCATTTTTCATGTTTGTTTTGGGATATTTAGGACAAAAGTTGGCCGTATAATTTCTAGAAAAACCAAAACAAGTAGAGAAAACTTATCCCATACCAATTACTCATTTTGGCATATGGCCGGTTAACTTTTCTGGTATATATTATTCAACTGCAATACAAAGTAATACAATTTAAAAGAGTAAATATGTGATTTACACTTCATACAGAGTTATACAAGATGTTTCGAATGTTTCAATTTATACCATTAACTACGTAAAACAGTACAAGTGTGTCTCTCCATTAGTTTTTTCATCCATAATTCTGTTAACATCCTAATTCAATAGCTTATATTAGTATGCAAATGACTCAATTGCCCTTCTATCTATCTCTCTGCCTCCCTACCTTCCGCCCAGAACAAAAAAAAAATGCTCAAAGGCAAAAACAGCAAGAAGAGACCGCGACCAAAGACTAAGACCACGCCTTTTTTTTTTGTTTTTCAGGGTGAGATGGATTGGATCCCTCGAGAACACAGAGAACTTCCAAATTAATACCGTAAATATTTACTTTGTTTGAAGATTGCGTTTCCATTTTTGGGTTTAAGGCTTATTATCGGGATTAGGGATTTGTGGGGAATATTGGGGTTATGTTGTATATTGTATCAATAGCACTATCTAGGGTTTGTTATTTAACCAATCTGATTGTATTTTATTGATTTCACGCGAACTTTTGGAGTGGGTGTTTGAGATTGTGGTTATTTAAACAATTTCATTGTCCTTATATGTTGGGCATGCATGCAATTAAATAAGTGAAGTGAAGGGATGAAGCTATTAATTATCAGATTAAAAATTTTAGCATGTTAGTGGGTTTTTGGCTTTATTTATTTTGTCGGTTTATTAAAGATAGCTAGGTAATGAAATAGAATCTGAGTTAAGCTAAATGGAATAGTTTCTTGCTGCAATAGTTTGTTAATGGAATAGTTTTTTGTTTGGTCTAAATGCACGCCCAATTGCTTCTCGATCGGCTCACTGAGGGATTAAGATGGACATCCACATGCCTTGATGGAGCCAAAGAAGACTTTAGCAGTAGACGAATTGGAAAGGAATGGAATGGAAAATAAATGTTATATGCAGAAATAAGAGTATGAACACCACTAATGAATAAGGAGGAATCCAACCATTGAATAAGCGTATGCTATGAATAATTAAGAGTATTTCAGCCATTTTATGCTTAATTGCAACTTTTAAGAATCCAACAAATAATTGATTTCAAGTTATGGTGAAAATTGTACGGTGATGTATAGCTGCTGGGATCCTCTTGTCCTTGCTGTGTAGCCGCTGGTCTTTATCCACCGTGCTGCTGTAGTATTGAAGAACAGTACTGGTGCTTGTACGGCTCTGCTGGAGTGCAGGTGCAGGCCTGCTGGTGCAAGGCTACAACCAAGCTACACCATCATCTCACGGGGCTCTATGTGTGAGGTGTAACTATCTACTAGCTGTCAGGTCGTTAAGAATATAGTTGGTGTTTGTTAGAATTGTGGTTAGTTTAGTTAGTGTGACTTACTTGGTCACTAAGTAACCACGGTTACTCTAAGAGGATATAAACTCTCTTGATTCATTGTGAAATGTAATGTTGAGAAAATAAGTGCGTCATTCATTCAATCTCTCCCTCTTTCTATTCTTTCCGTCTTCTCTCTAAAAAACCTTCTTCTTCTTTCTTCTACAAAACCGTGCTTCTCTAAACTCCAAGAACAAAAAACCTAATATGGTATTAGAGCTAGACTCATGATTAATGGTTAACCTCATTCATGAGAGATTCTAGACTCTTTGCTTCTGCTCGGTTTCTCAAGAAAACCTAAAAAAAAGAAATTCTCTTCTCTGTTATGCACATCAAGTGCTTGATCTATAGTTCTCCTTCTCTCTCTTTTCAAAGAATCTATCTTTTCTTTACAATTCACCACGGTTACTGTAAATTAGTTACAATCTCCTATTGCTTCACTCATTCTAACAATTGGGAATGTAGTGATCGTGAAACTTGATGATCACAATTTCATTACTTGGAATTTTCAGATGGAACTTTTATTCAGTGTGAATGGTGTCACAGATTTCATCGATGGCACAAACCTTTGTCCTCCACGATGTTCCTCAAACTCAAGTACAGAGAGTCCTTCCCTAGATGCATATCTGGTATGGGATGCATGATCAGGCAATGATGCAACTCATCACTGCAACACTCCCCTCTTCTGCAATCTCGTGTGTCATCGGGTGCAAGAGTGCTCAAGAGATGTGAACAAATTTAAAAGACAGATTTACCTCTTCCATTAAGTCGTCCCTCTTTCAACTAAAGATTGATCTGCAAAATATAAAGAAAGGCTCAGAAAACATGACTCAATATCTAAAAAGAATCAAAGATGCAAGAGATCTTCTAGTTTTGTGTAATGTTCACTTTGGAGACGATGATGTTGTTATACTTGCATTAACGAGTTGACCTGCAGAATAGAATACCATTCGATGTGTAATTCGTGGAAGAGAGAGCTCCACAAGTCTAAAAGATTTCAGATCAAAACTCTTGGCTGAAGAAATAGTGATTGAACAAACTTCAATACAGTCTTCTTTTCTGTTTGCACTTACAACCACCAAGAATGGTGTTTCCACCAATTCTTCATCAGGGTTTGATAATGAAGCTTCAAGTTATTCTGGTATGAGTAGATTTAATGAAGTAACACCCCTAGCAATGTTCTTACAATACCTGCCCTAAGATGCTTGACCATTGCTCAAGATTGTTTCAATTATGACTCTAGAGAATTAACAAAATTGAGAAAACTAGGAATAATCATCTTCGATCATTCACAAATCTGTAGATTTGCCCATTCAAAATACCCACTCTTTTCCCTTCCATTGAGCACAAAACATAAATCAACTTCAATTTACTTAATAACCACAACATTCAACCGTACCAAAAAAGTTACCTACATTGTTGCAAGTCTAAAATCGCCTCCCTGAATTTTCCTTCCTCCATCAAGTTTGAAATACAGCCCTTTGTCCACAAAAGCACAAATGAGTTTCCATTTTTCAAGTTAGAAAAATCTAGAGAGGTCCTCGAACCTAGAAAGCTTTATGCGAAAAAAATAGAATGGGGGAGTAAGAAAGGAAGGCGAGCGAGAGCTGAAAACTGGCAAACATGGAAGGATTTTGGTGAGGAGATCATGATGGGAGTGGGAGAGAGAGGGTCGGCTGTGAGAGAGCCAAATGGTTTCACGATGAGGGAGGGTCGAGAACTTGTAAACCCATATAGATTTCGACCAAGCGATCGTGATTTGAGCGAGAAAGAGAGTGAAAGAGAGAGAGAGAGAGAGAGAGAGAGAGGGAGAGAGAAAGAAAGAAAGAAAGAGAGATAGATAGCCTACAACCTAGAAAAATTTCGGTCACGCAATCGCAATGAGAGCGAGAACGAGAAAGCCTCATATGAGGGAGCGAAAATGGTTTTGTAGTTAGGGGAGAACCAAGAACCTGGAAACCCAAAAAAATTTCAGCCAGCAGATTGGCAATGTGTGAGAAAGAGAGATAAAGAGAGAGAGAGAGAGAGAGAGAGAGAGAGAGAGAGAGAGAGAGAGATAGAGCTGCATGTGAGAGAATGAAATGGTTTCGCAGTGAGGGAGAGATGAGTACCTATAAATTTGGAAAAACTTCAGCTTTGTGATCGTGATGAGAGCGAGAGAGAAAGTCGTTATGAGGGAACAAAATGGTTTCGTAATGAGGGGGAGGTGAGGAGAATGGGCGAGTAAGCTGTTGGTTTCACCGTGAGGGAGAGTAACCAGTAAGGGAGAGACCGAGAGAAATGGTTTTGCGGTCAAGATTGAAGAGCTTATGTACCAATTACGGTTTAATTTAAAGGCAATAGCATAATGTCTAATTTTCCTTCAACATAAGGTATTTTGAATTAAGATGCCAAAAACATCACAGGTTAACATCAGTATGGATGAAAAAATTAACAGGGGCACACTTGTACTATTTTACATAGTTGAGGGTGTAAATTGAAACATTTGAAACGTCATGTATAACACTGTAGCTGGGTATAAACTATAGGATAGTAAATTGTAATTTTTCACATTTGAAATTTTTTTAATTTAAGGACAATACTTGTATCTCATCCTAGTGGTTTCTATTTGTACCACCCTTTCGCGTTATCGAATTGAATTTGTACATATATCGTAAACAGAGTCATTCTAAACGGAGTCATTCAGACTTTAACTCATTATATCAAAATAATCTTGATGCATAAAAAAATAATAAGATCGGAGATCATTTAGTGATATATGTAGTGTCTCTTTATTCTTTCTCTAGGAAAGAGTTGGTCTCTCCCTGTTGGCTCTAAAGAGTCAAGAGTTGTATACCTTCTAAGCAGTCACTAACTATGTGAGGACTCGTACTTTGGAAGCATAGCAAGTAGTCCCATATAGCCCAGGGGGAAGTGGAGATTGTGCCTTATATTCGTGGGCATACCTCTATCAGTGAGGACCACGTGGGGCAGGCCCAAGGTGGACAGTATCGCGTTGGAGGAGTCGGGGGGTGACAATTTGGTATTAGAGCCCAAACCCGGTCAGAATTGATTGTACCAACGAGGACGTTGAGCCCTAATGTGGGTGGATTGTAAGGACCCGTGCTTTGGAAGCATGGCGAGCAGTCCCACTTTACCGGGGGTGGCGGTTGTGCTTATATGTGTGGGCACTCATCTATCCATTGTGACGCGTTTTGGGGGTGGAACCCACAAGAGAAAAGCCGTGAGGGCGGCGACCACTTGCTGGCGAGGCCCACGTAAGGTGAGCCTAAAACGGACAATATTGCGTTGGAGGAGGCGGTGTGTGACAAACTAGCTGAAACTCAATGGTTGTGTGAAGAAACTTTAACTATCCCTTGTTGAGGTACAGACTCAATTGCATGATAAAAAGTCCAAACAAATTGATGCGGGTCCAACTCTGTGCTTAAAGAAGGAAGCAAACAAGGTGGATACGATTGCTCGGCTGGGGCGCACCAGATGAACTTTGAGTGACTTGATTCTTTGCTCTTCAACGGCCCTAACAAGTCACTCGAAGTTCTGCCCCCACCCCTCCCCACCTAATAGGCTGAAAACCGTTGCACTCAATTGCCCTTCTCATTCTCATAAAAAAAAAAAAAAAACTATCATATATGCCCTTTGCTGACTGCAAGCTATCCTAGCCTACCTTCTATATATATATATGGTTTTTTGGAAGATAGTTGGCCCACTTTATTTGAAATAACTAAATTCAATGCTTTTTAAAAAAATTGAAAAAAAGTATATGCATGACACAAAATCAATTGCAGTACAATATTTACTTTATTCACTAGTTTTATTCAAATCCTATCATACATGAATCAGAAATGTCTATTAATTCAGCTAATTTATCTTCATTGTCAAGTCTAAATCGAAACTCACACATGACCCAACCACTGGAACCTTAACATAATTTTAGAAAGCCCCGAATAACTAACAAATAAATGATACGTATTAAATTGAGAAATTATTTAGTTTAATCATTTTTAAAATCTAGTTTTATTCTTTTGTATAGTACGTAGTCGAAAATTTTACATTAGACTTCTAAAAACAGTTAAATTTATGTCAAATTACAAGCATATTCGAAAGTCACTGAGAAATAATCGAAAAGAGCCTGAAGGCAACAGAAACTAAAAGTGGTTGCTGAATTTTCTTGCTTTAAGCCTATCCACTTGAGATTAAAAATTTTCGAATGTGAAGTTTTGCTAAGCTCTTTTGGAAATCTCAATTAGAGAGACAGTGAGTCCCACGAAACCAACACCAAACAAAATAAGTGTCCTCCTAAATCCAAGTGTATATATATATATAGTGAAGAATCTAATCTCCTTCAGATTCTGTCCACAGTACACTACTCCACACAGATGACCAGCTAGCTAGTGCTCAATGACTCGAAAGACTACACCAGCACCATTTTATATGGGGCCCATTTTTACATATCATGCACATACATGCTTCAATTTGCAGCCTTAATTGGTCCATGAGCATATTCATCCAACACTAGTTAAAATTAATTCATATTCATCATGTGCGATATATTATAACTGTTAGGTGAAGCTTGAAGAAAAGGCAAGAAGAGAGGAAAGTGAAGATCAGAGAAGGATTAGAATCTGATAGTATGAATATGATCCAGCTTACATACAGAAAAAAGGACTGAGTTTATATATGGGAGCACACATGCCGTACTCACCAAGCAAGCAACAATTGATCTTGCAACTAGCTAATTAATTCTAATAGCTAGTTAATAGTCCTAACTGAAATGCAACTGTATTACCAAGACTCACTCATATTATGACAGATGGCATTCTTAACAAGTGGCATTCTAACACCCTCCCTCAATTTGATGGTTCTAGGGTCAAATTGAATGAATGCACTTGAAACAAGTTCTCAGCAAGGGCTTTGGTAAAAATGTCAGCTAGTTGATCAGATGATGCCACATGCTGCACATCCAAATCCCCTCTGATTACTCTCTCACGTACAAAGTGATAGTCGATCTCAATATGCCTTAGCCCGTGAGTGAAAAGTTGGATTTGCAGACAGGCGTGTAGCAGAAGTGCTATCACAGAAGATGAGTGGAGCTTTGAGAAGAGGAATGTGGAGTGCACACAACAACTGTCGAATCCAAGCCAGTTCAGCTGCTGTGATGGCCAGGGCTCTATATTCTGCTTCTGTGCTGGATGTAACGACCCGTCCCAAATTCCATGATTAGATTAGTGACTAATCACGATTAGTGAGGCTAATCCGTGATTAGTAGAGCGAAATTAGACGAACGATGCGAAATGACCGTTTTGCCCCTAGTCGTGGCAAAACGTTGACTTTTCATTCTGGAAGCCAAATGGATCTTGACCAATGACCGTGACGTAGCTTAGGACGTCACGAGTTCATAGGCAGGTGGCACGTTCAATTCCGACATTCGAGGAAGAAGTTATGACGTTCGGAAGTTTAGGGGCATTTTAGTAATTTTGGATAAAAGGGGCAAATAGTTGACTTTTTGACCGGGATGTCCGATGGCTGAGGGCCGAGGACCATTACGTAGATAAGAACGATACGAATCCATAGACAGGCGGCACGTCGAAATTCGGACGTTCGACGACGAAGTTACGGTTCACGAAAATTCAAGTGCACTATTGCACGAATTACGAAACGAGTTAACTTTTGGACTTTAGTGGGGCCCAGATATTTAATGGAGGCCCAATGGATGAGTGACAAGTGTCACCCATCCACAGGCCACCTATATTCATTCATGCATCTCCCTTTTTCCCGTGCATTTTCATTTCTTCATTCAAACACAAACCATTTCCCCGATCTCATCCTCTGTGCAACCCAAACCCATCCAATCCAAACCTTCACCCATGACCATTTGAGGAACCAGGGAAGTGAGGGAAAGACTGAGGATGATGGTGGTCGGCCAGGAGGGAGCCACCGTGCACGGCGGAGACCGAACCCGAGGTATGGCTCGGTTTTTCCCATTTTCTCCTATTTTTGATTTCAAACATTAGGGATAGTTTTGGTCGATTGGGAGGGGTTTATTATGATGTTAGGAAGGTTTTAAGATGAATTTGGGAGGTGGTTAGTGGCGGAGAAGCTCTGGGGAAAAACTGGAAACGTTGAACCGTATGGTTCAAAGATTGAACCATGGAATTTTGATGTTTTTAGGTCGTTTTGATGATTGGAATTGATAGGGAATGAAGAGATATGAATTATAGGATTAATTAGGGTTGAAATCGGACCAAAATAGAGGGAGAAAACCTCTAAAAAATTCTCTCCGGTTCGGAACAGTACTGCTACAGTAACCGGTCCAAAACCAGAAAAAAAAACCGGTTTTTAGGGGTAGGTGATGATGAACAGTGTTTTCGACCTTCTAGGGCTCGTGAGGACGCGTGGTCCATAATTTGGGAAAGTGTTCAACACAGGAAATCTTCTATTCAATGTAACGAAGATTTTGGGACTGGTCTCGTGTCAATCAGACATTGTTTCGATAGTTTTCAGGGTGTCGGAAGGTTTAGGGCCAGTTTAAAAATAGTTAAAAGTTCGGGAAAATTACGGGACTTTGGTAGGAGGTTAATTAAGTATTTAGTAACATTCTATTAAAATTTGGACAGCTTTGGGAGTGCCGGTGACAGTGATCGGCTCGGGAGAGCCTTTGGCACGCAAATCGAGTCGGCAGCTCGGACGGTCTGTGAGTGGACCTTGATTTCTAAACTGTGATGCATGCATAAATGTTTTATATGGATTATGAATATGATTTTATGATTTTGATTTGGATATTTGTGAATTATATGATTTCACGTATTTCGAGGCGATTTACGTACTTGCACGTAAATCGAGGTTTCCAGTTTTACTCTGATTTTCCGTTCTTATGGTTTTGGAAATAGTTTCATGAAATGGTTTTGGATTTAAAAAGGTAAACTCGAGTTCGAAACCCATTTGATTTATGGAATCGGACCGGAGGCCCAATTGGTTTACGATTCGGACTTGAGGTCCAGTTTCTATGTGGATTCGGGCCTAGCGCCCAGTTATGTGTTACAAATGGTTTTGATGGGTCATGACGGTTTATGGGAACCGGCATGAACCTTTCAAATGGATTTACGGGTCATGACGGTTTATGGGAACCGGCATGAACCCATGAAAGGATTTTATGGTTCATGACGGCTTATGGGGGCCGGACATGAATCCTTGAAAGGTTTCAAGAATGATTTCAAAAGGTTTTTCATATTCCATCCTTTATATATGATTGTCTCCTCCGGGGAGGGTCATTGGTCTGGGTGGACCCTAGAGTAGTCACGGAGCACTGACTGAGTGGAGTCGCCCCCCAGTTGGGTTCCTTACTCTCAGGATGGGCATGGTTCGTTACCTCCAGGGAGGGTCATTGATCTACGGACATTGACCTGGGTGGACCCTGGAGAGACTTGGGTTTGAGACCCCGGTTAGCACACGTGTAGCTCTATTTTACCGTGACAGGTTCTGGATATGAATATAATGGATAAACATGATTTCAATTGGTTTTGGAAAATTTTGTTTATAATGATAAATGGATTTGTGCTGAGATCCCACATATGTTTACTATGTTCTGGTTTTCTGTAAATAGTTTTGGGCAGGAGCCCGTGTGACTTGTATTTACGGAACTTGGGGCTGTGACCCTAATTATGGTTGTTTAAACATATGTGTTTGGATAAATGATTTTACTATGCATGCATGCTTTTTAGTGAAGGGTATAAATGTCTTCTCTTATGAAATGTTTTTATAAACTCTTTATTTTTGTCCACTCACAGTCTTTCTGTTTTTAATGCCCTTCAGGTTGACATCGGATGTGGACTGTAGCAGAGACCGAGATATCACATACCTCTTCCGGATCCTGGCGTACTCTGATAGCCCGGGAGGGCAAAGGTCGGAAATATCCCTTGTCTGACACTTCGTGTCTGACGGGAGCAGGGTCATCCCGCACTAATCCCATGGGGATTGGGATGGGTCCTGTCACTGGACCTGGAAACTGTAGTCTGCTTCTTAGATGTCCAGGAAATAGGATTAGAGCCTAGGAAAACAGCCATCCCTGTTGTACTTCTTCTGTCATTGGGGTTGCCAGTCCAATCTGCATATGTGAATGCTTGAAGGTCAAGAGAACCTGCTTGATATAGCAAACCATGATGTATTGTCCCTTTGAGAAATCTCGGGATCCTTTTAACTGCCATGAAATGGTTTTCACACGGGGATTGCATGTATTGACACACTTGATTAACAGAAAAGGCAATATCTGGTCTGGTGAAGGTCAAGTATTGCAGTGCTCCCACAATACTTCTGTTGACACGACCCATCCCAATCCCCCCGGGATTACCATGGAATGTGTCATGCTCCCGTCTGACAAAAGGTGTCAGACAAGGGATAACCTGATGCCACTGCCTAAAGTGGGCTTCCAGAGTGCACAAGGATCGATGGAGGAGGTGTGTGATATCCCAGTCTCTGCTGCAGTCGCATCCGTAATCAACCTGAAGGGCATTAAAAACAAAAGCTGTGAGTGGACGAAAATAAATTAGTTTATTAACACATTTCATAAGACATTTATGCCCTCCAATAAAAACGTATGCATGCCACGAAAACCAGTAGTCCAAAACATTTTCTTAACAAGGCATTAGGGCCTTAGCCCAAAACCGTAAACCATAAATACAACCGAAAAACCATTTCATAGATTCATTAATCCATATTTACCACATTACCATCTCCGGCATCCCAGATGCCTAGCGTCCCCGACGCTTGACATTCCAGACGTGATATTTCACGGTATAACCATAAGCAACGCGTGCTGCCCGGGGTCTCTCCGGGTCAATATTTCTGACATCCCCGATGTCTGACGTCCCTGACGTCTGATCATAGCAATCTTGCTCCTGAGTCACTATACGGTCCAGTAGCTCTGTATAATGACCCCTCGAAGGCAATGCACCGTGACTTCTCCAATGTCCCAGACACCTGGAGGAGACCTTCACATAACCTCATATCAAGATGGTATATGGAACCAGTTTATTCAAATCATTTCACAACATTACAATTCCATTTAGGGTCCCTGACCCGAAATCATATTTATAACCCAACTGGCCTCATGCCCGATTCTATAAACCACTGGGCCCATGACCCAAATTCATAAATCAATTGAGCCACTAGCCCGATAATATAACTCAAATGGGTCTCAGCCCGATTTCGTAAATAACTGGGCCCCGACCCGATTTCATAAAGCAATTGGGCCCTTGGCCCGATTACGTAACTCAATTGGACTCCAAGTCCGAGGTTTCCAAAACAATTGAGCCTCATGCCCAAGTTTCTCTTTCCAATTTCAAAACCATTTCATGAAATCATATCCAAAGTTATAAGTATGGAAAATCAGTGTAAAACCGGAAACCTCGATTTACGTGCAAGCACGTAAATCGCCTCGAAATACGTGAAACCGTATAATTTGTCAATATCCAAATCACATCATACAATCACAATCATAATCCATATAAAACATTTAAGCATGCATAGAATTTATAAAACCAAAGTCCACTCACAGACCGTTTAACCGTGCGCCTCGATACGCGTGTCATAGGCCTTCCCGGGCCACACCACTATCACCGGGACTCCCAATCCTGTCCAAATCACATTAGAGGGTTACTAACCTCTTCATTAACATCCTATTCAAGTCCCGTAAGTTTGCCGAATTTTTAACTATTTTTAAACTCGATTTAAAACCTTCGGACATCCCGAACAATATCGAAACAGGGTCCGATTGACACGAAACCAACGCTAAAATGTTCGTTACATTGCATAGGAAAAAAGTCATGTTGACCTCACCTCGAGATTCGTGCCCACGCGCCGTCACGCGCCGCCGTGAGTGGTTGCGCGTGAAAGCCACGCGTCTGCTATAGTGACTGTTACAGTCATCGTCTTCACCCGTATGACTGGTAAACGGGTCTGATTACCTGCGACCTGACCCGGCTAGATTTCTCCCAATTTCAACTCCTTTCCTTCAATTGATTCAACAAATAACACCGTTAGAGACCCAATTAAGGTTCTGTAAACTTAATTACACACATTAACCTTAAATCAAACAATTCTTCCAAGATTGAACTCACGATTTTAACATTCGAAACTCACTCGAATCAGCTTGGTTTTCAAATTAAATGACACAATAGTTTCGTATGACCTAAACAATCATTAATCCGTAACCAATTTCATAAATCCTTACCCGTAGGTGGTCGTCCTCAAGCTCCACATTTCGCAGAAACTGGAACCTGTGTCCATGGACAAACCGTGATCGATTCCCGTCGATTATGATGCGGTTGAGTTCGAAATGAACCCAGAAGAGTATTCTTAATCTCAATTTGTCTCCTCTCAGCTCACAAACAAGTTTTCGAATTTCCCTCCATTTTCTAATTTTTCCAATCTCTGTTTTCTCTCCAGTTCGACACCCACACTTGCTCAGAATGATCCTCTCGACTCACACTCATTTCCTTTAATCCAATTCAGTCATTAAAGTACCCTAAAGCATCACTCAGTCCCCTGTGTAAAGACTCCCTGCACTGACCCAAAACCAAAATAAAATGGTGTATATGTTCTGCAAACAGTTGCCAGCTCAAACACATGTGCATCCACACCTCAAAGCTACCGCAAATTCAGTTCTTAATGTTAAACAATTCTTGGGATAGATCGCACAAGTCATCCAATTTCACGGCTGTTTCTGATCAAACAGTGCCCCTGTGAAATTACAATTATGCCCTTGTGCAGAAAATTACCAAAATGCCCCTCACGCATCCAGACCCGTAACTTGGTCATTCGGACTCCGATTGACACATGCCGCCTGTCTACGAACTCAGGGCATCGAGACCATCCTAACGGTCCTTGGCCCTCGGACCTCCGGTGACAGGACCCACCCCGATTATCGCCTCGATAATCGGGGAGCATCCTGCTTCCGTCTGACAATCGAATCCAAAAGACCGGAAAACTAATTAATATTACAACACACCCATTGTCAGACCAGGGAGATTAAACAAATACATCCGACTGGACGTCAAGTCCACAGTTTCACAGAGCATAATATTACAAAACAGGTTAAAGAACAAATCCTACTCTGTGAACTAACTACTCCACAACGGAAAACTTTATGCCTCCGCCTCAGCCTCGGCGCTTGCCCCCACGCTTGTACCACGACCTGGAGGGAATTTAAAACAACAAAGTGTGAGTGGACCGAAACATAAGTTTTACAGAAAGCAGTTTTTCCGAAATCGGGTTCGCCCTCCAGTTTTGCAACACGCATGCATAACCGAATATTCAGAAATCACGTATTAAACCTTTGAAAAACTCTTTTTCCGGAAACACATGAAAAACGTTACAGAAAATCGTCATAACTCATGCAAAACCATTTAATATTACCAGATTCCAGAAACTGTCATTTTGAAACATCAATTGCACAATTCAAGTAAAAAGTGTATCAATAATCACAGTTAAGCCGTTGGATCCATCCGAGTCTTTAAACTCAATATTAGGCCTTCCCGGGATATCAACGAGTCTTTAAACTCAAAACATGATTAGTAGGCCTCGGGGGTATCACAATCATTGAGTCTTTAAACTCAATCTGGGTCCTTAAACCCAATTTTCGGGCCCGCCCCCGTCATCACCAAACCGGGTCTTTAAACCCAAAACCAGATCCAACAATCAACCGGGTCTTTAAACCCAAAACCGTTTGTAAAACACAATAAACCATGATTCATCACAAACTGTTTTCCAACATCATTCCGAAATCGTATCACATCATAGTAGGACTTATGTCCGAATTCACATGCAAATTCCAACACATGCAATTTCCGAAAATCACTTCACAATTATGATCAAAACATCATAAATCCGTAACATGCATAATCATATCCAGATACTTCATCAAAATCATCACGCATGCATAAGCGAAAACCGTAACCTCGAAATGCGTGAAATACGATAAATATCTCGAAAAGCGTGAAAACACGTAAAACCGATATATCATATCACCATCGTAAAATCATATGTAAACTATAAGATAAACAAGAAAAATAGTCATGCATGCCCAATTTAGAAATCAAAAAGTCCACTCACAGTCTTAGGACGCGTCAATCGCGTCCCACGCACTCCTCCGTAGCTTCGGAAGTGTCCGGGCCTGTAAAAACGTACAAGAAGGGTTACAAACATCCTCAAATAGCTCGTATGATTTTTCCCTAATTTCCCGGATTTTTCGGCGAAATAAACCTTAAGGACCTAAACTTCCGAGCTCCTGAAATTATCCCGAACGACTCCCGAACAACTCGAACTCTAAAGCTAAAATGTTAATTAGACTGAAAGGAACAATTTCCATGTTGACCGTGATCGGAGATGACATCGCACGTGCCGCCCAAAGTGGCTGCGCGTGAAGGACACGCGCCAAGCTACAGTGTCATCGTTCTTACCCGGATAAACTGATAAACGGGTCTGTCACCCGCGACACAACCCGACCAGTTCAAGCCCAATTCTCAACCAATTCCTCCCGTTTTCAATCCTATTATCTTCTCTAACCTATTAATTTCAGGTTTGTACTAATGATTAACCTCGACTGTCCCTAAATCGATTCAACCCAGACTTGAACAGACGAACGGGTCGTCACCCAGAACTCACCCAAACTAACTCCATTCTACAATTAATATCACCAGTAGATTTAGGGAACTTAGACGAACACAATGGTACAATCTATTGGACTCGCCGTTACCTGGAAGTCGTCGTCCTCAAGCTCGAAAATTCTCAGAACCAGGGAACTCCGTTCTTGGCCAATTCGTGAGTGTCGTCCCTCGAAATCAACGTGGTTGGTTTCCTTTTGCTCCCAGAAGACTAGAATGGCCCTTGGTTTCGATCAACAAGCCTCAGAAATCGAATTCAATTTTTCCCTCCAACTGGTTCATCTCTGAACCGCGACTCAGGTTCCTGGGCGAAACGGGCTCCAATCCCTTCAGTTCTTTCACCGTAGTGATTATTTCACTCCCAGAAGTCTCACAGTGTGTTTTGATTGATCCCTCGACCCTTAGAAATTGAACTCTGCGATTTCCCCCCAAAAACCCGTAAATGTTTTCTCACGGTTCCTCTCACAGTTCCTCACCACTCAGCTCCCAAACTGAACCAAAATGACCCAACTGCGTCCTCTCCTCACTCCCTTACTCTGTCGATCAATTCAAACGGCCAGCAACCCGTGGGAGACCAACTGAGGTTTTCTGAAAATGTCTCCCACGCACACAGAAACCATGGCCAATTCATGCTCTCCCGTGCCCTGAACTCTGTCCAACCGTGCACTTGAGCCACTCCACCCTGCTTCCACTACCTCAAACAACTTAAACAATGCCCTGAACCTTCCACTAAGCCTTAAACAATTGAACGCACAAGACACCACGGCCGCTGCTCTGTTTTCCACGGTGGTGAACAGTACCCCGTGCGAAAATTACCAAAATGCCCCCAGGGCAAAAATTACCAAAATGCCCTCCACATCCGTGACCCGTAACTCGGTCATCCGATGTCCGTTTCGCGCGTGCCGCCTGTCGTTGTACTCAGGGCGTCGAGACGAACATAACGGTCTTCGAGTCAAATGAATATCAGTTGTCAAACAAAAAGTCAACTTTTCCCCTTAATAACGTCCAATTACGATAATGCCCCTGAACTTCCGAACATCATAACTTTCACTCTGTTCGTTCGAATCGAACGTGCCACCTGTCTATGAACTCGTGACGTCCCGAACTACGTCACGGTCATCGCTCAACGTCCGTTCGACCTCCCAATCAAAAAGTCAACAAATTAACCACACAAATCATAGGGGTAAAATGTCATTTTATTCAATATTTTATAATATTACACTTCCAGAACGTCCGGGGCGTTACAATCTCCCCCCCTTAAGAAATTTCGTCCCGAAATTTCAAGGAAACAAGTAGGGGAACTGTTCTCGCATCTGTGCCTCGGGTTCCCATGTGGCTTCCTCCACATTCTGGTTCCTCCAGAGAACCTTTACCAGAGGAACGGTCTTCCGACGTAGTACTTTATCCTTTCGATCCAAAATCTGCACCGGCTGTTCCTCGAACCTCAAGTCTTCACGGAGTTCAATGGGTTGTTCCTCCAGTACATGAGATGCGTCAAACACATATTTCCGCAACATCGACACGTGAAAAACATCGTGGACCTTCGAAAGCTCTGGCGGTAGTGCCAACCTGTAGGCCACCGGGCCAATCCTCTCAGTGATCTCATAAGGTCCGATGTAACGAGAGCTCAACTTCCCTCGCCTGCCAAATCTCACTACACCCTTCCAAGGGGATAATTTCAGGAATACCCGATCTCCGACCGCAAACTCAAGATCCCGAATCCGGTGGTCCACATAGCTCTTTTGTCTGTCCTGGGCTTCCTTGAGCCGATCCCTGATGAGTTTGACCTTCTCGGTTGTCAGTTCCACCAATTCGGATTTAGTCAACTTCCTTTCACCCACATCCGTCCAACACAACGGGGTTCTGCACTGCCGTCCGTACAAGGCTTCGTACGGAACCATCCCTATGCTCGCCTGATAGCTGTTGTTGTAGGAAAATTCCATTAAGGCTAGATGTGACTCCCAAGTGTCCTGAAATTGCAAAACGCAAGCCCGCATCATATCCTCCAGTGTCTGGATGGTCCGCTCAGACTAGCCGTCAGTCTGAGGATGGAATGCAGTACTGAAACGAAGTTTCGTCCCAAAAGCTTCCTGTAGACTTTGCCAAAACCGAGAAGTAAACCTCGGGTCCCTGTCAGATACTATTGATTCCAGAGTACCGTGCAGACGGACGATCTCGTCAATAAACAACTGGGCCAACTGTGACATCCTCAAGTTCTCTCGCACAGGCAAGAAATGAGCCGATTTCGTAATCCTGTCCACAATCACCCAAACTTCATCGTGACCTCTGGGTGTCCTAGGAAGTCCAAACACAAAATCCATCGTTAAGTGATCCCATTTCCATTCTGGGATAGATAGTGGTTGCAAGGCTCCATAAGGTCGTTGTCTCTCAGCCTTCACTTGCTGGCAAATCAGACACCTGCTGACAAACTCGGCAATCTCCCGTTTCATACCCGGCCACCAGTAGTGCTCTCGCAAGGTACGATACATCTTGGTCCCACCAGGATGCATCGCGTAGGCCGAACTATGAGCGTCGTCCAAGATCTCCTTCTTCAGTGCCTCAACGTCGGGCACACACAACCGTCCTTCTTTTAGCAAAGCTCCATCCTCCCTGACTGTAAAATCTAGCTGCTCACCGTCCTCCACTTCAATTCGAAGTACACATGAGATAGGATCTTGAGATTGAGCCTCAACGATCCGATCGATCAGAAGTGGTCTCACATAAAAATTAGCCAGCAAGACACCTTGGCCATCCAAACCCAAATCAATGCTAGTCTTACGGAGTTCAACCAAAAGTGGTAAATGAACCGTCCGTAGATGTGCTACAGAATGCGTTGACTTCCGGCTTAGAGCATCAGCCACCACATTGGCTTTTCCCGGGTGGTACTCAATCGTGCAATCATAATCCTTAATTAGCTCTAGCCACCGTCGTTGCCTCACATTTAACTCCTTTTGAGTGAACAAGTACTTCAGGCTTTTGTGATCCGTGAACATTCTGCAAGTCGCACCATACAGGTGATGTCTCCAAATCTTCAATGCATGCACACCAGCAGCTAACTCCAAATCGTGCGTAGGATAATTGCGCTCATGCGGTTTCAACTGGCGCGAAGCATAGGCAATCACTTTCCCATGCTGCATTAGTACACATCCCAAACCCTGTAAGGATGTATCACTGTACACCTCAAATTCCCCACTGTCGTCCGGAAGGGTCAGTATAGGAGCAGATGTTAGCCTTTCTTTTAGCTCCCGAAAACTACGCTCACAATCGTCATCCCACTCAAACTTGACTCCCTTCCGCGTCAGTCGCGTCAACGGGGCAGCAATGGTAGAGAAACCCTCTACAAACCTCCTGTAGTAACCAGCCAAACCCAAGAAACTTCTGACTTCAGTGACGGTCCTCGGTTGTTCCCACTTCGCCACTGCCTCAATTTTCTGAGAATCCACACTGATCCCGTCAGTTGAGATCACATGCCCCAAGAAACTCACGCTCGTCAACCAAAACTGACACTTGCTGAGCTTCGCATACAACTGGTTTTCCCTCAAGGTACCCAGCACCATCCTTAAGTGCTCCTCGTGCGCGTCCGCACTCCTCGAGTAGACTAGGATATCGTCAATAAACACGATGACAAAGCGATCCAAGTAAGGCTGCAACACTCGGTTCATCAAATCCATAAATGCTGCGGGTGCGTTGGTCAAACCAAACGGCATCACTATGAACTCATAATGACCATATCGGGTCCTAAAGGCTGTCTTGGGTACATCCTCGTCCTTAACCCGCAATTGATGATACCCAGAACGAAGATCAATTTTGGAGAAGTACTGCGCTCCTCGCAGCTGATCAAACAAATCATCGATCCGAGGCAACGGGTATTTGTTCCTGACCGTTACTTTATTCAGTTGCCTGTAATCGATGCAGAGTCTCAAACTCCCATCCTTTTTCTTCACAAATAACACCGGGGCTCCCCAGGGGGACACACTCGGTCGAATAAACCCCATCTCAAGTAATTCTTGTAACTGCGCCTTCAGTTCTTTCAACTCAGCTGGCGCCATACGATACGGAGTCTGAGAGATAGGTAGCGTACCTGGAACCAGATCAATAGTGAACTCGACATCACGATGCGGTGGCAATCCCGGTAGATCCTCCGGAAAGACATCCGGGAACTCCCGTACTATCGGTATATCCTCCACCCTCAATGGTGCAGCTCGTGAATCCATCACTCGGGCTAAGTATCCCTGGCACCCTTTCCTCAACAACTTACTTGCCTTCAGGGCTGAAATCACTCCGACAGGAGTGGCTCGCTGAATTCTCTGAAAAGTGGTTTCCGGTAATCCCGGGCTCCGAAAAGTAACCTTCTTATCGACACATTCGATAGAAGCATGATGGAGTGTCAACCAGTCCATTCCCAAAATGACATCAAAGTCGTGCAAATCCAAGAGTATCAAATCTGCCATCAGACCAACATCACCCACCATTACGGGACATTTCCGCAACACTTGATTTACCACAAATACATCTCCCGTGGGTATACTCACACCCAAATCACAGTCCAAGGCGGACACCTCTCTACCCGCCAACAACTCACAGTCCCGTGAAATAAATGAATGAGTAGCTCCGGGGTCAATTAAAGCACAAACATCATGTCCAAAGATCGTGAGTGTACCTGTCACAACACCAGGCGCTGCCCTGGCCTCCTGCTGCGTTACAGCAAAAACTCGGGCCTGTGGTCCAGCTGCTCGCCCATGGCCCCGGCCCTTCTGTCCATTAGCCGCTCCAGTACCACCTCCTCGAGTACTCCCAGTCCCAGAAACTGCAGATGTGCTCCGTCCCTGCTCTGCTCCACCCCGACCTGCGCCACCACCCCGTGGCAAAGATGGACACTCCCTCCGATAGTGGCCCCGCTCACCACAGAAGAAACATATAACACTGGAAGCATCACGAGCAAAACCACCACCCGGCCGTCCCGTGGAAGCAACAGAAGTCGCGCTCGCCTGCGGAGCAGTCTGCGCCCTAGGCGCTCGGAATCCGGAACCCTGATAGTTACCAGGCCTGCCATAACGATCATTGCCTGCAGATGAGGCTCGACCATAACGTCCCTTCTTCGGGGCTCTCTGACCATACGATCCAGGATATGAACGCTCGCGACGTTGTCCACCACCAGAATACTGTGGACGTGTCGGGAGACTAGCCTCAACCCGCACCGCGGCATCAGACAACTCCCTGAGAGTAGCAAAAGCTCCGGCCGTCACAATGGACCGTATCTCACCCCGTAGGCCAAGCTCAAACCTACGACATTTCTCAGCCTCAGTAGATACAAAGGTAGGAGCAAAACGAGCTAGCATCTGAAATTTCTGCTCATACTCAGCTACGGACATGCTCCCTTGCTGGAGCTGCAGAAACTCGGTCTCCCTAGCATCACGGAATGAACGGGGATAATACTGATCCAGAAACCGTTCACGAAAGGTCTCCCAAGTCACTGCACGGGCATCCCAGCCCGACAACTCCAGAGTATACCACCACTCATAAGCAGATCCATCAAGTAAAAATGTGTCCAACACCACACGCTCCTCAGGAGGACAGTGCATCACAGTAAAAATCCGCTCAATCCGAGAAATCCAACGGTGAGCATCCTTGGGATCCGCTCCACCACTAAACACCGTAGCCCCAAGACGTTGGGCTCGCTCGATCGAAGCCCTCTCGACATCGCCATCGGGTCGTGGAGGGGGTTCGCGTCGCGGAGGCATGGCCGGTCGTCCTTCTCTGAAAGAGGCATAAGTTCGTACAATAATCAAGGCACGCCCGAGTGCCAAACACGAATCGTAAACCTAGGCTCTGATACCAATTGACAGGACCCACCCCGATTATCGCCTCGATAATCGGGGAGCATCCTGCTCCCGTTTGACAATCGAATCCAAAAGACCGGAAAACTAATTAATATTACAACACACCCATTGTCAGACCAGGGAGATTAAACAAATATATCCGACTGGACGTCAAGTCCACAGTTTCACAGAGCATAATATTACAAAACAGGTTAAAAAACAAATCCTACTCTGTGAACTAACTACTCCGCAACGGAAAACTTTATGCCTCCGCCTCAGCCTCGGCGCTTGCCCCCACGCTTGTACCACGACCTGGAGGGAATTTAAAACAACAAAGTGTGAGTGGACCGAAACATAAGTTTTACAGAAAGCAGTTTTTCCGAAATCGAGTTCGCCCTCCAGTTTTGCAACACGCATGCATAACCGAATATTCAGAAATCACGTATTAAACCTTTGAAAAACTCTTTTTTCGGAAACACATGAAAAACGTTACAGAAAATCGTCATAACTCATGTAAAACCATTTAATATTACCAGATTCCAGAAACTGTCATTTTGAAACATCAATTGCACAAATCAAGTAAAAAGTGTATCAATAATCACAGTTAAGCCGTTGGATCCATCCGAGTCTTTAAACTCAATATTAGGCCTTCCCGGGATATCAACGAGTCTTTAAACTCAAAACATGATTAGTAGGCCTCGAGGGTATCACAATCTTCGAGTCTTTAAACTCACGAGTCTTTAAACTCAATCTGGGTCCTTAAACCCAATTTTCGGGTCCGCCCCTGTCATTAACAAACCGGGTCTTTAAACCCAAAACCAGATCCAACAATCAACCGGGTCTTTAAACCCAAAACCGTTTTTAAAACAAAATAAACCATGATTCATCACAAACCGTTTTCCAACATCATTCCGAAAGCGTATCACATCATAGTAGGACTTATGTCCGAATTCACATGCAAATTCCAACACATGCAATTTCCGAAAATCACTTCACAATTATGATCAAAACATCATAAATCCGTAACATGCATAATCATATCCAGATACTTCATCAAAATCATCACGCATGCATAAGCGAAAATCGTAACCTCGAAATGCGTGAAATACGATAAATATCTCGAAAAGCGTGAAAACACGTAAAACCGATATATCATATCACCATCGTAAAATCATATGTAAACCATAAGATAAACAAGAAAAATAGTCATGCATGCCCAATTTCGTAGCTTCGGAAGTGTCCGGGCCTGTAAAAACGTACAAGAAGGGTTACAAACATCCTCAAATAGCTCGTATGATTTTTCCCTAATTTCCCGGATTTTTCGGCGAAATAAACCTTAAGGACCTAAACTTCCGAGCTCCCGAAATTATCCCGAACGACTCCCGAACAACTCGAACTCTAAAGCTAAAATGTTAATTAGACTGAAAGGAACAATTTCCATGTTGACCGTGATCGGAGATGACATCGCACGCGCCGCCCAAAGTGGCTGCGCGTGAAGGCCACGCGCCAAGCTACAGTGTCATCGTTCTTACCCGGATAAACTGATAAACGGGTCTATCACCCGCGACACAACCCGACCAGTTCAAGCCCAATTCTCAACCAATTCCTCCCGTTTTCAATCCTATTATCTTCTCTAACCTATTAATTTCAGGTCTGTACTAATGATTAACCTCGACTGTCCCTAAATCGATTTAACCCAGATTTGAACAGACGAACGGGTCGTCACCCAGAACTCACCCAAACTAACTCCATTATCCAATTAATTTCACCAGTAGATTAAGGGAACTTAGACGAACACAATGGTACAATCTATTGGACTCACCGTTACCTGGAAGTCGTCGTCCTCAAGCTCGAAAATTCTCAGAACCAGGGAACTCCGTTCTTGGCCAATTCGTGAGTGTCGTCCCTCGAAATCGACGTGGTTGGTTTCCTTTTGCTCCCAGAAGACTAGAATGGCCCTTGGTTTCGATCAACAAGCCTCAGAAATCGAATTCAATTTTTCCCTCCAACTGGTTCATCTCTGAACCGCGACTCAGGTTCCTGGGCGAAACGGGCTCCAATCCCTTCAGTTCTTGCACCGTAGTGATTATTTCACTCCCAGAAGTCTCACAGTGTGTTTTGATTGATCCCTCGACCCTTAGAAATTGAACTCTGCGATTTCCCCCCAAAAACCCGTAAATCTTTTCTCACGGTTCCTCTCACAGTTCCTCACCACTCAGCTCCCAAACTGAACCAAAATGACCCAACTGCGTCCTCTCCTCACTTCCTTACTCTTCGATCAATTCAAACGGCCAGCAACCCGTGGGAGACCAACTGAGGTTTTCTGAAAATGTCTCCCACGCACACAGAAACCATGGCCAATTCATGCTCTCCCGTGCCCTGAACTCTGTCCAACCGTGCACCTGAGCCACTCCACCCTGCTTCCACTACCTCAAACAACTTAAACAATGCCATGAACCTTCCACTAAGCCTTAAACAATTGAACGCACAAGACACCACGGCCGCTGCTCTGTTTTCCACGTTGGTGAACAGTACCCCGTGCGAAAATTACCAAAATGCCCCCAGGGAAAAAATTACCAAAATGCCCTCCACATCCGTGACCCGTAACTCGGTCATCCGATGTCTGTATCGCGCGTGCCACCTGTCGTTGTACTCAGGGCGTCGAGACGAACATAACGGTCTTCGAGTCAAATGAATATCAGTTGTCAAACAAAAAGTCAACGTTTCCCCTTAATAACGTCCAATTACGATAATGCCCCTGAACTTCCGAACATCATAACTTTCACCCTGTTCGTCCGAATCGAACGTGCCACCTGTCTATGAACTCGTGACGTCCCGAACTACGTCATGGTCATCGCTCAACGTCCGTTCGACCTCCCAATCAAAAAGTCAACAAATTGACCACACAAATCACATGGGTAAAACGTCATTTTATTCAATATTTTATAATATTACACTTCCAGAACGTCCGGGGCGTTACATCCCGATCAAAAAGTCAACATTTTCCCTTATTTCGTCCAAATTACGAAAATGTCCTTGGGCTTCCGAACGTCATAACTTTCACCACGAAAGTCGGAATCGAACGTGCCACCTGTCTATGAACTCGTAACGTCCCAAACTACGTCACGGTCATTGGTCAAAGTCCATTTGACCGTCCGAATTAAAAGTTAACATTTTGCCCACGCCCAGGGGCAAAACGGTCATTTTGCAAAATTCGTCCGATTCCACTCAACTAATCCCAGATTAGTCATTCTAAATCATAATTAAACAATATTAAATCCCGATACTCGGGACGGGTCGTTACATCTGTAGTTTTGAGGTTTGTCATATAAAGGCCCATCATTCTTCCTTAACCTTGAACCTGGGATGAAGGGAGTGTCCATAATGCTGCTGTGAGTCATGTCTGTTTTAGACATCAAGTTATTGATGTACTTGGATTGGGATAGAAACAAACCAGACTTGGTGTGAGAAATCTGGATGCCTAGAAAATAACTGAGGGCTCCCAGATCCTTCATGTCGAAGTCAATGGTGAGAGCATCAATCACATCTTGAATGGCAGTATCTGAACTTCCAGTGAGGATTATGTCATCTACATAGAGAAGAAGGACAACAATCCCAGTAGCAGCCTATTTGATAAACAAAGTAGCATCATCCCATGTTGTACTGAAGCCTAGGCCAGGAAGAAAACTGGTAAATTTTTCATTCCAGGCTCCAGGGGCCTGTTTTAAACCATAGAGGGACTTCTTGAGTAAGCACACAGAATCCTTAGAACCTGCACTTTCAAAACCAGGAGGCTGCTTCATATAAACCTCCTCTTTAAGGTCTTCATGCAAGAAAGCGTTCTTAACATCCATCTGTCTAAGTTTCCATCTGAATTGGGCTGCTAAGGCGAGCACCAACCTCACTGTGGTTGGCTTGACCACTGGACTAAAAGTTTCTCCATAGTCCAAGTCAGGTTCCTGACTGAACCCCTAAGCCACCAGCCTTGCTTTGTATCGAGCAATGCTACCATCTGAGTTCCTCTTTATCCTGTAGATCCATTTGGAACCAACAAGATTCTTGTGTGCAGGAAATGGAACCAGGTCCCATGTATGTTGAGATTGTAATGCAGCAATCTCCTCATTCATTGCTTGTTGCCAAACTGAAACCGAAGCAGCTAGTGTGAATGAAGTAGGCTTTATCTCTGTGAGATCAGGAGATGAGCTTGTATAGAAAGCCTTCTTCTTGAAAATACGACTCGTAGACCTTGTTTGCATAGGGTGCATATTGACCCCTGTGATTGGGAGAACTACTTCCAGAAGTTGAGGTTGAAAGGTAGAGGAACCTGAGTGATCGGTCTGATCAGAATCAGGAATGCCAGACTGAAGTCCTGAACCAGAAGCTGAACCTGAGTGGGTTGTTGGATCAAAATCATGGAGATCAGATTGATGTCCTGAACCAGAAGCTGAAGAGGGAACACTGAGTTCCTGGCTAGAGGAACCTGATGGTGTGGAGCAGGCTTCTGAGTCATGAGGGACAGGAGACACAAGGACTATACTGAACTGAGCATTAGGCAATTGAGCTAAAGAAAAGATAGGAACAGGTGTAGAAACAGGAACAGGAAAAGGAAATATAGAGGATAATGGAAAATTTGTTTGAGAACTAGACTGTGACACATCTGAGATGGAACAAGATTGCATATTTGTCTTAGATGGAGAAGAGAGAGAACTATAAGGGAAATCCCTTTCATTGAATAACACATGCCTAGATATAACAGTTTTAGCAGAAATTGGATCATAGAAAATATAGCCTTTATGTCTATCTGCATAACCAAGGAAAATGAATTTGGCTGTTTTTGGTTGTAGTTTGTGATGAGTGTAGGGTTTAAGAGAAGGAAACCAGGCACTGCCAAAAATTCTGAGATGCAGAAGTGGGGGGATAGTGCCAAACAGTTTTTCAAAGGGGGACTGCATGTGGAGAAGGGTACAAGGCATCCTATTGATCAAATACACAGCAGTACAACAAGCATAGGACCAAAAAACAGGAGGAAGAAAAGCAGATTGCAAAAAGGTAATTGCAGTTTCAACAATGTGTCTGTGTTTCCTCTCTGCAAGGCCATTTTGTTCAGGGGTATATGGACATGATTTTTGATGTGTAATGCCTTTAGAAAGTAGAAATTGCTGAAAGGAAGTACTGGTATATTCACCACCATTATCTGATTGAAGAACTTTTATTTTGGCAGAAAAAGCATTGGAAACAAAAGCATGAAAGTGTACAAAAATGGAACTGAAATCTGATTTCTTTGTCATAGGAAAGATCCATGTGTATCTAGTACAGGCTTACATAAAACCTGACCTTCTAGGGATTTAACAGGTGCAGGACCCTAGACATCAGAATGAACAATTTCAAAAGGAATCACAGATTTTGATGCAGGAAAGACAAACGGCAGTTTGGTAAATTTTCCCTATAAACAGGACTCATAGATACTTGCATTGACATCAAAGGACAAGGGAATTTTAGACTTGTTCAAACATGCAGAGACAACTTCATTTGATGGGTGCCCTAACCTGCTATGCCAGACCTAAGAGTGCACTTTCTTGCACAGGATGGCAGTATTAATATTGTGACAGACTGCTGAAGAAACTAGATTAGGAATTTGAAAGGCAATGAGATAGAGTCCTTCATTGCTCAGCCCTTTGTATAGAATTCTCCCTGTGGCTTTGTCCTATATGGCAAAACACAGATCATCAAAGATAAATTTGCAGTTATTGTCTTTAAAAAAGCAGTTGATGGATAGCATGTTATGAGAGATTTTAGGAACATGAAGAACTTGCTTCAACTTAAAAGAGTGAATAACAGGGTTATTTGTGACAAGGGTAGAATTCCCAATATGTGCAACTGGAAAACCTGAACCACCAGCTGTAGTCACTGATTCAGAAGTTGTGGAAGGGGTGATGCTTGTGATTTGAGACAGATCTGCTGTCATATGAGCTGAAGCTCCACTGTCAGCAACCCAAAAATCTTGATTCTGCTGAGGGACTAAGAGGGGGGCAGTGGCAATCATTGCACTGAGTGCTGAAGAAGGAGGTGCACCTTGATATGAGTAGTTGCCTTTTTGATAGCAATTAATAGCAGTGTGTCCAGGCTTCCAACAAATTTGACAGGGTTCAGCCTCTTGAGAACCTTGATCTGGATGTCTGTAATAACAATTCACAGCAAAGTGACCCTTCTTGGCACAAATTTGACATTTTGGAGGAGGCTGCTGCTGCCAGGATCCCTGTGGAGAAATGCCAGGACCATTTTGTATGTGTGAGTAGTCAGAACTAGAACCAGACAGATTGGAAAACCCTTGCTGTCTCTGATTTCCCCAGTAATGGTTCTGATTCCCCCAGTACTGGTTCTGATTCTGATTACCCCAGTACTGGTTCTGATAACCTTTCCCTCCACCATTACCTCGACCCTTCTTATTTCTCCCCCCGTTGTAATTATTGTTTTTGTAGAAATAGGTAGAGTTAGGAGCATTGTTGGGGGCACCATTGTACCTAAAGTGTCAGGACCCACCCCGAATTCACCCCGAAAACCGAGGTAAATCCTGCTCCCGTCTGACACCCCGACACAACACAGTCAGACGCAGGAGAAATTATACTACATATCCCGAAGTCAACAGTTTACAGAGCATAGTACTACATACACAAAAGAAAAACCGATAAACAGTACACGCACACGGAAAAGTTTAAACACTTCGGGAGCCCTTTCGTGACTTCTATGCCTCAGACGCTGCCTCGACGCCGGAACCCCGCGCTAACTCCACAACCTGGAGGGCAATTAAAAACAGAAGGTGTGAGTGGACCATAACTAAAAGAAAAGTTTCCAAAACCATTTATAAGAAAACCGGGTTTAGCCCTCCGTTTTGAAACCACATGCATAACCCAGTTATTAAAACAGTTATAAATCGATCATCATAAAACATCATAAGAAACAGAAACACTATAAAACAGTTATAGAAACCATATCATAAGCATCATAAAACCGTATCATGAATCGTGAATATCAAATCATCATTTTCCGATCAAACCTGCTGGACCTATCCGAGTCTTTAAACTCCCGAGTCTTTAAACTCAATCCAGGCCTCAATAATATCCGAGTCTTTAAACTCAATCCAGGCCTCAATAATATCCGAGTCTTTAAACTCAACAGGCCTATGGGGGAAATATCAACATATCCGAGTCTTTAAACTCAATCCGGGTCTTTAAACCCAATCCGGGCCCGTCCCCCGTCAAATCAATATCCGGGTCTTTAAACCCAATAACCAGATCCAGTAAATCCAATCCAAAACCGTTTGAAAACCAATTCTAAATCCGTATCCAAACTCGAATCCGAAATCACCGGTCTGAAGCCCTTCCGGCATCCCGAACCGCCATTCCGAACCCAAATTCGGAATTCCACTTTTCAACCTTAAAACCAAATCTCGTTACCGAAATCTGATTCTAAAACCGAAAATCCTTGATCATCGAAATCATGCAAAATCATTTAACGTTTGAAATCCCAAAACCATGGCATCATAATCAGAAATCAAGACTTTCTCGTAAAACGTGTCAAATACGTTATTTCTCGAAAAACGTGCAATTATGTAAAATAGTTATAGCATATTCAAATAATCATGAAATCACATATAAAACCATAAATCAAGTAATGAAAAGCAGTTATGCATGCTCAGTTTAAGGAAGAAGTCCACTCACAGACTGAGCCCTCAATCGCGTCCCGAACGTCTCGTACGTTCCTCAGCTTCCTCGGGAAGTCCCGATCCTGTCAACAACCGCTAAAGTACGTTACTAACACATCCACGAGGATCCACCTACATTCCCTCAAAAATCCCCGGATCCTAAACGTAAAGAATCGAAACCCTAAAACTTCACCCTCGCGGAACTACTTCGATTCGACGTCCGATTAACCCGAAACCAATTCCAATGGACTCAACACAACTCCTAGACCAAAAACCATGTTGACCATTTCCCCAAAGACCGCTGCACGCGCCCCCACGCGCCGCCCAAAGTGGCTGCACGTGGCCCTCACGCGCCTGCTACAGTATCACCGTCTTTCTCACGTCGACCCGGTTCGCACCAGTTCTGCTACTTGAACCGGCGAGAGCGGTTCTCCTCCTTCCATCTACCAAATCGACTCTTATCTTCACCAATAGCATCGTCCAATCCTAGGCTATCTTTTCCCCAACTCCACAGACCTCGACTCGACCCACAACTCGTCGACTGAGGCTCGAAAGAAAACCCGTACACGGCTCTGTTTCCTTCTCCGGCCACCCAGGTCTTCCCCCGTCACGGTGGCTATCCCAACCGCTTCCTAGGACCTCTCTGAACTTCACACCACTCACCATAACCATCGTCTCTACCCCAATCTTCACGACTTTCAGTTCGAGCATCGACGGTAAAACAGAGCACACAGAGTACTCTCCGTCGCTCCAACCTCCACCGTGCGCCTCCCGTCACGGCAGCACAACCAGAAGACTCCTAGGCCTCAACTGAGTCCCCTAGACCTCCCTAGACTCTTCGATTCAACCCCTAAACTCACAACTTCCACTTTGAAACTTGGCGGCAAAACAGAACAAAGATATAGGGATGAGGGATTACCTGTTCTTCTGTCGCCGTCGCAAGCTCCGCTGGGGCTGGTCGACTCCTTTCACCCCTCACGACACCACCACGAGCCCAAGTGCACCGTACACGGCCACCACCGCCACGATTTCTCACAACCTCCCTGCTTCCTCCCTGTTTTTCTCTAAAAACTGACTGCCCCGACCACCATGTTCTTGCACGATTTCACTCCCCCAACCGCTCACCAGTTCACTCTTCCACCCTCTGATCACTCTCACACACTCACAACCTCACCAACACTCCCAGCCACCATCTAATTTTTCCCCGATCTCCCTCTCTGTTTCACTCTGGTTTGAAGAACACGAACACTGCACATTTAAGTCCCAAATTATTGGACCCGTGCACAATTGTGTAGAACCCACGACATACTTGCCACATGTCACCAATCCTCTCCATTCTCTCACAAATGGCCCAATCCCAGCCATCCATCTATCCCTCTATGTGCACAAATCCCCAGACAACCAAAAGACCAAAATACTCCTCATTTTAAGTCAAAATTACGATTTTACCCTTACCGTTTTAGACCTGTAACTCACACCTCGTAAGTCCGATGAACACGTTCCGCCTGTCATCGAACTCAGGACGATGAGATCTATCTAACGGTCCTAGGTCAACATACCAAAACCCGTTCATACAAAAAGTCAACTTTTCCCCCATTTTAACCAAATTACGGTTATGCCCCCAACCTTCCGAACATCATAACTTCCTCCTCAAATGTCGGAATCGGGCATGCCACCTGCCTACGAATTCGTGACGTCCTACACTACGTCCTGGTCACCGGTCAAAGTCCATTTGACCATCCGAACTAAAAGTCAACTTTTTGCCCAAACTAGGGGCAAAATCGTCATTCTAGACTAACGACCTTCTCGGGACCAACTATCCCCCGATTAAGCTCACTAATCTCATCTTAATCACTATCTAAACTTTAATTTCTAGGACGGGTCGTTACATAAAGTGCTGAAAATTCCCACTAAACAATTGAGGATTAGGTTGAGAGTTAAGCTGTGAACTCTGATGAGGTTGAGGGATGAACTGTGAATTCTGAGGGTTTCCACAAGGCTGGTTTGAAGCTTCATTTGTGTATCCAAGATGGAGGCTGGGAGTGCTAGGTAGCAGGCCATGTTCAAAGGAGGAAGCTGGACTTGTGCTCTTAGTAGCAACCATAGCAGAGAGATAGGGAAGATCACTTGCTTGCTCAATCACACTCTCCTCAGCAAGAAGTTGGGCTCTGAATTCCTTGAGTGAGATGGCATTTTCTCTACCCCTAATGATACACCTGAAGGTATTATAGTCACTAGGCAACCCCCTTAAAGACAAGATTACTACATCATCATCACCAAAGTGGACACCACACGATTCTAAGGTATCCCTTGCATTTTTTATTCTTTACATATATTGAGTCATACTTTCAGAACCCTTCTTAATATTTTGTAACTCAATCTTCATTTGAAAGATTGAGGCTTTAGTGACAGATGCAAACCTTTCTTTGAGATTCATCCATATTTCTTGAGCAGTCTTGGACCCTATGACACATGACATGGCTGAAGTGGACAATGTAGCAGTGATCAACTGCATCAGGGCCTGGTTGTGCATTCCCCAAACCTGTACACGTTCCATTTGAGCCACATTTTCACTATCTGAATCAGTAGCAATCAAGATAGGACAGGGATTGGATCCATTGACAAATCCCATCAAACCATGAACATTGAGTAAGAGCTCCATCTGGAAATTCCATGTGAGGAAATTGTGATCATCAAGTTTGACATTGACTAAACTTCCAACAGTGGAGATTAAACCAGCAATGGGAGATTGCAGAATCTGGAGTTGAGATGAGGTCACCATGTTTGTTTAGGCAAGCACACAGATTCTTTGAATCATTAAGTCGAACACTTGGTGTGCAAAAAACTTGCTTGTAGGTTTTCTGTGTTACTGCTTCTCACAGCACCTCCTGTGAATCTTTAAAACAAGCACCTGGTGTGCAGCAGTTTAGAATCTATTTTCTTCACAAACACTGATGAAGCATAAACAAAAAAAGGAAATATGCATCAGTTTGATTACTGATTCGAGCACAAACAAGAAGAGAAATGTGCATCAGTTTGACTACTGATTTGAGCACAAACAAGAAGAGAAATGTGCATTGGCTTGAATGGTGATTTAGGAACAAACAAGGAGAGAGACGTGCATCATCTTTGAATGCTTAGGCTCTATGTGAACAGATCATTGTCTTTTGTTTTTAGGCAGCGGAAAGACGAAGAAGGAAATCAGGCCGTCTAGCACGGCTCTGATACCATGTTAGGTGAAGCTTGAAGAAAATGCAAGAAGAGAGGAAAGTGAAGATCAGAGAAGGATTAGAATCTGATAGTATGAATATGATCCAGCTTACATACATAAGAAAGGACTGAGTTTATATATGGGAGCACACATGCCGTACTCACCAAGCAAGCAACAATTGATCTTGCAACTAACTAACTAATTCTAACAGCTAGCTAACAGTCCTAACTGAAATGCAACTGTATTACCAAGACTCACTCATATTATGACAGATGGCATTCTTAACAAGTGGCATTCTAACAATAACTCGTTTCGCACACTTGTGACATTACAGGAATTAAGTATGTGATTCAGTATGTAATTCACATACATAATCGCTTAAAACAGTATAAATTGCTAATTTATGTATTGATCGAAAATATGTATTATGTCTGTGACTAACAAATCACCCATAGCAAATTTTGTGAACATATTATACGTGCTCGGATGTAATATCATGTTGCAATTAGGGAATCCAACAACGTAGTACTCAAAACTAATTGACCCATACATATGAGACATGAATTTAGCTAGGTCTCTTCAATTGGGGGTTCTTGATGTGAATCGAGCTTCAAAAAGTATGACCATATACATAGCCCTTTCATAATTTTAGGCTTGTAGCTATTGTGTACGTGTCACTGACGAAAGATTTTCATCCATGAAACAAAAGATTTAGGTCAAATGCATGTGCACCATAAGTTAAGGATTACCTACCTCTAAGTATGATTATCATCTACATGTTATATTTATATACGTATATTACTATGATTTAAATCACGTACGTGGATTCCATTGTGTGTACTAGCTTCCTAAACATTCTTAATTTGTATCCAGATATGATATGATCGACTTAATTATTAACAATAAGTTCATTACCTCATCACAGCTAAACATGGAGGAGTTCACCGAATGAAATTGAGTTTTCACCCCAAAATTAATTGACTATAAGGGAGAGGCCAAACTCTTTATAAGCACAACTACAATTTGTGCCTTATAAGATCTTGGGCTACTCCCTACATTGCCAATTGGTTTTGGGGTGGAACCTCAACTTCTTACATGGTATCAAAGCGAGGTTATTCCATGTGATTGACTTAACCGTCACACGTGTCACACGTACCCATCCAAATCGTCACGTGATAGGCTGGAAAATCCGCCACACGTGAGGGGGCGTGTTTAGATGTGAGGAAAATATCCCACATTGAAAAAGCACAACTACAATTTGTGCCTTATAAGATCTTGGACTACTCCCCACATTTCCAATTGGTTTTTGGGGTGGAACCTCAACTTCTTACACTCATCACCGCTAAACATGGAGGAGTTCACCGAATGAGATTGAGTTTTCACCCCAAAATTAATTGACTATAAGGGAGAGGCCAAACTCCTTATAAGTTCTTATAAGATTGTGCAATTTTTCTATGTGAGATACATATATAAACCTGAATTCAACTAATGTATCTTCTTTTCATATATACATAGATATATATATATATCTATGTATATATGAAAAGAAGATACATTAGTGGTTTTTATCAATTTTGTTGTTAGGTCATTTCAGATTTACAATCTAATTTCGTGACTTTGGGCCTTAATTTGCTGAGGTTGTGTTGTGTGTTCATGGAATGTTAGGGCGCGCGGTGAGGTGAGAGGTCGTTTTCAAAAGGAGCATGCCTACCAATAAGTTCAGGTAGCAGCTGTTAGGATTGCAATGACTCAGCATGTGCAATGACTCAGCATGACATGTCATAACAATTAGTTAGTTTGTTAGAATCGGTTATAGTCTGTTAGTTGTAGTCTGTTATGTTAGTTTACTAGATATAAAACAACCCAATGTACGACTACTGTATTCAATCAGATTGATCAATCAGTAAAACACAATCTTCTTCTTCAATCTCTCTCTCTCTCTTTCTATCTTCTCCCTTCTTCTCTGATTTCTGATCCAACATGGTATCAGAGCTACAATGGCTAACCCCAAACTGATCCTTCTTCCGCTGCCTTCTTCTTCCATATCTTCTTCTTAATCTTTCTATATCATCCTCTTTTCCTTTTCTGAAGAAAAATAGTTGTGCCTATAAAGTGTTTGAGAATAAGCCTCAATCAAATCTTTCTTGTTCTTTTCTTGATTTCCATGATGAATTCTTTTCAACTTCAGATTCTTCAGTCACCAATTGCTAGTCTCACCTCTACGGTAGGAAACTCAGTTCAAGTCAAATTGGATGATCACAATTATCTTACCTGGAATTTCCAAATGGAGCTTCTTCTTAATGTACATGGTCTGATGGGGTTCGTTGATGGATCCAACTCATGTCCCAGGCTAATCACAGCACCTCCTGACGAAATTAGCTCACAAGCAGTTAAAATCTGGACAATGCATGATCAGGCCCTTATGCAACTGATCACAGCCACTCTTTCTACCTCTGCCATGTCTTCTGTTATAGGTTGTAAAACCTCTCAAGAAATGTGGTCAAACCTACGTGACAGGTTTGCTACTGTCTCCAAAGCACTGATCTTCCAAATGAAGACTGATCTTCAGAACATCAAGAAAGGGTCAGAAAACATTACTCAGTATTTACAAAGAATCAAGGATTCAAGGGATATGCTTCAGTCATGTGGTGTTCAATTTGAGAATGATGATGTGGTCATCTTGGCCTTAAGAGGATTACCTGCTGAATATAACACTTTTCGTTGTGTCATACGAGGAAGAGAGAGCACGATTTCTGCTCAAGAGTTCAGGTCTCAACTTCTGGCTGAAGAGAGTGTCCTGGAACGATCAAATGAACAGTTTCCTTTCCTTTCTGCTATGGCTGCTACAAGAAATTCTGGCCCAGTCTTTCACAACTCTACTACACATGTTGGCTCCCCAAGTTCTGGTGTCCAAGATCAACTTTCTGATGCTCCAGGAGTTAGTAAGACACTTGTGACAAGATATCCCTCTCCTGATGTTCAATACTCACCTGCAGAAGTTCAACTCAATAATGCACATCAGACAGGCAACTTTCAACAGGTCAGTAATAATCTTCAGCAATTTGGCTATAATAGTGGTTATAATGCTCCTTTTCATCACAATCAGTATAGAGGGAATGGTTATAGAGGTAGAAGAAACAAGTCCTACAACAATGGGGGCAGGTTCAATTCAGGAAGGGGCATTCTTGGTTCACCAAATCAACCCTACTATCAAGGCAATACTCAACTTCCTACTTGTCAAATCTGTGGAAAACGAGGACATTCTGCTGCTGATTGTTATCAGAGACACTCAGATGGTTCAGGTTCTGAGCCCTGTCAAATATGTTGGAAATATGGCCACACAGCCTTAAACTGCTATCATAGAGATAATTTTTCATACCAAGGCAGTCTACCCTCTCCTTCTCTTAATGAAAATCTGACTGCTATGACTGCCATAACTCCTTCTTATGTTGATTCACAACCTCACAGAGAGTATTGGGTAGCTGATACAGGTGCTACTGCCCACATGACCTCAGATTTGAATCAAATTGCCATGGTGACACCTAACACTTCTTCTGATACTGTCACAACTGCCAGTGGCTCAGGTTTGACCATTGCTAATATAGGCACATCCTCGATTATTTTGCCTAGTTCAGAACCTAAATGTTTCCATCTTAGTCAAGTTCTTCATGTCCCTCACATATCTCAAAACCTTCTCTCTGTTAACTGCTTCTGCAAGGACAATAATTGTTGCTTTATCCTTGATGAAAAATGTTTCATGATCCAGGACAAGGGCACAGGCAGGATCGTGTACAGGGGTCTGAGCAGTGAGGGTCTCTATCCCATTCCTTTCCATATCAATCCAACGTTCATGACATCAACATCAGCATCTCAACATCCTTCTGCACTATTGTGCAAAGGTACACAACACTCTCATGGCATCACAGATTAGGTCATCCATCCAACATTATTGTATCTACTTTGTTGCACAATTCTGGCATCTCCATCTCTCCTGATGTCAAACAGACTATTTGTGAATTCTGTTTACAAGGAAAATTTACCAAATTGCCCTTTGTATTTCCTGCTTCCAAGACTACTGTTCCTTTTGAGTGTATCCATACAGATGTCTGGGGTCCTGCTCCAGTTCAGTCCATTGAGGGGTTCAAGTATTATGTGACACTAATAGATGAATGTACCCGTTTTACTTGGTTATTTCCTATGAAGAATAAATCAGACTTCTATTCTGTCTTTGTTTCTTTTCATGCCTTCATTGCTACCTCCTTTTCTGCCTCTGTGAAAGTCTTGCAATCTGATGGAGGGGGTGAATATATCAGCAACAATCTTATGCATTTTTTGCTATCTCAAGGGATTAAACATCAAAAGTCATGTCCTCACACCCCAGAACAGAATGGTCTTGCAGAAAGGAAGCATAGGCATATCATTGAAACCACTATCACCCTTCTCCAAACAGCCAAACTTCCTATCCAGTTTTGGGTTCATGCTTGTCTTACTGCTGTCTTTCTTATTAACAAAATGCCTTGTCCCACCTTAAAGATGCAGTCTCCTCGTGAAAGACTCTTTGGAACCTCACCTGATATTACCTCTTTAAAAGTGTTTGGCTGTGCCTGTTTTCCTTACCTAAGACCCTATAATTCCAACAAACTTCAACCTAAAACTAACAAATGTATCTTCCTAGGCTATGCATCACAGTACAAGGGCTACATTTGTTTTAATCCTGCTTCTTCTAAGTTTGTTGTTTCTAGACATGTTTTATTCATTGAAAATGAATTTCCATACTCCAAGCTTTTGACAAATCCTACAGCAGTTCCCTATTCTTCTGTTCAGCCTGCTCCACATGTGTCTGTGTTTTCTCCCCTTAACCCTCAGGCTTCACAGTTCAGTTCCTCTCAACTATCTTCTGACTATGTGGTACCTGTCTTAAGTCCTCCTCCATCTCCTCCCAATCCAGTGCTCTCACCATTACCTCCTGATCTCCCAATCTCAGAAACTGAATCAGCTGCATCAGGAACTGATGTTCCTACAGATTCCTCCAGTTCTCCTGACTTAGTGAATTTCGAACCTACTCTCCTTCAGGTTGCTCTTCCCATTACAGGAGTTAACATGCATCCTATGCAAACTCGGTCTAAGAATGGAATCTTCAAAAAAAGGGCCCTCCATTCTGTACTCACTCACAATGTTGATCTGTCCACCACTGAACCAACAACCTACAAAACTGCTTCCTCTTCTCCTCTCTGGCAGTCTGCTATGCAAGAGGAAATCGATGCTCTCTATTCTCAGGACACCTGGTCCCTTGTTCCTCTTCCTTCCAATAAGAACTTGGTAGGTTGTAGATGGGTCTACAGAATCAAGAAACATTCAGATGGCTCTATTGCACGGTACAAGGCACGACTCGTGGCCAAAGGGTTCAGCCAGGAACCTGGACTGGATTATGGACAGACCTTCAGTCCTGTGGTGAAACCTACTACAGTCAGACTAGTTTTAGCTCTAGCAGCTCACTTTGATTGGCCTCTCAAGCAACTTGATGTCAAAAACGCCTTCTTACATGGTGAACTCAAGGAAGAGGTGTTCATGGCTCAACCTCCTGGTTTTGAAGATCCTTGTCACCCTGATTATGTCTGTCACTTGCACAAATCACTGTATGGTTTGAAGCAGGCTCCTAGAGCCTGGAATGAGCGGTTTACTAGTTTTCTTCCTGGCCTTGGTTTTCAGTCCACCTGGTCAGACGCCTCACTTTTTGTCAAAAAAACTTCACTTGGGATTGTAGTACTTCTCCTGTACGTTGATGACATAATTCTGACAGGGAGTTCATCATCTGAGATTCAGGATGTTATTTCAGCTCTTACTCATGAATTTGACATGACAGATTTGGGCACTCTTCATTACTTCTTGGGAATTCAGATCATTAGAACCAGCTCTGGTCTAACTCTCTCTCAAACCAAGTATATTCAAGATCTGCTAAACAAGACTTGTATGATGGATAGTAATGCTGTTGACACTCCTAGCATTCCTGGTTCAAGACTCAGGCACAATGATGGTTCTCTTTACACAAATCCTGCCAATTACAGAAGCATTGTGGGAGCCTTGCAATATCTCACGTTTACACGGCCTGACATTGCCTTTGCTGTCAACCAAGTCTGTCAATTCATGCATTCACCGTGTGACTCGCATTTCATGGCTGTCAAACGGATTTTAAGGTACCTTCGTGGTTCTCAGCATCGTGGAATTCAATACACTAGTAGTTCCCTTGACTTAATTGCCTATACTGATGCTGATTGGGCCGGGGATCCTAATGATCGAAGATCCACCACTGGGATGGCTGTTTTTCTTGGTTCAAATCCTATCTCATGGTCCTCTAAGAAGCAGAATACAGTCTCCAAGTCCAGTACTGAGGCCGAATATCGAGCACTTGCTATTACTTCAGCTGAATTGGCTTGGATCCGTCAACTCCTGTGTGCACTTCATATCCCCCTTCTCAAACCTCCTTTGCTGTTATGTGACAGTACTTCAGCTGAGAGTCTGTCTGCCAATCCAGTTTTTCACTCCAGAGCCAAACACATTGAAGTAGATTATCACTTCATTCGTGAGAGAGTCATTCGTGGGGATCTCAATTTTCAGCATGTGGCTTCTTGTGCTCAAACAGCTGACATTTTCATCAAAGCTCTTGATGAACGGTCATTTCTAATCCACACTTCCAATCTGATGTCCCTTCAAATTGAGGGGGCATGTTAGGATTGCAATGACTCAGCATGTGCAATGACTCAGCATGACATGTCATAACAATTAGTTAGTTTGTTAGAATCGGTTATAGTCTGTTAGTTGTAGTCTGTTATGTTAGTTTACTAGATATAAAACAACCCAATGTACGACTACTGTATTCAATCAGATTGATCAATCAGTAAAACACAATCTTCTTCTTCAATCTCTCTCTCTCTTTCTATCTTCTCCCTTCTTCTCTGATTTCTGATCCAACAGCAGCTAGCTAGGTCATGCCCAGGCTTCCATCATGACTGTGTACGCATGCATGCAAATTGAGGATTGAGGGTGATGAAGTAAATAAGTTCAATATTATATATATATATATATATTGTTCCTTTTCCCATTATTGCTAGAGATTCTCATGCTCTCTTTCTGCTCAACATGCATGTCCAACATGCTTTACTTATTACAAGTAATATTTACTTACATCCCTAAGTTCTGAGCTAGGGTTTTAGTTTTAGACCAGGAAATGGTACGTCTTAGTGCTTGCTAGGAAATTTGGACGCATGCCAAATTACCAACCTATATATATACTCATCATGATCATCGATTGGAGAGCCCAATCTTGATATGCTATCTAGCTTCTTCAACACGTGGGACCGTTTCCAATCTCAAATCACTAACGTACCATATTTTAGCTTAGTGACATTAACTAATTCATTTACCCAAAAAATATTTAAAACATATATATATATATATAACTAGGCAATACTAGATAATTTGGTAATGATTTGATATTTTGTTTTACATTTTTACTCTTTTCAGTTGAGATGTGAGGAAAACAATTAAGGATGAAGAAGAGTGGAGAAACGGTATGCATGATTCAAGATCTAACGAATACATGCATGCAGAGGGAAAAGTACAAAAATGAAAGCTAACAACCAATTCAATTTTTTTTTTTTGCCTCAATATAATAATATGGCTTATCACTGAACCCCCTTTGTTTAGGATGTTTATGAGCCGGTAAGAGATTAGATGTTTAAGATGCTTATGAGGCAGCAAAAGATTGGATGCTCTATTCAGTTTGTACCAAAATATTTAAACTAAATATTAAAAAAAAAAAAAGAAGAAAATGATGATGAACAGTATGGGTTTCTCAACCCATTGCCCAATCTCATTTCTCACTCCTCGATCTCTCACTTGTCGATTTTCTCTGCATTTTAGACAGAGACCACGAACACCACCATCGACGTTGATCTCATCTCCGACCAAACCCAACCCTCGACAGCGACACCAAATCCACCCCATCATCAACATGAGCCTCTCCCAACCACCTCCCACCATCGACCATGTTGGATAAGGTGAAACCAAGCAGTGAAACCATAAGACGACACAACCATTGACAACATTTTCTATTGACCCAGGCTGCGAAACTACATCCAAAATCTTTGTCTGGGTAAGGCAAAGCGATCCTTACCTTCCTCCACATTTGATGTTCACTGAGCGAGTTAGAGCTTCCAAACCCAGAACCCTCATTCGTCCCTGTCATAATTTTCGGCCGACTAGGGATTCAAGACCAGTCTCAAACGCTTTGCCTGAATAAAACGAAACTAACCATAACCTTCATCACGCTCATTAATAGCGTGGCCTGCGAATTGAAGATTTGAAAATTAACAATGTTTGAAACTCCCAACCGTTTTCTATTCGATTGAGGTAAAATTTCTCAAATCCAAGTCTAAATTCGTGCTCCTAGATTTGTACATTAGTTTTTGGGGATGAATTGCTAGTTTTGGTGGAGTTTGGGAAAGTGACGAGAGTGAAAGATCAGGGAGAGAGAAATGAGATTGGGTAGAAAGAGTGAGGAGGGATTTCAGATCTTGAGAATTGGAAGGCTTGGCATCGTGTGGAGAAAATCAGACTGGATTCAGAGGTTTGGGAATGGGTTGAGAAACAGATTGTTCATCACCTTCTTCTTATACATATTTATTTTCAATATTTCTCTACAAAATGAATACATCCAATCCCTTATTTCCACTTAAGCATTCTAAACAAAATTAGGGACATACTGTAATTTTTGGTGCAACGGAGCTAACAGAAGGGGATTCTTTATAAAACACGCTCCAAAATTTTTTTGATAACCGTGCCTAATTCTGCTCCTGTATGACACCTTAATCAATGTACCTGAAATATCCTGAACACTTTTATACACGACATAGAATCCGCCAAACAAGGGATACATATAATAACTCTATCAGCATTAACATCTCAATATATAAACCAAATATAATCCGTCCTCGCTGAGTCACCACCCACATCCAACCCACTAAACCTTTCGAGTAGTGGAATCTGCTAGTTAGATTCTTTCCAAAATTCAAGTCTGATACGCAGATTCCCAACCCCATAAGGATCTATGACTAACTTTTCGGAATCACGAAAAACTCTATAGATATTGAAACTAACAACATTATACATTTGGATGTATCAAACTGTGTAAAAAAACATAACCATTCATCATAAAAATTGTACAATTATATTAAGAATGCAAAAAGGAAGGATTTTCACGTTGGCTGTAACTCGAGGGGTTACCGCACGCGTCACGCTCTGCCTGGCTCCTTGCGAGTGGCTCCCACGCGGTTGTGACTGTGGTCGTAGGTGTACTGGCCTGCTACCTCCAGTCGGGTCGCACACTCAACCCGAATTCCTATAATAGGTGCCTATGACCTGAATCACATATCTCTGCAAAATTATCAGCCATTTCTCATGATTAATGCATCAAATCATTTGTAGTCAACATCAGGAACTTAAAGAGGTATCAATTCGAAGGACAACGCTTGGTTTGGCCAAAAACACGACCGTGAATTCTAGCTCCCCTGCCAAGCTTGGGTAACCAGCAACAGTGAGTTTTCTCCTCTTAAAATGACACAAATCAGCTCGTTGGACAAAGAGGAGCTCACAAAAACCCTCCCAAAAATTGCGGAGAACCTGCTTCCATCTGAAAGTTAACTTTATAAAAAATTAAAACTAGCCTCAAAGTAAAACCAACAAAGATAAAAATTTCACCAATTGTTAGACAAGGAATAATTTACATAACTATATACAGAGCATAAGCACTAAAACCAACTACAATTGAAATGTTAATTCCTACCTTAATACGTTGAAGAGTGCGCATAATCTAGTCTATGCTTTCGGTCTTTGGGTTGATCCCCATCTTCGTATCACAAGTGTGAGTGGAATAAAATAAATATTTTAAAACAAACACAAGTTGAAAATATAGGTATTTCTTCCTGTTTCGTAAAATTATGCATGCATAAGGGAAAAGAAACATCAAATAGCAACAAATAGGTAATAACTAAGAGATCTCGAAATATGTGCAAACATACTAAAATTCAGCAACATCTGAGTAAGCCAACATAAAACCATATCAAAGTATCACAAACACAATTACATATACCCAACCTATCCTCGATGCATGTAAGCCAAGTCATCATATCATTTATGTACTACCGGTAGACACACCACTCGAGAAAACGGTGCACATCTATGGACATCCGAAAGAGGACCAACTCAGAAAAACATAGTCCAGTTCTGGATGTATAAGTTATAGCCCAATCATAATACTAGTCTCAGGAAAATAGTGTCCAACTCTGGACGTCTGAGACTAACCAACCGCTCAAGGAAATAGAGCCCGGTTCTCGACCTCTAAGCATCAACCATACCGCATGCCAATGAGGGATGCTCATCAGACATCATCCACACAAATATCGAAAAGCACATAATTATACCATATATTAATTCCGTATGTCAGAGCCGGGTTCTAAACCTGGATATAACTCCAAAACACAACATATGCAAACTTCGTAAAACGTGCTTTAAAAAATTTCGTAAAAATCAGCAAAATTCATCTTAAAATCATGACCACTCCAATATCACTCAAATTAGATAGAAAAGCAGTTAAAATAGTCAAATATGCATGCATAATTATTTAAAGAAAGTAAACGTCCACTCACAGGTGTTACTTTGTTGTTTAATCACGATTTGAACGCTCCCCACTTGTCAGGACCCGTCCCAAATCCCCCAGGATTAACGTGGGACACGCCTGATCCCATCTGACACAAAGTGTCAGACCAGGGAAAATTCCGTCTCTAGCCCTCACCGGGGCTTCCAGAGTACGCCAGGATCGTAGGAGGAGGAGTGTGATATCTCGATCTCTGCTACAGCCCGCATCCGCGATCAACCTGAAGGACATTAAAACATCGAAAGTCGTGAGTGGAAAAAAATAATATTTCATTAAAAACATTTTCATAATAAGAAATTTATACCCTTCACTAAAAGCATATGCATGCATTCGAAAACCGTTTATATAAAACGTTCACAAAACCATTTGTTAAACATCTTCTCAAAACCTTTCAGGGGTTCATGCCCGATCCCCATAAACCGTCATGAACTATAAAACCATTTATGGGTCCCCCACCCGAAATCACAAAATCTGTAAATCAATACATGGGAACTCAGCCCAAATCAAGCACAAGTGGGACTCGGCCCAAAACCATTCTCAGTGAAATACCAAAACACGGAATACGGGGTCTCTGCCCCAAACCATTTTCCAAAACGTCAAATACGAGGTCTCTGCCCTAAATCACTTTCTAAAACATGGAACACAGGGTCTCCGCCCCCAATCACTTTCATAAAACCTCATACGTATGAACATATGTATAACCCATCCACGGCACTTCCGACAAGATGCCAATTCGGGACACATAGCCCCTAGGGAACATATCCCCAATATATGTCACGATTCATCTCTATACTAGTGTGCACACCACTCGGGGTCTCACTCCGAGTCTTCCCCTATGAATTCTCCATCCGGGAGGCTCTATCTCTGGATCTAGTCCGAGCTCTATCTCCGGATCTAGTCCACACATCTCTCCGGAATCTGGTCCTGGACCACATCATAACTTCCACTCCTAGAACGGGATCCCTATGGGGATGCCCATTCTGGTATGTGGATCGTGACTCTCCAAGTCGATGTTTGGAGGAGACCATATAAATCATATGGAGGGTTTGTACATTTCAAATACTTTCTTTCTTTCTCAAAACATATTTCAACTAGGTCTCATACCCGATTCATCTCAACAGGATTTAGTAAATCCGATTCAAATCCATTTCCACAGGCCTCGGCCTAAATCCACAGTACAATAGGGTCTCATGCCCGAATTCTCATTTCATAAATCGAACTGGGACTCAAGCCCGATTTCACAATCAACTGGGCCTCTAGCCCGATATCACGACTAACTGGGCCCTAAGCCCGAAACCATAAATCAACGGGGCCTCAAGCCCGATTTCACAATCAACGGGATCTTAAGCTCGATACTACATTCAAAGGGGCCTCAAGCCCGAGATTACCACCAATAGGGCCTCAAGCCCGAATTCGTAAACCAACGGGTCCCACGGCCCGATAGTATACTCAAATGGACCCTCAGTCCGATTCCTCATCAAATCAAATGGACTCCAAGTCCGAGAGTTTCCAATAAAATAGGTCTCATGCCCAATTTCATATTCTAAATCCAAAATCCAAAATCCATTCATTAAATCGTCATTGAAAACACAGTACGCAAAGGTACGACATAAAGCCAAAAACCTCGAAAAACGTGTAAATATGTCGATCCTAAGCTACCACAAACAAATGCACCTGTGGCATCATAAAACATGTATTTAAAACATTTATAAACATTTATGCATGTTTAGAATTCATAAAATAAGTCCACTCACATACCGTCCAAAGCCGCGCCGCGATACGAGTGCCATAAGCCTCTCCTGGGCCAATCGTCGCCTCCGGGATTCCCGAACCTGTCCAAGTCCTAATAGAAGGTTATTAACTACTTAAATAACCCCTCACTTAAGCCCCATAATTTTTTGGAATTTCTAACTATTTTTAAACGCGAACCTAAACCTTCGGACAACCCGAACTATATCGAAACGATGTCCGATTGGCACGAAACCAGCCCCAAAATGTTCGTTACATCGAATAGATGAAATTATATGTTGCAACCTTCCTCAAATGAGGGCTCAAGCTCCCTTACGCGCCCCAAGAAGGTCCTGCGCGTGGGCCTCACGCGCCGGGCTACAGTTTTCTTCTTCCTTGGTCGAACCGGTTGGTCCGATCCAACCCTGTATAGCCGGTCTAACTGGATCGGCGTGACCAGTCCAGGGCTCTCCACTCCTCATGGTTTGTCCAATCTTCTCCTTTTCAATCCTAAACATCCTAATTTGATCCTAGAAACTTGTTTGTGCAACCAAATCCACCTAAAACCCATAAAAACCCACGGGTTCATTTTCCTCCTCACGGTTCGACCTTGCCCAGTTCTTCCCTAGGCTTCCTCAGCTGTGAACCGCCACCAAACTCATCCTAAAACCTTCCTAGAAACCTACTAATCATCTCCTAATCATCCAAAACTATCCCCCATCGTCAAATTCAAAATAAAAAGGAAAAATGGCATAACCGGGTAATCAGGTGGTTACCTGGTTTCCAGGGCCCTCGTCGCCGTGTACGGTGGTCCTCCCTTCACCAGCCACCACCATCTTCTTGTCCTCATCATACTATTTGGCCTCACTCAAGATCATATAGGAATGGTGTTGGATTGGGTTAAATGTTTATCGGGTTTGGGTTTGGTATGCTCGAACAAAGAAAAAGGGAAGATATGCATGAATGTAAAATGGTGTCTAGTGGATGGGTGACATTTGTCACTCATCCATTGGGCCTTGGGAAAAATATCTGGGCCCACATAATTCCAAAAAGGCAACCGTTACGTAATTCGTGTAATAGAACGTTCGGACCTCCGTGAACCGTAACTTCTCCGTCGAACGTCCGAATTCGACGTGCCGCCTGTCTACGGATTCGGATCATCCCGATCTACGTAATGGTCCTTGGCCATCGGCCATCGGACGTCCCGGATCAAAAGTCAACTATTTACTCCTATTCAACCAAATTACCAAAATACCCTCGAACTTCCAAACATCATAACTTCTTCCTCGAACGTCGGAATCGGGCGTGCCACCTGTCTATGAACTCGTGACGTCCTGAACTACGTCACAGTCATCGGCCAAAGTCCATTTGACTACCTGAATAAAAACTCAGCGATTCACCCATTCTAGGGGCAAAATCGTCATTTCGGCCTGCTCGTCCGCTAATCCTCGTCTAATCCCTGATTAGCAAGGCTAATCTGTCATTAATTCTTAATTAATCCCGATAATTCGGGACGGGTCGTTACAATCTTCCCCCCCCCCCCCCCCCCCCTTAAAGAATTTCGTCCTTGAAATTCAAATCGACCCGATTCCACAACCAAATTGTGGAATCCAACCATGTCCCATGTAGAGGGCTATTGCACCTAAACACGAGAATACCCTCGTGTAATCAAACACGTATGTCACTACGCCGTACTCATCGGTACGTACCGCCACCAGAGCCTCTAAAGCTCCAATTCATTTTCGAGAACTACACGTTATCTCTCACGTCTCACTCGAGACCAAATGTCGACACTCGTCGATCTTGCCTGTCGCTCATTTTGACAAGTCAGCAATGCCAAACGGACATTCAAATGGCCTTTCAATCTAAAATTCTAAGACGTTCCATCCTATAGTCGTCAGGCTGAAAAACGTACTCCCACTAAGGCTATTACATCCAAGATGACATCCTACTCAGCATCCGATCAGACAACATTCTATAGATCCTGCCATCACAATGGCACGAATCCCATCTTGCATATCATTCTCAAACCTATGTCCATATTGACTCTTCTTAGAGTCCCATCACTCCATATCAATCTGAACTCGTCGAATACTGATTAATCCATTACCACGACATGTCACGACTTCGTGACCAGCCGACAACTCCCAGCTCCACTGCGCTTCGCTGCTCTACTCTGATCTCGACTCGCTCCCGAGTCCTCGCATCGTATCTCGTATCACTCAGTAACTGATACTAAAATCTTGACTCACTCAAGTCCTCAACTGTCACTATCGGATCTAATCTGATCGCCACTCATGTCCATCTAGGACTCTATCTAATCTACAACATTCCCATAATCTCGGGACACTCTTAACCCGACATATCGATTGACCGTGGTTAATCCCATCGTCCATCGTACACAACACACTAGTGCACCCACATCACATCAACATCGGGGCGCCACCCAACCTACTCAAAGACTGCACCCTGGCAATGTCCAACCACATACTACTGTCCGCGTTCCAACCATGGTCCGGACCCCAACCGTCCGTCACCAGGCGAACATCAATCCATCACCTCGGACACTCACTCGTCACATCCTGTGATGCTAAATACCATTTACCCCTCAAGTCAATCAAATTTGACCCACAGTCTAGGTGTTCGGCTCTTACACCTTCTTTGAACCCCTAGCTGTCATATCACTCCTCGTCGTCCCACGTAGGAACGAATCCAGGAGAATCCAAGATGATGACATCAAAGTTCATCCTATGTCATCCTCCGGCACTCAGCATTATTTACTACAGAGTCACCCTCAATGATCCCGGAATATCCGTCACCAATACGAAATTAAGCACTCTTCTCAACGTCTTAATCACAACTTCTCTTGATTTCGAAGTTCCAATCACATTGGAAATATGCTTCTTTTCCAATTATGGAGCTCACTCATTACACGATTATTCCCGCGTCCTATAGACAAATGATTTCCAAGTCCCCAACTCAGGAGGTATAGTCAACCGTAGTCAACCAAAACCAATTCGCAATGGACTCTCAAGTCCTCAGCTCAACCGGACACCATCCACGCGTCCGTGAATACCGTTTATGTAGGTACACTCATTCCGGGTGGAATTCATGCGACTCAAGGTTAAACCTTGTATACTATTTACGGATGTGTATAAACGGCCTCTAACACTCGCATCTCGTAACTTTAATCAATCTAATCCAACTCTGACTCACAGAATTCGTCGGAATCCACTGACATCGGTCGGTAGGCTAAACAGATCGCAACGTCTGTCGTGATTTGAAGCCAAATCTCTGCGTACTACCATAATTGACCAACCTACCCACACATCATGTGATGTCGCTCATGTCATCCATTTATACCTTTTCATCCGAATGCCACTTAGGCATTTCAACCTTTAACGTTACTACTCCTGGGAACACACTCACGTCCTAAGTCTCATATCATCAGGGAACTGGTCACCAAACCAAGTACTCCTGGTACATCGTACGGAGCCACTCGGGATCCTCTCTGTCCCGTTCAATGCCCACCGAGCTCACATGCTCGCCACTCTAGGCACATCAACTATTCCGTCTGCATACTGGTTCGTACGTCCCAACTCTATGGGATTAACTCCAGCACACACACTCGTGTAATCCTTCCAAGGATATCTAGGGCACCTGTCACTCATCCAGGTATATCCTACTCATCGGAGTCACCTCACAGAGGCAACGTGGCAAGTGTGTCAACACCCAATGTCAGCATTTCATTCTGCGATCGTACTGAGTCGTAACCGAGTCGAATCCAGAATCTATGCTCATACTGTGTGTCACCCACGCACCCCCGTATCATCGTCATGATTGACGAATCCCATTGTCACAATCGTCACGGCAACCTGAGCCTATGCAACTCGATAAGACTCGACTACGACCATCGATAGCAGCGTCTACCACAACCTCATGTAGACCAATCTCACAAACACTCTGCCATCGAGACTCCAAATCCATGCAGTAGTTGATCGCCGGTACCAACCACTCCAAACGCAACATCCACTGATCGGTCCATTTCAGGATTCCAAATCTCATCTCACAATGGTACTCGTGAACCGGATCCCCTCATTTTACTTAGAGTCGGGTCAATCACTCTCAAAATGGGGTTGTCATAAACCCGGCTGCCCGCTGCAGTCCAACCATCCTGACCGATCCCTCGCTCTCGACTTCGAAGAGTCATCGTACTCCAATACTGGTACTAAACCAGCCGATAACCACGATCCAAGGACCTCGTCCTCTCGTAACTCTACGGTGCCCAGCCGCTGGCCCACAAGAACTCGGCCATACTCTGTGCCTAACACTGAACAACGGCTACACGTCGCAATCGTATCCTATCGCGTCACACCACAACTACTCCGGGCATTTTCCGCCAATCGACATCCCTCCGGGATTCGACACACTGAAACATGGAAACTCATGCCAAATAGGGTCAAACATTCCTATTACCAACAATCTTACTAGGGTCAACCATGAACTCAGCTGCCCTCTGCAGCACACTCTCCAATCCTTCATGACACGACCGACAATGGGCTCGACTCTCCGGTCGTCATACGGTGTCTACTGGTCCACTGGATACTACTCACCAGTAACACTACGGCTCTAAGTCGTTGGATTAACATGAATATTGATCCTACTCAGGATCCACTTCCTCGATATACACGACATGTACTTCATTGGATGCCAATCGAACCTAAAACTATCGTATCGAATTTCGTTCAACACGTGGTAGCTCCTACTCTTACCCTAACTATCAGGTTGATGGACTGTTACGACTTCAGAGACATCACATCCTCAACTTGCGCGCATAACAAGAGCAAAACACGCTCTGATACCACATGGTATCAGAGTACCATGAGTATCAAATGAGGCAACCTGCTCTGATACCACTTTTTCAGGACCCGTCCCAAATCCCCCAGGATTAAAGTAGAACGCGCCAGATCCCGTCTGATACGAAGTGTCAGACCAGGGAAAATTCCGTCTCTAGCCCTCACCGGAGCTTCGAGAGTACGCTAGGATCGTAGGAGGAGGAGTGTGATGTCTCGATCTCTGCTACAGCTCGCATCCGCGATCAACCTGAAGGGCATTAAAACATCGAAAGTTGTGAGTGGACAAAAATAATATTTCATTAAAAACATTTTCATAATAAGACATTTATGCCCTTCACTAAAAGCATATGCATGCATTCGAAACACGTTTATCAAAAACGTTCATAAAACCATTTGTCAAACATATTCTCAAAACCTTTCAAGGGTTCATGCCCGGCCCCTATAAACCGTTATGAACCATAAAACCATTTATGGGTCCCTGACCCAAAATCACAAAATCGGTAAATCAATACATGGGAACTTAGCCCAAATCAAACACAAGTGGGACTCAGCTCAAAACCATTCTCAGTAAAATACCAAAACACCGAATACAGGGTCTCTGCCCCAAACCACTTTCCGAAACATCAAATACGGGGTCTCTCCCCCAAATCACTTTCTAAAACATGGAATACAAGGTCTCCGCCCCCAATCACTTTCATAAAACCTCATACATATCAACATACGTATATCTAATCCACGACACTTCCGAGAAGATGCCAAGTCGGGGCACACAACCCCTAGGGAACACATCCCCGATATATGTCACTATTCATCTGACAGGACTTGTCCCAACTGGACTTTGATAACCATGCCTAGTCCTGCTCCCGTCTGACAAGTCAACTGAAGTCCCGAAAGTACCCTTCAGCACCTATCAGACAAGGGATAACTGCACTGATTTCCGCTCATGCCTTCGCCTCTCGATCAGCCCAGAACGTCGTGACACGGCCTGGAGGGTCATCAAAACAGAAAAGGTATGAGTGGACAAAAATAATATCATTTAAAACGATTTGGAAACACATCAGTTACCCTCCAGTTTATCAAACCATGCATGCATAGGGGAAAACATATGAATCACAAGCACTGGCTTTCCAGCCAAATCACAAAACAAGTCAAATCCCGGCTCTCAGGCCAAGACATATGAAAACATAATCACCTGGTCACACCGACCAGAACCCGTACTGAATACCAGTACGTATTCAAAATCCACATCAAACAATACAACCAATCAATCAATCAATACATCAATCCGCACTATTCACAAGTGCACAATCAATCACATCCGCACTACGCGTAGGCCAACCTCGGGAACTGCACACGCACCATCTAGACGTATCACATACTCGGGAACTGCACTCACGCAACATCCGAGTCCCGTCTAAGAACTGCACTCGCACCATCCATCCCATGATCCAGTATCCAGGATCCACAATCACAAACACAATCCATATCATAACACATATCAATCATATCCATGACCTCATATCAAGTCGTAAACATTCCCAACAGGGCTTCAGGCTCAAATACCAATTATACGTAAATTCGTAAAATCACATGGAAAACATTAAAATAATCCAGAAATCATCATTGACTAACCACTTAAGTCAAAATATCCTTTTCAAAACCTTTTTGACTCCGGGCCTAGCCCAAAATACCATTTGCACATTTCCTCGAAAAATGTGCCCGAAACACCGATTAAAATAATCATTAAATCACACATAATCATGCCATATCATCAAGACATCAATGCAAGTCAAATCATGCAATCAATCATGTAAAACATTTAACTATGCATGCATCATGGTTTATAAAACAAACGTCCACTCACACACCGTCCAAACTGCTCGCTTTCCGAGCTGCACACATTTCCGTAATTTTCGACACTTGCCAGGAATCTCGAATCCTGTCCAAAATCATTATACAGGGTTACTAACAACTCAATTTACATCATATCAATTCCCCATAATTTTCCGGGATTTAAATATTATTTTAAACTATAACATAAACCGTCGGGCCCTCGAAACATTATCGAGACGGTGTCCGATCGACTCGAAACTAATTTTAAAATGTCTGTATCATCGAAAGCATCAAAAATTATGTTGGACCCAAGGTCAGATTCCCGGCCACGCGCGCAGCTACAGTAACCCTATTACTGTTCATCGTCGTCTCTACCCGTTTCCTCTGCAAACGGGTCCTGCGATGTAACCCGATTCAATCCTGCCCAATTCTGCATCATTTCTTGCAATTAATTCGTCTAACACTATCATTTATACTCTAATTTAAGGTCTGCGATGTAACTTACCCGATTAAATACCTCAATCCCTTCGATCAAACGTCGAGTGTTCTTGTTGAAACTTCAACATCTGCCCCGTTCAATATCCATCGATTTCTTCAAATTGATTCAAGAAAATGCTTCATAGAAGACTCCTGAGTAGGTTTCCAACATCAATTTCGTCTTTGAATCCCTCCAGATGCTCGACTCAATCTCGACAAACCAAAGTCTTCACCCCTTCGGTTCTACAACAAAATAGCTTCAATTCCCTCAATTTCTGAGTGGGTTCAACTCGCCTTAACCTCAAAAAGCTTAAATCAACTTAAATTTCAACAATTCTGGTCTGTCAAGTCCAATTTGAATATCAATCATTCTTTAAAATTCACTATTCTGGGTCTCGGGTTTAGGGGTCTGTAGTCCTCAATTGTCCTCCCAGTTTCACTCGTTTTCTCTGTGATTTCCTCTTGCCATCTCAGGTACTATCTATTTGCCCCCTTCACCGATCAATTTGATTGAATTAGACAAATGAAATTGGGTGGGTTTGTTTGTTTGTATTAGGCATTCAAACCCACTAATCCTTCACACATGGTGACAAGTGTCACTACATGGCCAATCCACGCCCAAATTAATTGACTCAGCTAGCCGAATCATCACAATTATCCCTGCTGCAGAAAATTACCATTTTACCCTTATCATAACAAATTACCAAAATGCCCCTCCTCGTTCTAGACCCGTAACTTTTTCGTTCGGACTCCGATTGACGCGTGCCGCCTGTCTACGGATTCAGCGTCCCGAGACCTATCCAACGGTCTTCCCGGAAAGTTCAAACAAGGTCCCGAACAAAAAGTCAACTTTCGGCCCTTACCACTAGGGGAAAAAGCGTCATTTTCCTCAAATTTTCCAAATTTTCATTTTTCGAATTTTTGGGGCGTTACATCATCTCTATACTAGTGTGCACACCACTCGGGGTCTCACTCCGAGTCTTCCCCCAGGAATTCTCCATCTGGGAGGCTCTATCTCTGGATCTAGTCCGAAATCTATCTCCGGATCTAGTCCACACATCTCTCTGGAATCTGGTCCGGGACCACATCATAACTTCCACTCTTGGAACGGGATCCCTATGGGGATACCCATTCTGGTCTGTGGATCGTGACTCTCCAAGTCGATGTCTGGAGGAGACCAAATAAATCATATGGAGGGTTTGTACATTTCAAATACTTTCTTTCTTTCTCAAAACATATTTCAACTAGGTCTTATACCGGATTCATCTCAACAGGATTTCGTGAATTCGATTCAAATCCATTTCCACAGGCCTCGGCCTAAATCCATAGTTCAACAGGGTCTCATGCCCGAATTCTCATTTCATAAATCAAACTGGGACTCAAGCCCGATTTCACAATCAACTGGACCTCTAGCCCGATATCACAACTAATGGGCCCTAAGCCCGAAACCGTAAATCAATGGGGCCTCAAGATCGATTTCACAATCAACGGGGTCTTAAGCCCGATACTACATTCAAAGGGGCCTCAAGCCCGAGATTACCACCAACAGGGCCTCAAGCCCGGATTCGTATACCAACGGGGCCCTCGGCCCGATCGTATACTCAAATGGACCGTCGGTCCAATTCCTCATTAAATCAAATGGACTCCATGTCCGAGAGTTTCCAATCAAATGGGTCTCGTGCCTGATTTCATATTTCTAAATCCAAAATCCATTCATTAAATCGTCATTGAAAACACAGTACACAAAGGTACGACATAAAGCCGAAAACCTCAAAAAACGTGCAAATATGTCGATCCTAAGATACCACAAACAAATGCACTCATGGCATCACAAAACATGCATCGAATTCATAAAATAAGTCCACTCACAAACCGTCCGAAGCTGCGCCTCAATACGCGTGATATAAGCCTCTCTCTGGCCAATTGTCGCCTCTGGGATTCCCGAACCTGTCCAAATCGTAATAGAAGGTTATTAACTACTTAAATAACCCGTCACTAAAGCCCCGTAATTTTCTGGAATTTCTAACTATTTTTAAAAGCGAACCTAAACCTTCGGATAACCCGAACTATATCGAAACGATATCCGATTGACACGAAACCAGCCCCAAAATGTTCGTTACATCGAATAGATGAAATTACATGTTAGAACCTTCGTCAAAGGAGAGCTCACGCGCCCTCACGTGCCCCAAGAAGGTCCTGCACTTGGGCCTCAAGCGCTGGGCTACAGTTTTCTTCTTCCTTGGTCGAACCAGCCGGTCCGGTCCAACCCTGTACAGCCAATCCAGAGCTCTCCACTCCTCATTTTTTGTCCAATCTTCTCCTTTTCAATCCTAAACTTCTTAATTTGATCCTAGAAACTTGTTTGTGCAACCAAATCCACCTAAAACCTATAAAAACCCACGGGTTCATTTTCCTCCTCACGGTTCGACCTTGCCCAGTTCTTCCCCAGGCTTCCTCAGCCGTGAACCGCCACCAAACTCATCCTAAAACCTTCCTAGCAACTGACTACGCCCAAACTACGCATTAAATTAAACACGTAATTTGAGTGTTGTGCAATTTAAACCCTTTTTGTGTAGATGTAGTATTGGTAAATAGGGATCGTTCTTAACCGGGGAAATTAGGGAACATTAATAATGTGTTAGTGGGGAAGAGTAATGAATAAATGAATAATGAATAAATTAATGAATTAAATAATTAAATAATTAACAAATTAATGAATTAATGAATTAAAGAATTAAAGAATTAATTAATCAAAGAATAATAAATTAAAAGTATTAAAGAATAAAAGAATAAAGAGATGAAAGAATCAAAGAATAATAAACTAAAAGTATAAAAGAAGAATAAAAGAATAAAAGAATAAAAGAATAAAAGAATAAAGAATAAAGAATAAAGAATTGAAAAGGGGGGTTTTGAAAAGAGTTGTAAATATAAAATAAAGAAAACAAGTAAAAATAATTAAATACTTAATTTTACTTCTACTTTAACTTTTGTACTAGTGAACTTTCTTCAAACACATATTTTTACCAACACTCTAACATCATGCTCATATTGAACCAATCACGAAATCATACCTTAATCATCTCAAATACATGCATACATTTTTCATATTATAAATGCACCGAACAACGGATTATTACTTACAATATGATCCACTTTAAGTAAGTGATTTAATGCCCCAAACAGCGATCAAACATTAAATCTCTTCAACTCTATTCTAAATGCCCCGAACAGCGGATCAACATTTAGTTTCGAATTGAAGTTTAAGTACTAAAACATATGAAGTAAAAGAAACTCAAAAAGTAAAACACATGGAGATTGCATTCTTACTTACAAAATGTTAGAAAGAAAATACCAACACATATATTGAATTATAAGTAAAACCAATAACAATAACAAGAATTTAAGTAGAGAAGCATGGATTTTCACAAGAATCACCGAACAGCGGCAGGAAACTTGTGAAGATGGAAGAAGAAATACGAGGAATTCGGTCTTAAAACTCTTGAATTGCCTTAGAATTACTTGGCCTAGGTATTTCTTAAGGAAAGCATAAAAATGTATTTAAGAGATCTCAAAGAAATATCACAAGAACAAAGTAAAGAAGAAATGAAATTAAGAAAAATAAAAAATAAATAAATTAAGAACAAGAATTAAAAGAAAGCTAATTAATAAGAAAATCTACAAGAAGTTAAAATGGTCCCCAAAAATGTCTCTCAAAAGAGAGAAACAAAAGAACTAACTAAGAACTAGAACTAAGAAAAATGAAAGAAATGGAAGAATGAAACTAATTGGGGACTCTCAAATACAAGAATTGAACCCCTATTTATAGGGAAAAAAGCTAATTATACTAAAAAAATAAATAAAAACAAATAAAAGTTACAATAAAAATATTAAAAAGTGAAATGATGAGATTGGGTGGTGTTTGTGGGGAAAAAAATGTAAAATAAACAAAAGAAATGCTGCTGGAGAGAAACTGTCAGAAACAACTGAAAAAGGGCCAAATATTCGGTGGATGCTGGCTGGAAAGGTCCTTAGTGGGTCGGCAGGCGTGCGCTGGAAAGGGAGGTGGTGGCCGGCAAGCGTGCGCTGGAAAGTGGGCGGCTGGTCGGCAAGCGTGAGCTGGGGGGCAGATCCCGCGTTCGGCAAGCGCGCGCCGATGGTGAAGAGCCTGGGCCGATGCGATTGGGCCTGGCGGACTGGGCTGGCTGGGCTGGCGATGGGCTGGGTTTTATTTCTTTTCCTTTTTTTTTTCTTTTTTCTGTTGGGCTGGGCTGCAAAATAAAAATTAATTAATTAATTTAGTTAATTTAGTAATATTTCACCGAAATTCGTCCATAATTTCTTTGTTATAATTCCGATCGGGACAATTCTTTCGCCAAAATACTCCAAATTACAAACTTTATTTATTTAAACAAAAATAACACAAAATAAATTATTTTATCTATTTATTTAATATTTTAATATTAAAAGCTAAGTATAAAGGGTATAAAATAATATAAAATAATGCTTATTTGATGACCTACCAGCAACCTACTAATCATTTCCTAATCATCCAAAACTATCCCTAACGTCAAATTCGAAATAAAAAGGAAAAATGGCATAACCGGGTAATCATGTGGTTACCTAGTTTCCAGGGCCCTCGCCGCCGTGCACGGCGGTCCTCCTTTCACCAGCAACCATCATCTTCTTTTCCTCATCATACTCTCCGGCCTCACTCAAGATCAGATGGGAAGGGTGTTGGATTGGGTTGAATGTTTATCGGGTTTGGGTTTGGTATGCTCGAACAAAGAAAAGAGGAAGATATGCATGAATGTAAAATGGTGTCTAGTGGATGGGTGACACTTGTCACTCATCCATTGGGCCTTGGGAAAAATATCTGGGCCCACATAATTCCAAAAAGGCAACCATTTCGTAATTTGTGCAATAGTACGTTCAAACTTCCGTGAACCGTAACTTCTCCGTCGAACGTCCGAATTCGACGTGCCACCTGTCTACGGATTTGTTTCATCCCGATCTACGTAACTGTCCTCGGCCCTCGGCCATCGGACCTCCTAGGTCAAAAGTCAACTATTTACTCGTATTCAACCAAATTACCAAAATGCCCTCGAACTTATGAACATCATAACTTCTTCCTCGAACGTCACAATCGGGTGTGCCACCTGTCTATGAACTCGTGACGTCCCGAACTACATCATAGTCATTGTCCAAAGTCCATTTGACCGCCTGAACGAAAATTCAACAACTCGCCCATTCCAAGTGCAAAATCGTCATTTCGCCCTGCTCGTCCGCTAATCTTTGTCTAATCCCCGATTAGCAAGGCTAATCCATCTAATTCTTAATTAATCCTGATAATTCGGGACGGGTCGTTGCATCACTAGCTCCGGAGGTCATGTCGCTTGTTAAAAATCGTAATTCTAGGTCAAATAAGTCCTAGGTAGTTTTACAATGCATGTCCTAAGTCTCGAAATTTAAATACCAATTTTTTAAACGTGAAATATACACTTTAAACCCTTAAAACTACCCCGATCCGATATACGATCACCTCGAAACCTCAACCTTTGGATTCAGAACGTTGAAAACTATTAGACACCCAATGTAGTGTCTCTAGATTCGTGCCCATGTACTATCATGAGCGTGTGAAAGGCTAGCGTCCTTCTTACGTGCCGCCACGTGCTCACACACACCCTTATGTGAGCGCACGCCCAGTCCAGTCAGCGCCAATGTGTCTCACCATGTGGGGCCACGTGGCCTGACATGTGCTAATAGGATCGCCACGTGGCTGACACGTGGTTACTAGGTGGCATCCATGTGGCTGCCACGTCTCCTGCCATGTCACTACCACGTTAGCGCTACGTCAGCGTCACGTCAGCTCATTTTCAGACAACACTCTACCACGTGGCTGCCACATCAACAGTGCCATGTCAACTTACCTTCAACCTCACGACGGGTCTACCTGTATTCTTGGTTTTGGGTTTTTCGACCTAGCAGGTCTACCCGATCCTATTTCGTCCAATTCACATCCAAAATCCTCCCTTCAAAGCCTTAAGAACCCTAATCCAACCTAGGTACAAGATTATCACAATAGAATTACAAAACCTCACCTATAATTTCTGGGAAAATGATCGAAAGTTCGTGCTCATGTTCGAGCTCTGTTCTGGGTTCTTAGTGTCCAAATCCTTTGATTTTTGGCTCTGATCACGTACAAGGACCTGGCTTCCTTCCTAGCTCGAAATCCATCCTTGTTCTCCTGTCTTCCTCTCTATCACTTTAATCTCTTTTTTTTTTGCTCTCTGTTTACTTTAATTTTTGGGATAAACTGTGCCTCTCAAATTGCACTCGCTCATTACTTAGCTTCCCTCCAAACTACACATAGACAAACACCAAACATAAAATATACTTACCCATCTTTCCCATGCCGGTGCAACAATCCCAACTTGATTAGATTAGTTGATAAATCTGACTTCAAGCAAAACATCTTCCTCATAATGACCAAAATACCCTTTTAGTGACAAACGACCATAATGCCCCTAGTAAGCCTAAGCTCGAAACAAGACCAAACGATCTCTGATTCTTACATACCCTGAGTCTATGAATTCATAATTCTAAGACATCCACAACGGTACTCACGAAAAGTCTAAACGACTTCCTAAGTTAGAAGTCAACAAAAACAATAATAAGGGTAAAACGGTCAATTTCCATTAAAAGTTACCATAATACAATATCCGATGTTCCAAAACATTAAAATCTACCCCCTAAAAAAAAATTTCATCATCGAAGTTTATACAAACAAATTTGGATATTTTGTACGCATTAATGCCTCAGGTTCCCAGGTGGCCTCTTCTACATTCTAGTTTCTCCACAGTACTTTTACCAGATGGATAGTTTTATGGTGAAGCACCTTATCCTTCCAATCCAGAACCTACACAATCTATTCTTCAAAACTCAAGTCTTCTCCAAGCTCAATGGGCTCCTGCCCTAAAACATGTGATGCATCTGGCACATACTTCCTGAGCATCGAAACATGAAACATATCATGAACATGAGAAAGTTCTGGGGGTAACGCCAAACGATATGCTATTGGGTCTATTCTTTCAGTGATCTTATATGGCTAAATATAACTGGAACTCAATTTTCCATGCGTTCCAAACTGTACAATCCCTTTCTAAGGAGATAATTTCAGGAAAACTCGATCCCTTACGGCAAATTCCAAGTCACGTGTTCGGTAATACCCGTAACTCTTTTGACGATCTTGTGCAACCTTCAATCATTCTCAGAAAATCCTGACTTTTTCTTCCAAACCAGCCACAACTTCAGGTGCCAACAACTTCTTTTCCCCACTTCAGCCTAACAAAGGGGTGTTTGGCACTATCGTCCATTACTGTCTCACACTTTCACTCTTCGACTTCAACTCTTCTTCTACAGTACCAAAAAAAAACTTAGTCGCCCATACAACCATATCCCATATGCGACTTCTCCTTTGACCTCGACTTCGACACTTCTTCGACTTTGCCTTCTCGTCGATCTGCCATCGTCGCCCTGCTGTGAGTTTCTCTCGGCCTTGTCACTCTCTCTTTCGCACTCTGCCACCCAAAACCCACAACTCACTGTTAGGATCTCACTAATATGACATCGTCTCCCATCTGTGATTCCTCTCGGTTTCATCGCTCTCCATCAAGATTCTTTATGGTTGATGTAAGTAAAAAACATTGCTACTGATATGTGGTCTATGGGTCTTTTTTCTATTTGTTTATGGTTTGTATGGGGAATGGGAAGTATGGCATTGGATTGTTCTTTAGGTTGAATCTCGCATGTGAAAACAAAAGACATATATTCTCCTAATTTTTCTGGAAAATGCGCTTTCCTAAATGTCTGATTTGATGTATTCGAGTTTATTTGAAAAAGAGATATCCATCTTTTGTTAACGTCAAATTATTAGTTTTCACTTTTCAAGATGTATTCTAATTTCTTTTGGTTGAAAAACTTATGCATGCAAAGTGTTCCATCATATATGAATGCACAACTCTTAACTTTTGTTTAATTGTTAAAGACATCTGATTTGGTAAATATTTATAAGATCTTCGGTTATGTTCATTATCTTTTAAATTTGCTAGCCTAGATTATGTTCATGATCTTTTAAACTTGTTGGACTGCGTGAGCTAGTAAAAATCTGGAGGGCTAGCATTTTGTTTTTCATTAAGGCCTTGGGCCATCCAAACTGATAGCTAGGCTTCACCTGATGCTTAGGAGATGATATACCAACTCTTATTTTCCACAGCAACTCATATAGTGAAATTGATATAGAGTAGGAAATCTACCATGGAATATAATGGAGGTGTTATTGGGAATAGCATTGATTATTAAAAGTTTCATCATAAATTCAATCTTCCATTTAACTAAGCTGATGAATTTGATGACTATTAAGTAAATCTTATAACTCATTATCGCATCTCCTTATTTCCTTCACTATCACCACCATTCATGTATTAATTTATTAGAAGAGAAAATTCCATGGTTTATATCTTATAATACTTCATGGTTTGTTTATTGGAAGGGAAAGTTACATGGTTTATATCTTCAATTTCAATTTTATATCGACTATCAAAATTAAACAATGTGCATTTTTTCTGTTAATATAATTTTAACAACTTTTCTACAATTTTTTTGTCAAATCTGATAGTTTTTCCTGTCACTGAATTGGTTATTACTAACTTTAAAGTTGGTGAATTTCTGAAATGGTTAGGGATGTTTCATAATCTCTCACTTGGTGAATTGATTTTCTTCATACTGTGTTATTCCTACATGCTTTCAATTTCGCTAAATACTTCGTGCAAATGCCAAATGGCATTTCATATTGAAGCTTGACACAATAGATGTTTGTCTGATATTCAATTGGGTTAAATCTTTGATAGACACATATATTTGTAAAGTAGAGATTCTGGGGTTTTAGGATGGAGTAAGTTTAAAGTTCGAATGGAACATCTGAATTCTGAAATCTACATGTATCATGAATCATATGTTGAGATTGTATGTTTAGTTCTGATTTCACTAGCTTTGAATCATGAGAAAAATAAGAATAGAACCATTGGTAGAGCTTGAAATGAGGAGTTTCTAATGATCAATTCTCTCAAAATGCATGGGTATTCTGACATGAAACTAGACAAAGTCAAAATGAGAAAAATAATTTATTAACTGTCCACTCTTTGTGGCTCCTGGTCTAATCTCTGCATTTCTGTGACTTGTACATTTTTTGGACATGGCAAGCAAGTGAGCAGCCAATTATAGCACCTGAAATTGTTTCTTAGATGGGAAGTTATGAATGAATTCTCTCTTGTTTTCTATCTCAGTGTACTTTCTACTATACATATGTCATCTATAATCTCTTAGATTTTTCTTTTTCTTTTTCTTTTCTTCTGTTGTGGTTTTTGTGTTGTATATGTTTCGAATCTGTAGAGAAGAATGTATATTGTATGATACTAGTAACCTAAATCTGTTTTTTTTTTCCTTTGTGATTTTGAATTGAAATTTGCACCCACAACATGTACTAAGGCTAAGTTTTTGTGCCTCACAAAGCAACTTGGAGGTCCAAATATAGTTTTTTTTTGTTAGTTTTGAGTTGAACTATTAAAAATAAAAGATCAATTAGTTACGAAGGATGATAGTCAGAGATCTACGAGTTGTTAATGCAGAATATAAGCAACTGCAGCCACATCTATCCGATCGTAAAGTGTTCCTCTGTATACTAAAACCAAAACCGCATGATAGCTATAACTTATTGTTAGCTCACATGCTCTTAATGAATTGTTCATGAATTGATTAATTTATGTTTCATATGAATATATTATTTAGATTTTTTTGCATAAATTTTGGCTCTACTTTATGAAATACTAATTTTGGCTCAAAATCGAAACTGTACTGAACACAATTGATACGGTACATTATCAATTTCAAATTTTGGAATACCGTACCGTACCAAACTGGTTAAAAATACTTGGTACGTTTCCGGCTTCACCTCTTTACCGAACCGTACCGAACCATACCTATAACTAGTTACTGTAAATCTCCATATGGCTTATGTCTCTCAGCCTTTACTTGCTGGAAAATCAAGCACTTACTCACGTACTTTGCTATCTCCTGTTTCATACCGGCCCACCAATAATGTTCTTTAAGAGTACAATATATTTTGGTTCCACCAGGATGCATCGCATAAGCTGAACTATAGCCCTCATCCAGAATTTCCTTCTTCAATTCCTCATCCTCGGGTACCCATAATCTACCTTCTTTTCGTAAGACTCCATCATCAATAAGTGTATAATCTTGCATGTCCCCAACTTCCACGTCCATTCTAATAATGCACAAAATAGGATCCTAGAATTGCGCCTCAACAATTCGATCAATCAAAACTAGCCTCACATGGAAGATGGCTAGAAGTACTTCCTGATCGCCAATTCCAAGCTCAAATCTCATCTTCTTGAGCTACAATAGAAGTGGTAAATACACCATTTGCATATAAGCAACAACACGTGCAAATTTCCTACTTAGTGCATTAGCCACTACATTAGCCTTCCCTGGATGATAGTTGATGGTACATTCATAATCTTTAATCAACTCCAACCATCTTTGTTTCCTCAAGTTCAAATTTTTCTGCATAAAGAAATACTTCAAGCACTTTTAGTCTGTAAAAATCCAGCACTTTTCTCCATAAAGATAGTGCCTCCAAATCTTTAATGCATGTACCATGACTCCTAACTTTAAATCATGTGCAGGGTAGTTCAGTTCATGAGCTTTCAATTGTCGGGATGCATAGGAAATAAATTTCCAATGCTGCATTAACACACATCTGAGGCCTTGCAATGAAGCATCACTGTAAACCTTGAACACTCCACTATCGTCGGGTCAATATCGGAGTAGATGGCAAACATTTCTTCAACTCTTAAAAGCTCCGTCCACACTTATCATCCCAAAAAAATTTAACCTTTTTACTAATCAATCGAGTCAACGGGGTTGGAATCATAGAAAATTCCTCTACAAAAGATCTATAATAGCCAACTAATCCCAAAAAGCTCCTTATCTCTAACATCATCTTGGGTTGTTCCCAATTAGCCACTGCATCAGTCTTCTGGGGATCTACACTAATCCCATCGGCATATATTACATGGCCCAGAGGTTAGCCAAAACTAACACTTGTTGAGCTTTACATATAATTGATTATCCTTGAGTATCCTCAACATTATCCTCATATGTTCTTCACTTGCCTCTTTACTTTTCGAGTATACCAAAATTTCATCGATAAACACAATCACAAACTGGTCTAAGTATAGGCGAAATACCATATTCATCAAATCCATGAAACCTTTTGAGGCATTAGTCAACCCTAACAACATCACCAAGAACTCATAGTAACCATACCTTGTCTGAAAAGCTATTTTTTGGATGTTTACCTCTTTTATTCTCAACAGATGGTATCAAGAACATAAGTCAATCTTTGATAAATGACTAGCCCCTCTCAACTGGTAAAAAAGAATAGTCAATCTGAGGCAAGGGATATTTATTTCGTACCGTTACTTTGTAAAGCTACTTGCAGTTAATACACAACCATAAACTGTCATCCTTCTTCTTCACAAACAATATTGAGGCTCCCCAGAGTGAAGTACTCAATCGACTAAATTCCATATCTATCAACTCTTGTAACTATACTTTCAACTCCCTCAGTTGCGCTGGAGACATTTTGTACAACGTCTGGGATATTGGGCAGGTCCTGGGAAGTAACTCAATCATAAAATCAACCTCCCTGTGAGGTGGATATCCATGTAGATCCTTAGGAAACATATTAGGGAATTCACGTACCATAATTATTTCTTTAGTATACTCTGTTTTCTTCTGGGTATCAATCACATGAGCTAAGTAACCCTAATAGCCTTTCCTTAATAGTTTTCCGCAGTTAAAGACGATATTACTCTAGGGCAATGCTTCATAACTTCCCTGAAATACAAATTCTGGCATCCCTGGACTCTGTAGTATCACCTTTTTATCAAAACACTCAATAGAAGCCCGATGAGTAGTTAACCAATCCATTCCCAATATCACATCAAAATCATGCAGGTCTAGAAGAATCAAGTCTACTTCAAGACAATTTTCCTCAACTACCACTGGAACACCTCAAATCACTTGACTTATGACCAACACAACCCAAGTGGGGGTACTAACTCCCATATAAAAATTAATAGGTGACACCTCCCTATCTACCAATAATGCAAAACTCTAACAAATAAATGAATGTGTAACCCTGACGTCTATAAGAACACGTGCAACATGATCGAAAATAGGTAACGTACTTGCTACTATGTCTGGTACCTCTTGGGCCTCCTGTCAAGTGACAGTAAATACTCTGGCCCATGGTCTCAATGGTCAACCACATCCCCTTGAACTACTTCTGGCTTCAATGATCTGTGTTTGGCTTCCTCCAGATGCATCGAAAGCCAATCTAAAATCTGTTATGTTCCATCATGTTATACCATTTTCTGGGTGACTTGGGTGATCCCAACGAATATTCCCAGGCTCTCCATAGGAAAAAAAATGAATCATATAAGGTTGTGTAGGTCTCCTCTCCTACCTGCCCATGGACTGTACAGAAGCTCTACTAGACTGAGCAGACATATGAGATCTCCACCCAAAGCTTTGGTCACCCCTCGATCCAGCCCTTCTATTACCTAGACCTGAACGATAACTTCCAGAAGATCATGAACTTATACTACCCCTCCTCAACGCTCTCTAACCAAAGGTCCTAGAATATGCGTGCTCACGTCTCTGCTCGGCACCTTATCGTTGTGCTCGAACCTCATCTCGTAAACCCATCTCAAACCGATGGTACTTCTCTGCTTGAATTACCATAACTACCAGGGAAAATTTAGACAGAATCAGGAAATTTTGTTCATATTGAGCCACCATCATGGTCCCTTGTTGTAAACACAAAAACTCCATTTCTCTAGCATATCGATATGATTAAGGGTGGAACTAATGCACAAATCTATCTTTAAAGGTCTCCCAAGACACCTCTTGGGCATCCCAACTAATCATTAGTAGCCCCCGCCACAACTAGTAAGCATACTCACTCAGCTGAAAAGTAACTACCAACACTTTGTCTTCTGGCAGACACCACATAATCTAAAAAATTCTCTCCACACGTGTAGTCCACTCCCTTGCCTGCTCCGGGCTCACCTCACCCATAAAAGTAGTAACCCTCAAACGCTGGGCTTTCTCTATATCTAGGCCCTATCTAGCACGCTCTTTGTAATAGAAGGGCTAGGGTAGACCTTTCAGTAGTAGTTGGTTTCAGTAGTAGTTGGTTTTAGTGCTTATGCCCTATAGAGCATAAGCACTAAAACCAACTACTACTGAAATTTCCATTCCTACCCTAGCACATTGAAGAGTGTGCATAATCAAGTATATGCCACCGGTCTCAGAGTAGATCCTCATATTCATATCATGGTATGTAGGGTAAGTAAAAATCCATGAAAGTGTGAGTGGATGAAAACAAATATCTTAAAACAAACACAATTTGAAAATATATGTAATCCCCCCCGTTTTGTAAAATTTTGCATGGATAAGGGAAAAGAAACATAAAATAGCGACAAATAGGTAATAACTAAGAGATCTCGAATTACGTGTAAACATACTTAAATCCAGAAAAATTTGAGTAAGTCAACATAAAACGGTATCAAATAGAAATTACATAGACCCAACCCATTCTCAATGCTTGTAAGCCAAGTCGTCATATCATTCTTGCACTACCGGTAGACACATCACTCAGGAAAACAGAGCCCAGCTATGGACGTCGAAGTGTGGATCGACTCAAAAAAAAAGAGCCCAGCTCTAGACGTCTAAGTCATAGCCCTATCATAAAACCAGTCTCAGGAAAACATAACCCGACTCTAGACATTTGAGACTAACCAACCGCTCAAGAAAACAGAGCCTAGCTCTGGACGCCTGAGCGCCAACCATACTACATCCCGAGGATGGTTGTTCATCACATATCACTTACACATATATATAAAAAAACATAATCATACCATATATTAGTTCCTCAAACAAAAACCATGTTCTAAACCCGAAAATACGACTAAAACACAACATATGCAAAATCTCGTGAAACGTGCATTTAACGAATTTATGTAAAAATCACCAAAATTCATATAAAAATCATGACTTATCCAATATCACTCAAATCACATAGAAAATCTGTTAAAATGGTCGAATATGCATACACAATGGTTTAAAGAAGGTAAACGTCCACTCACAGATGTTACTTTGCTATTTAATAGCGATTTGAACGTTCCTCACTAGGTCTGGAGGTCGTGTCGCTTGTCAACAATCATAGCTCTAGGACATAAAACTCCTAAGTAGTGCCCACACATATAAGACACTTCACTTTTTCCTTCCCGAGCGATGTGGGATTGGTCACCATTCTTGCTTCCAAAGATCATGGACCTTGCTTGTCAGAACCCGTCCCTAATCACCGGGGATTAACGTGGAACGTGCCTGCTCTCGTCTGACACGAAGTGTTAGGCTAGGGATAATTCCAACCTCAGCCCCTCCGGGGCTTCTAGAGTGCGCCAGGATCTAGAGGAGGAGTGTGATGTCTCGGTCTCTGCTACAACTCGCATCCGCGATCAACCTGAAGGGCATTAAAAATCACGAAAGCTGTGAGTGGACAAAAATAAAGAATTTTATAAAACACATTTAACAAAAGACATTTGTGTCCTTCACTAAAAAGCATGCATGCATTCAAAACCATTTTCTCAAAACATTCATTGGGGTCTTGGCCCAAAATCCAAATCAAAGTATATGGGAACTCAACCCAAACCAAATCAAGTGGGAACTTGGCCCAAATCCAACACACGTGGGTCTCAGGCCAAATCCAATACACGTGGGTCTCAGACCAAAACCATCTCAGTGAAATCTCATATAAATATACATATATACATATATAACCCATCCTTGACATGCTCTGATGTCAACTCAAATACCTGTCACGATATATCTACGTATGCATACTACTCAAAGTCTCAATCCAAGTCTACCCCCAGGATCTACGACGTCTGCGAGGATCGTCCAAAATCCAAGATCTACGACGTCTAGAGGACGATCTGCGGACCTAGTCTGAGACTATACCATATCTCTCACTCTTGGAATGTACTCCCTCTTGGAGTCACTCATTCCAGGTAGTGGATCGTGACTCTCCAGGATCTACAACGTTTGGAGGAGACCAATACACTCATAAAGGAGGGTATATACATAAAATTATGAAAAACCACAATTGGGACTCACGCCCGATACCACAGATCAACTGGGCTTCTAGCCCGAACTCATGACTCAACTGGTCCTCTAGCTCAATTTGACAATTTAACTGGGTCTCGATCCAGAATTGAAAATCAACTAGGCATCGAGCCTGATACCTCAAGGTCAGTCAAGATTCCAATCATAGTAAAGCGTGCAACCATCAGTTCAGGACCGCTCTCAATCCTACTATGTCGTCGTGAACATATCCACCGCCGCGACCACCTCTAGATCATGGTGCTCACATCACCGATCGATCTCCTATATCGTCATCACTCCGAAGTCGAGCCTCCGGTGGCTGCACGACAACGGGACGTGCATCGTGTCCTCTCATGAAGGAACACATCCCCAGTCCAGAAGCGAGCGTCGTATCATCTGTCACCGTGCACACAGCACTTGTCGCGGCCACACCTCGGACCCGTAGGTCATCAATATGGCTATAAACTTGAGACAAAATCAAATGGGTTTCATGTCTGGTTTTAATATTTTTAAATCCAAAATCCATTTCAATAAACCATCATTGAAAACACGGCACGTATAAGCACCGTACAAAACTGAAAACCTCAAAATACGTGTAAATACGTAAAGACTGAACGCCACAAACAAACGCACTCATGACGTCCCAACACATGTTCATAAACTCATATAAAACATTTATGCATGCATCGATTTATAAAATAAAGTCCACTCACAGACCGTCCAAAGTCGCGCCTCTATACTCGGGCCATAAGCCTCTTCCAGACCAATCACCATCACCAGGGCTCCCGAACCTGTCCAAATCATTTTACAGGGTTACTAACTACTTAAATAACCCCTTATTAAAGCCCCGTAATTTTCCCGAGTTTTTAACTATTTTTAAACTCGATCCTAAACCTTTGGACATCTCGAACTATATCGAAATGATGTCTGATCGACTCGAAATCAGTCCCAAAATGTTCATTACATCGATTAGATGATTTCACATGTTGGACACTTCCCCAAAAGGGGTCCCACGCGCCCTCACGTGCAGCCCAAAGGGGTTATGTGTGGGCCTCATGCGTCGCCCAAAGGGGCTGCTCGTGAGCCTCACGCTCATGCACCAGTCACTCCTAACCTCCAGCCGACCGGTCAGTCTAGTCCAACTCTGTAATCTTGTCTAGCCGAATCGGAGGAATCGATTCAGGCTCCCATCTCCCTCATTTTTCGTCCTTTTTCATCAATTCCAATTCCTATCTCTTTGTTTCAACATTTACTATCTTCCTACGGCCTCAAAACACACAAAACAATCCAAAAATTACCTGCCCGATCGAGGAAAACACAGTCCTGTTTTCCAGCCGTCTTTCAAGGCTACTCTGCCATCGTCTTCCCTCCAGGATCATTCCCCTCGACTCCTATGATTACTAGAAACCCCTTAATAGAATCGATCAAAAACAATTCAAACCAAACCTTTGAATTTTGAACCAAAACTTACCATTTTTGGTTTCCCCGGCCACCGTCCACGATGGCCCCCGATCTTGCCACCATCTAGCTCGCCACGACCTCCTCTCTCCTTTACATTCACTGGCCACGATCATCAGGTGAGGTTGAGAGGGGTTTGTGAGGGATGGTTTGCACGGTTGTGGGTTTCGGGTTTGAATGAAGGAACAAAGAAGGTGAACATCATATGCTTGAATGTAGGGTGATAGGCAATGAATGGGTGACACTTGTCACTCATCCATTGGGCCTGTTCAAAATATCTAGGGCCCACTGAATGACAAAGGTCCTCCGTCTCAAAAAATGTGCAATAGTTCATCAGAACTTTCGTGAACCGTAACTTTTCCATCGAACGTCTAATTTCGACATGCCACCTGTCTATGGACTCGTATCGACATGATCTACGTAATGGTCCTCGACCCTCGACCATCAGACCTCCCAGGGTAAAAAGTCAACTTTTCGTCCTCGTTCAAGGGTAAAATCGTAATTTCACCCTGAACGTCCGATAATCCTCGACTAATCCCCGATTAGCCTCGTTAACCCTTCATTAACTCTTAATTAATCTCAATAATTTGGGACGGGTCGTCACATTTCTCACCATTCTTACTTCCCAGGTTCACGGATCTTGATCACTATTCTCCTTTTCCAAGATCACGGATCATACAGGAGATGTCGATTCCGTAGCCTGGGAAGTGTCTAAGAAGGCCTAACTTTACTCTTGCCTTGAAGAGATTTTAAGCTAACCCCTCGAATGCCCCTTAAGTGAAAACAACATCTGAGGTCGATGAGACCAAGGGGCAGGTGATCGAGTGCATGCACCCATCGATCATTCCTGTCATCACACAATCTGATTCTCGCCAGCCAAGTTGATATGAAAGAGATTGCTAAAATGAGCTCTTCGTCGATCACCGACCGTTGTTCCAAGCTAAGTACTTAATTGGAACATGTAAGTTGATTGGTACCTTTGCTTGTTTTGTATTTTCTACGTCATTCCTATTTTTTGCATTATTGACCAAGTGTGATGTGGATTGGTAGTGCTTTGGGGAGTTGGTCGTCGCCCTGAAAAAGGTGTCGGATCAGGCCGAGCGGTTTGAGGCCGACAGGACAAAGCTGAAGAAGAGAGCCAAGCAACTGAAAGAGAAAGAACAGAATGTCGAGCGGGCCCTAATGAAATGTTTCGACTCCATATGCTAGAACGAGGATCTAGCCGAGCGAGTGAAGATACTACAGGACCAGTAGGCCTGTGTACAAGCAGTGGCCAAGTACCAGCATTCGAAGGACTTCCAACCAGTATTAAGGTAGGCCATTCATCAGTTCTAGCACTCGCAAGAGTTTGAGGATATAGTGGATATTCAGCTCAGCACCATGGAGAAAGAGCCAATACATAAGGTGCTCTACTTCAACTAGAGGTTACCGATCAGGTTCCCATAGTTGAAAGTGGGGCTTGTGGTGGCCATGAGCTTCACGCTCCCAGAAGAGGAAGGGTCTGAGGAGTAAAATGAAGAAACTGCCTTACTAGACACACCGCCTACCACGCAAAATAGTATGCCCGACCCACCAACAGTAAACGACAAGCAGGCAGATTAGGAGGTTCCGATAGTTTGAGTCGGCTTCTTGTGTTCTTTTTTTTTTTTGTATTTGTTGCTCTTTTCCTAGGGTATGCCTTTTGTAGGTTGATGTAACAAGCCAAATTTTCAAAACCAATGAATATTTTCTTTTGTATATCTATCTCTACATGTAGATTCAATCGGAACCTTAATTTGATAGTGTACAAATGTCCCTTTGTTTTTTTTTTATCTTGGTTGTAGTCAAGGCACAAGGGCTTGGCGTGTCTGATGTAGTGTAGCCTGAATAGACAGATTAATAGCAATTGTTGTGAGTCAATAACATACGACCAATCGGGATAAGCATTATCATTTGTCTGACTTGTAGAGTCTTGTAAACTTTAGCCAAGTTGGGTGTGTTAGCATGTAAAGGCTAGGTCTGTTGTTATTGTTACCAACTAGATGAGGAGTTGAGTAAGGGTGACTGGAATGCTTGAGCATATATTAGGGGTCCCCTTGGCACTGACTCAACACTAGTGACGAAGGTAGTGCCTGAGCAAGTTTTTAGGAATCCATTGGTGATGATTCAACACTAGTTCTGAAGGCGCGTATGAGCATATTTTTAGGAATCCAATAGGTGCCAAATTGGTGCTGATGTCAAAGGCTGTGCTTGAGCATTTTTTTTAGGAATCCAGTCGGTGCCAATTAGGGACTAGTACTGAAGGCCGTGCCTGAGAAAATTTTTAGGAATCCAATCGATTCTAATTCAGCACTAGTGTCGAAGGCTGTTCAAGAGCACATTTTACAGAATCCAATTGGTGTCAATTCAACATTGGAGCCAAAACCTGCGCCTGAGTACATTTTTAGGAATCTAGTCAGTGCCGAAGGTTGTGCCTGAGCACATTTTTTGGAATCCCGCCAATTTAAATTCAGCACAGGTGTCGAAGGCCATGCGTGAGTATGTTTTTAGGAATCTAATCGTTGCTGATTCAGCATTGGTGCTGAAGGGATGGGACTTGGAAGTAAAGGGAATGTAAAAAATTCATTAATGAAAAAAATGGTAACCTGAGCCAGGGCGAAAGATTGGAATTAGAACTACTTGTAATAATACTTGAGATACTTAGTATTCCATGAATAGGGTAATAACTTGGCGTTAGAGGATTAGATCTCGTAGGTTCTAAGTAGGTAGATTTAAACAACCATGTTTGGGCCTTCCCACTTTGGTCTAATTGTAGTTTTTGCCCATTCTTTGGTGGCAAGGATGACTTTGCAAAGAATTTAATCTCTTACCTTAAAAATTCGCTGGCGGACTCTAAAGTCATAGTATCTCACAACCCTTTACTAGTAGGCCATGTTGCAAAGGTTACCCTGCTCGCGATGCTCATCTAGTAGGCCAAGGTTAAGCACAAGGAGCTCAGTATTTTCATTAGGGTCGTAAGAGATTACCCAGTAGGCAGTTTCTCCAATATTCACTGATAGCCAATGTTGTAAAGGTTGCCCTGCTCACGATGCTCATCTAGTAGGTCGAGGTTAAGCATTAGGAACTCAATATTTTAATCGGGGTCGTAAGAGATTACCCAGTAGGGCGTTTCTCCAATCTTCACTGGTACCATGGCCTCAATGTCAAATCCATGACAAACAATATCTCATTTGTTGAAGCTAGATGCGAGCTACGGTAATACCAAAAAGGCATTTGGTCCGTACTTGGACCATGCCCTTTTAAACCCCTCATCGAGGCAGATTTTGAGGATGTACTTGATGATCTTGTTGATGGCATGAACTTGACCATTGGGTTGAGGATAAGCAACGTAAATGAAGCAAAGAGTGATGCCATATACTTTGAGAAAGGATCAAAATTTGGCGCAATTGAACTATTTGCAATTATCGCTGATGATGGTGCAAGGGATGCTGAACCGGCAAATGATATTTTGACAGATGAATGTCTCAATCTGAGCTGTTGTGATGGTAGCCAGAGCTTTTTATTTGGCTCATTTTGTGAAGTAGTCTATTGCAACCACTGCATGCTCTACGTCTTGCTTTCCTTTGGACATGGGTCTAATCAAATCTAGTGCCCATTGGGCGAATGACGATGGACAAAGCATGGGGGTGAGCTTTTCTACTGCGAGATGTGGTATGAGGGCATGCCTCTAGAATCTATCGCACTGTTGGGCGAGGCGAGGGTGATTGAATCTGTCTACATAGAAGGCCAATAGTAACCCAGCTGAAAGGCTTTCTGTAACGCCTCAGAAATTCGAGAAATGAAATTTCTAATGTTTTGAATGTAATGGACTGTCTTACCCTTGATTAATTATGAAGCCAAAGTTGACTTTCTACTTGGGATACTTTTTTGGAATTCCTGTGAGGACTGTTACAGAGTCTTGAGTCAGCAGATAGGCCGCACGTCAAAATCAGAGGTCGAACATGACAGCTAAAAATCTAGAATACCAAGGGGAATTTTTGTAATTCTTAGACCACGGGTATTTTTCGTCTTTTAACTTGAAAATGTGAGTCAACAAACTTTGTTTGGGCTTGAGTGGGATGGTGAAAAGTGTCATCATCCTAGTGGGATTGGTGGCCTGTGCGTGTTTGTTTGTTTTGTAAAAGCTAAAATACAAACCAAATTGATCGCTTGGACTTCCATCCTTCACCCATGAGCTAGAGAAACACAAAGAAGGGTAGAGTAGGAGAGGGATGAAGAGAAGAAAGAAGAATTAACTTGGAAATTAGAAGGAAGAAATTTTCAAACCCAGAAACCTGTTATCTGAATTATATACTCGTGGACCTTTCACTTGAATTTCTAATTCTGGACTAGTGAGCTTGAAATTAAGGTCACTATTGTCATCTTTAATCCCTCGCGAGCATAATTGAGCTGTGAATGCATGTAATTGGACGCGGGGATGCCTGGATTGAAGGTTTGAAACTTGGCCGAAATTCCAAGATTTTTTCTTGTAGAATCTAAGTCATTTTTGGATATTTGGAAGTCATTGAACAGTTTCTGGAATCAAATAGAGTTGATTAACGGTTAAAGTACGAAGAATGCTCAAAAATGAACATTTTGGAATCAGGTTGAGTCACCCGGGTTGGGTTCTGCACGCAAGCTCACATGTCGACCCGACTCAAGGTCAGGGACGACCTACGTAGGCTTATGAGGCCTATGCATATGAAGGTGATGGTGGTGCGTGGGGGCACGTGTCATGTCACCTAAAAAAATGGCCAATATGTAGGTTTCAAGTTGATTAGACATCGTCTTGGGGTAGTTTTACGTGTAGGAAGTGTTATGTTTACATTTTTTATACGTATTTTATTCCCGAAAATTAGGGGATTTTAATGTGAGATTATTTGGGGTGTTAGTAACCCTTTGTGGTGATTTTTTTATAGCGTAGGAGGCTCCCAGAATTTCTTAGGAACACACAGTACGGAATTAAGCTGCTTGGACCATCTATTAGTGGATATTTGTTTTATAACTTTGATGCATGCATAATTAAATTGTTTTAAATATCTTATAGCATTACTTGAATTGCAATGATATGAATATTTATTTGAGATAATTTTGAATTTATAGATTGATTTATGGGCGTAATTTTATGTTGGTATTCGTGAAAATTGTGTTTTGAGCTCAGACACAATTTGGAAATGGTTTTTACTTGGATTTAGAGTCAAACATGATTTTTTTTTAAATGATGTTGTGGTTATATGACTTGTGGATATTATGTCAGGTCCCGACCCTTCTCGATCAGGACCCGACTCTCACACGATATTGTCCGCTTTGGGCCTCCTCGCCCTCCCGGTTTTGTTTTCGGGAGCTCACGGTGCAACTTCCTAGGCGTCACCCATCATGGAATTGCACCAACCACAACTCGCTTAATTTTGGAGTTCCAACTGAACCTAAAGCTACTGAGCTTCCAAAAGGCCTCGTTTAGATTAGAGTTGCGCAGCGGCCCACTCTATCTAACACGATATTGTCCCCTCTGGGCTGCAAGTACACAACTCCAGTGCGCCCACAGGGTTTTGACCCCAAGACCTCACGTTGGGAGAACACATCTCCAAGGGAGGGCTCATGCTAGATAGTAGTGTGCCAACACCTTTAAGGCACACTACCATTCCCCTCTTAGACCATTCGCCTCGCAGGAATGTGGGATCGTTCATCGTTCCCTCCAAGACATAGGTCTTACATATTAGTACGTGATTGGATGATGCGAGTGTTGTCCCCAGACGTGACTTGCGTGGGTATAGTTCTCGCATTTGCCTATACCTCTAGATGTTGCGAGTGCAAATCTTAGATGTGACTCAGATGTTGTGTTAGTAAAAATACGAGTTAGGTTAGGCGTATCGCTGATATGATATTATGATCGGTGTTTGAGTATTGATGATTGGTTGTAGTTGATTATGATGTTGTACCTAGGTGTTTTCTATGATTTGATAAACATGAATTTCGGGAAATATGGGCCACATGTTGTTGATGATTTTTGGGTACCACAGTTTATGACGTGATTTGATTTGAACTTCAGTTTCTTATGTTTTACTACATGCATGCTTGTTTTACATTGGAGGGTAAATGGTTTATTTTTATCGAAACATATTTTAAAATGTTTATTTTGTCCACCCCCACTTTTAATGATTTTTGTTAACCCATCAGGTCGTTTCACAAAGATCGAGGCTAACTTAGAAGTGGAGGCATGATCGGGACATCAGTGTGGTTATCCTTTGTCTGACAAGCGTTAAGGGCACTTTGGGAACTTTGATTGCTCCGTCAGTTAGGTGCAAGACTAGGCTCAGTTATCAAAGCGTCTTCAGAAGGGTCATATCATTTCTAGCCAAGGGAATAGGGTCATGAATGGTTCCCACATATGACTTCGTGGATCTCCCCTGTGACAGCTAGTCTGCAGCCTTGTTGTAGGCACTTGAGGAAGAGAGGAGTGAAACTGGATTTGTAGAGATGACCATCGACGATGATGTACCGACAAGCCTTGCATTACATCCACTTGGCCTCATTTTTATTGGTAGGGAGCTCTTCATCTTGGTGGTAAAGGATGTTGGGGTCCATCCATGTCGGCTTGGCATTAATTTTGTGGATTTTTCGTTCTCTTATATTGGAGACCTTAAGTAACTCGGTAGGGATGTGATGCCCTATCATATCATCGATAGAGGAGGCTAAGCATGAGAGAGCATCAGCGTGACTATTCTCCGATGTAGGCACCCTAACTAACTCATAAGTCTGGAAGAAGTGGAGTAGTGAGCTGACTTTGTTGAGGTAGAAGGTCATGATGACTTGACTGCTATTGAGTTAGGAGACGCAGAAGATCTGGATCTAGTTATCTCCAATGTCCTTTGTGAGATACATTCTAGCTAGAAAGACTTCATACTCGGCCTCATTATTGGAGGCTTTGAATGCGAAGAGCTGAGGGCGTATTCAAGCTTGACATGGTTTGGAGTGTGAAAATGAGGTATGCACCTGAGCCGGAGTGGCATGCCGATCCATCCATAAATAAAGTCCAAAACGATTTAGACCAATCGATGGGGCTGGAGGTGACTTCAGCTCTAAATCTAGAAGCTAACTCCTGAGTGAGAGAAGTATGATCAGTGTGAATATTCAAAGTGGTCTCATAGGTGAATTCTGAGAAGAGATCGACAATGACTTAGCCTTTCTAAGATAGCCAAGCAGTATAAGAGATGTCAATCGCTGAGTTCGATGGCTTATTTGGTGAGTCTTTCTAAAGTATCAATCTTTTGCAGCACTCGGAGGGGCTTGTTGGTGAACACCAAAATGAGGTCGGCCTGGAAGTATGGCTAGAACCATCTCGCAGTGATAATAAGTGCAAGAGAAAGTTTTTCTAGATCAGTATGCCTGGTTTCAATATCCTGGAATGCCTTGCTAACTTAGTAGACTGGATGCTCGACTTCGTTGGTTCTCTTGAATAGGACTGAGTTGATAGCCAAAATGGAAACCGAAAGATAGACCACTAGTTTTTCTCCCGTATCTAGTTAGACGAGTACGGTATCCTTGGACATATATACTTTGAGATCAATGAAAGCCTTCTTGCACTCGGGAGTCCATTTGATTGTTCTTCTCCACATCTTGAGGGAATTAAAGAAAGGTAGACATTTTTTGATGGCTTGGGAGGCTCTAGAACTCCTTGATGGTTCATGGGGGTTGTATATCAAGGATGTCATTTTTCTTCTTCGGGTTGGCTTCGATTCCCCGCTAGCTGATCATGTAACAGAAGAACTTTCCAGAACTGACTCCAAAAACATACTTGGTGGGATTGAGCCTCAATTTGTACTACTTGAGAACTTTGAACATCTTTGAGAGGTTGGACACATGGTCGAAAACTATTTTTCTCTTAACTAGCATGTTTTCAATGTAAACTTTCATGGTCTTCCCAACTTGGTCGACAAACATGAATTTTACCAAGCGCTGATAGTTTGCCCCTACGTTCTTGAGACTGAAAAAAATTATGTTGTAGTAATAGACACGAAGGTTGGTGTAGAGGCTTGTGTGTATTTGATCATCCGGATGCATAAGGATCTGATTACACCCGGAGTAGGCATCCATAAAGTGGAGCAGTTTGTGTCTACTGTTGCGTCCACTAGAAGCTCGACCTTGGGGTGTGGAAAGTTATCCTTGGGCTAGGCGCGATTAAGGTTAGTGAAATCGATGCACATTCTCCATGCCTTTAATGGCTTCTTGACCAGATTCACATTGGTAACCAAAGCTGCATATATAGCTCTTCATATGAAGTGGATCATACTGAGCTTAGTAATCTCAACTTGCATAACCAGTTTTTGTTCTACATTATAGTGTGTTGTTTTTGGGTGACATGCCTGAAGGAAGGCTCAATGGTAAGTCTGTGGCAGATGAAGTCCATGGATATGCCAGGCATATCAGTGTAAGATCAAGTGAACACTTCACTATTTTTTCTAAGAAAGCAGATGAGGCCATCTCGAGTCTCCTATTATAAATACGTGTTGATACGAGCCTAACAATCTAGATGGTCAGGTTGAAGGGTGATCGGCTCAATCTCATCAACTGGTTAAGCATTTTGAGTGGCAGATAGGTCACGTGGGTTCTCTGGATGATTAGCTTCGATCTATTGCATGTGCTCATGATCGATTGGGTCAACCTCGTATGCCTTCTTTGTGACAACCATGGTTTCTTTTCTGGTACCAGGATTTACCTTGGTCAGAGTATATTGGTAGCAGGTGCATGCTGGAAGCTGATCTCCCTGAACCTGGCCAGTGCCCATGATGGTGGGAAATTTCATGAGGAATAGGCGAGTATTGTAAGACCTGTGTCCTGGAGGGAACGGTGAATGATCCTACATTCCTGCGAGGGAGGAATGGTCTGGGAGGAGAATGATGGTGTGCCTTAAAGGTGTAGGCACACACCTATCTAGCGCGAGGCCTTCTGGGAGCTTACTGGCTTTGGAATCCTAGGGAACTCCAAAGTTAAGTGAGTGGAGGCTGGTGCAATCCCATGATGGGAGACCCACTGGGAAGTTGCACCGTGAGCTCCCAGGAACAAAACCCTTCGGGCTGGGCTGGTTCGGCCAGTGAGTCTAAAGGGGACAATATCATGTTAGAAAGAGTGGGTCGCTGCACAACTCTGATCTAAACGAGGCCTTTTGGGAGCTCAGTGGCTTTGGGTTCGGTTGGAACTCCAAACTTAAGCGAGTTGAGGTTGGTGTAATTCCATGATGGGTGACCCCCTACTAAGTTGCACCGTGAGCTCCCGAAAACAAAACTGTGAGGGTAAGGAGGCCCAAAAACGGACAATATCGTGCTAGATGAGTCGGGTCCTGATCGAGAAGGGTCGGGTCCTGACAGAATGGTATCAAAGCCAGACCCCGACGGGGAAGTGTACTAGCGGAGACGCTGGGCCCTAAGAGGGGTGGATTGTAAGACCCGTGTCTTGGAGGGAACGGTGAATGATCCCATATTCCTACGATGGGGGAATAGTCTGGGAGGGGAATGGTGGTGTGCCTTAAAGGTGTAGGCACACACCTATCTAACGTGAGGCCTTCTAGGAGCTCAATGGCTTTGGATTCTTGGGGAATCCCCAAGTTAAGCGAGTGGAGGCTGGTGCAATCCCATGATGGGTGACCCATTGGGAAGTTTCACCGTGAGCTCCCAAGAACAAAACCCTTCAGGCTGGGCTGGTTCGACCAGTGAGTCTAGAGGGGACAATATCTTGTTAAATAGAGTGGGTCGCTGCGCAACTCTGATCTAAACGAGGCCTTTTGGGAGCTCAGTGGCTTTGGGTTCAGTCTGAACTCCAAAGTTAAGCGAGCTGAGGTTGGTGCAATTCCATGATGGGTGACCCCCTGAGAATTTGCACCGTGATCTTCCGAAAACAAAACCGTGAGGGTAAAGAGGCCCAAAGCTGACAATATCGTGCTAGATGAGTCGGGTCTTGATCGAGTAGGGTTGGGTCTTGATCGAGTAGGGTCGGGTCTTGATCGAGTAGGGTCGGGTCCTGACAAGTATAGCAGACATCGTTGATCTAGCTCAATTGTCCCTTTACAAGAATGATGTGGTAGGTTATGGGTAGTTAACCACCATGAAAGTGACAGTGGCAGTCTTAATGTGTGGCATGACGTCGGTCGAGATGGGTAGAGACATGGTGTCGATCGACATAATTGATTCTCTTGAGAAACTCAGCAATTGAGTGACTAACCTGTTCAAATCTTTATTAGGTATGCCAAGCAAAGTGAATGCCTCTATAAAGATCAGGTTGACCAAGCTGCCAATGTCGACAAGAATCCGTTTGATGTCAAAATTGGATATTTATGGGCGTGGATGATCAGATGGTTGTCGTAAGGGAAGACGATGCCTTGTTCTTCCTCCTCAAAGATGGTGATTGGCTCCCAGCCCGCCTGTTGATTTTTTGTGCTTTTCTAGATTCAATGTTGAAGAGTTGGTGATTGGATTGGGCTATTTTAAGGAAGTCCTTATTTGCTCGATTGGAAGTGTAGGGGGAGGAAATAGTAGGACCACCACTGACGGTGTTGATCTATCAGTTTGTCATAGGTTGCAGGGCATTATACAAGAACTTGTTAATCTTTCCGTTGTGAACTTTCCCTTCCTTAACGTCATGGAAGGCCACACACTCGTCAATGGGGTAACAATTGAACTTATGGTACTGATAGTCAAGATTAGGGTGAAGAGATGGTCGGGAGTTTTTAGGACGACCCTTTAGTTTCTCGAGCATATTCTCCACATTTAAAAGTACATACTCTAAGAAAGTATTGAAAATCCTGTAAGTTTCCTACCTGGGAATTTTCAAGGGTAATCTCCCTAGGGAGCCTATTTTGGGTCTTCAGTACCTTGTTGTCATACTTTTTTTACCCTTCCAGCCCTTAAGATTGTTGTTGTAGGAGTCATTCCTCTTACCTGAGTAAGATTTGTGCTGGTACGATCGACCACACTAGTCGGCCTCGTAGTGGGGCTTACTCGGTTAAGCGGGTTAGGAGACAAGGTAGATAGGGCCAGCGTGCTGTTTCTTCTCCACTAATGGAGTGTTGAAAAATTCAGCCTTTACATGGATAGCAGCTTGCTTCATTAGCTTGTTGTAGTCTTCCCAGCCCATGGTGAAGGCCTGGTACTTGAATAGCGACTAATTGAGACCACTACAGAATGCTTGGAAGGTCACTTTGTCATCAGTCTCCTAACATTTTGAATACTCGTGACTGAATTTATCCACCCCCCTTGGGACCTAGCGTCCTCTTTGGCACACTCAATTCTGGTCAAGGTTGGGCTCTAATACCAAATTGTCATGACCCGACCCATTTAGCACGATATTGTCCACTTTGGGCTTAGTCCTCACGGTTTTGTTTCTAGGAACTCACGTGCAACTTCCCAGTAACTGTTTTATAGACTGATTCATTTTTTTCCACTCACACCTTTTGTGTTTTTATTAACCCTCCAGGTCGTGGCGCGTTGATCGAGGCTGATCGAGAGGCAGAGGCATGAGTGAGTACGTTTGTGGCTATCCCTGGTTTGGCAAGTACTGAGGGTAATTTGGGAACTTCAGTCGTCTTTCCAGACGGAAGCAGGACCGGGAGCAATTATCAATGCCCCTCTCGGGGGCAATCCTGTCAGTATAAGCCCAAAACACAAAATCATGCAAAATTTCGTAAAACGTGCACCTTAAATAATTTCCATAAAATTAATAGAATCTTGTAAAAATCATAATACATCCAACATCGCAAATATCACATCATAAAACACTTAAAATACTTAAGTATGAATGCGTAATAATTTAAAGAAAGGAAAAGTCCACTCACACATTATCCACGCAGTCCAATACCGAATTGCACGTTGTTTCGTAATTTTCGAGACCTTTCCCGCCTATCATAAATCAATTTTAAGATCACTAACCATTCCAAATAACTCATATTTGAATCCCTTAATTTAACGGGATTTTAAACGAATTTAAAATAAAGCATAAACCTTTGGATAGTCAAAACTGCCCCGAGGCAATATTCATTCGTCTTTAAAACTGTACCATTGGACTCGCATCATCGAGAACATGAGCTTTCATGTAGGCTGGTTTCCCAGACAGTGAACCACTAGCCCATATGCATCACCCTAATCCCCTGCGCGTGGTCCTCACACGTGGGTACTATTCATCCTCTTCCTCAATGTTCTAGACTCGATTTTCTTGTTTCGGGTCGCTCGACCCGCAAGTCCAACTCGATTCTCAAACATGATTCCTACGACTGTTTTCCACGTTTTAACTATCTAATTTAATCCAATAACACCTAGAAGAAGATCTACAGTGCTAGAACTACGAAAACTCGCATCGATGACAAAGTCCAAATCCATGAACTTCGACCATGGTGCCCAAGTCCATCTCCACGTCGTTCCTATGTTCAAAATCCTCCATTTTTGCCTCAAAATGATCGTATGATCTCCAGGGACATGCAAATATGTCTATTTCTCAGGTTCTTGGCCTAAAATTGAGAACCCGAAATAAGGACTTCTCGGGTTCTTTGTTTCTCCTCGTTGTTCTTCCTCCTATCTTTCATCAATTTTCTTCAGTTTTCTTCCCTTCTCCTTTTCTTTCTTCCTTTTTTTTCTTTTTTTTCCTTCTTTTCTCCACATCTTTTCTTCTTCCTGGCTGGTCTACCTCTCGTTTCTCTTTTTCCTTCTTTTCAGCCATTCTCCACTAAAGCACATGCACACACGCCCACACATGTATATAAACAAGGAAAATCAGTGGACGAGCTAAGGGATAAGGGAGGAAGAAGGTTCTGGACACATGTCAACATCACACAAAATCTTCCATGTAAAATTACTAAAATACCCTTCATGATAAACATTACCATAATGCCCCTTGCCAATTTTGACTTGTATGGAACCCATACGGTCTCTGATTTCAGTATGCCGCTTATTCATGAACTCAGAGTTTCAAGACCTATGTGACGGTCCTCATGAAATATCTAAAAAGCGTCTAAGTCAAAAAGTCAACTATTGACCTTATAAGGGCAAAATCGTCATTTTTATCTAATTTTCAAATTTCACTTTCTCTAATTTTCGGGTCGTTATAACCTACCCCCTTTGAAGAAAAAAAAATTCTTTATTGAAATTTTGGTGAGTGGGGTTTCTTTGCAGTTATAGCTAACACCCTAATAGGTTCCCTAGTAAAGAAAAATACTAGGAAACATGCAACGGACGGGATCTCGGGAAAACGTAAATTTGGGAAGTAGAAAGGTAAAAAGACGATTTTTCCCCTGAAAGTCAAAATGTTGACTTTTTACTCCGACTTCTGATGGACATTCTAGAAGGATCATTGTAAAGGGCTCGAATTCTTGAGACTATATACAGGCAAAATGACGAAATCGGACTTGGAAAGGATTCGATACGAGTCAAAATCGATTAAAGGAAAAATGTTAATTTTGTACCAAGGGTATTTTGGTCATTATACTTACAAGATATTTTTGTTTTTGACAAGTGTCTAGTCTGGACATTTCCCTTCTCCCTTTCAATGACTTCATGCTGCTTATATAAATGTGTGTTGTTGTGCATGAAAGAAGGTTCGGTAGACCATGGCGGAACCATGGAAATGGTGCTCGAAAAGAAAAATATGACAGAGCAAAAGAGAGAGAACAAGCAGGGAGAGAGAGATAAAAGGGGAAGGTAATGATGAGGTTACATGTTGGTTATTAAGTCGTCCATAGCCAACATGTAACCTCAAATCATCGTAAACTCAATTCCTCATCCTGGCAAAACCTCAGGAATATGTTGAGAAATCTGGGCATCCTCAGCCCTCCCTAGGCGTCTTACACACGAAGCTCATACACCACACATGTGACTACCTCATACCAACCACCTATTGGTTGTGAGGATCAAAATCATCCTAAAGGGTAACACCCTCGAGTCTCCCTGAAACATAACCTCTGGAATCCTAGACTCCACATGTCACTCTCTAATCATCATACTCGATAGAAGTCTCATGGGTCATCAACCAATCCAATCCAAGGATGACATCCAATTCATCCAAATCTAAGTCAACCACTAGGCGAACGACACCATTCCTCCTGGGTAACCCCACATCGACAAGTCTACCCCCCTTATGTCTCACCAATCTTACCATATGTAAATACCAAGGTTACTACATAACTAATATCAAGTATCACATCGGTAACTCGAGTCGGCTCAACAACTTCCATACCATAACCAATCACAAATAACACTATACCTGACCAAAAGCCAATCTCAGGGCATGGAAAAGTGGATAGCCCGGGACCTACCCCATACCTACTTCTGGTTAAACTTACATCAAGACCACAAGTGATAGGTATCCAAACCATCAATCCAGGGCTACTCAGGCTTCCTACGAAGGAATTGCAAATCCCCGGGCATGTGGTCCCAACTGACCACGCCCCTATGGTCCATCACGGGCCCTACAATCTCTTCCCTCGCCTGTTATCTCAACAGTCGATATAGGAGTCAATCCTCACTCTATCACACCCCAACAGTGCCATCTCACTTGTATCCATCAATCTACATCGCCATCTTTATGACGTGACAAGAGAACTCACACTCACAACTATTATTATATCAATGACCTTATCACTTTACCTCCCAGTGCACCCGACTTGCGTCCCACTGAACTGGACTATCTCCTAAGTCCAAATCCTTGTATACCTCGGGTCCCCGCCCGAACCTCAGTCGCTAAGGACACTCACCCAAAAGTCCAATAACAAAGTTAACCAAGACCAAGCCACAATTTCCTAACTCAACAGTATCTGACCATATACCCGTCCTTGGCATCCCAAGTGCCAAACGTTCCTCACTCAGCCTTTTTGGCTCCTCTCAAGCCTTGATGCCTTACCATGACTCATCTCACGTTCCTAACCCGTATCCGAACTCATTGAGTCCCGTACCCATGTCTCGACTCCTCTTGAGTCCAGTCTCATACCAATCAATCATGTCATCATTGACATACCCAGTCGCGAGCAAACACTAATGCTCAACCATATCTTATACGACCGATAAGGCCTAAGAGATATCACATCACATTTAACCTCTTAAAACACGCATTCCACTTAAGGATTTCACCGAAAATAATCCCATCACGAGTGCAAATAGCCACTGGGCTCATTCGTCCCTAGGACCCACATAGTTCTATGTCTAACAAACAGTAGTTCACAGTGTACTCTAGATAACATCGGACCCTCAACCCAGGGTCAATCTCGTCCGAGATGTATCACGAGGTCTCCTACACCCTTGTCTACCCGTATCACTACCAGGTCGAGCATGAGGCTTACGTTTCAGAGGCATGATGTGGCAACAGAATTAGCAACCTAGTGCTCTGATACCAAATTGATAGGACCGTCCCCGAGAGGGGCATTGATAACCATGCCCGGTCCTGCTCCCGTCTGGCAAGACGACTGAAGTTCCCAAATTACCCTCAGTACTTGCCAAACCAGGGATAGCCACAAACGTACTCACTCATGCCTCCGCCTCTCGATCAGCCTCGATCAACGCGCCACGACCTGGAGGGTCAATAAAAACACAAAAGGTGTGAGTGGACACAAATGAATCGGTATATAAAACAATTACAGAAATACATTTCTACCCTCCACGTAAATCCAATGCATGCATTCAAAAATAATTTCGCAATCCTTTGAATTTCCATTATATAAAAATCGTATATGAGAATCAAAATCATTTTCCTTTCTTAACCTTCGGGTCCTAGCCCGCAATCATAAACACAGGGCCTCCGCCCAAAATCATGAATCAAATCCAGTACGTGACATAATCAAAACCACATAAACCGGGCCACTGCCCAACACATCCGAAACATCCGAAATCAACAGTAATTCACAAGTCAATCAATCTGCTGGATCTCAAGTGCGCCCGAGTCTTTAAACTCAAATCATGCCCATAATCAGGCCTTCCCGGGATATCAACGAGTCTTTAAACTCAGAACACAATCAATAGGCCTCAGCGGGTATCATACCGAGTCTTTAAACTCAAAACAGTAAACGAGTCTTTAAACTCATCAAGGGTCATCCCCCGTCATCAATTATCCGAGTCTTTAAACTCAAAACACGATCCAGCAATAGTACCGGGTATTTAAACCCAAAACCATTTGTAAATCACAACAATCGAGGATCCATCGTGATCCAAATTCCAAATACAATCCGAAATCACGTCATAACAGGACTCACGTCCGAATTTCCCCATTCCAATCCCCAAAATCTTACTTCACAAAACATAATCAAATCATCATTAAAAACGGGACATGTATAATCATATCAAATCACTTTATCAAACCATCATCCATTCCTGAATTCGAATTCGCAATAATGATTTCGTAAGCCAGCATCTGGAACCGTCATTCCGAACCCAAATCAGAAATCCATTTTCAAACTTCCGAAAATCGACATCTCGTTCATCAAAATTACTTTTATGCCCTGTGCACCAAGCCCGAAATCACCTTTTTCAAAATCCGTTTTAAATCCTTGAAATCACATCATATTTCAAATCCCAAGGTCAACACATCAAATCACAATATATTCAAAATCTCGTAAAACGTGCAAATCCGTAAAAATCTCGAAATATGTGTCAACACCGTAAATCATACTCACAATCGTAATCAAACATCCTTAAAACATCATACACGCAAATCATGTGAAATCGTTCATCACACCACCAAAGCATAAGAGAAACCATAGTCTCGAAATACGTGCAATTTCGTATGCATATAAAAAATACGTATAAATACGAAAATCGAAATTATCAAAGTCATAATCATAATAATTAAAATCATAGAAACATTTATGCATGCATTAAACTTTAGAAAGCAAAGTCCACTCACACACCATCGATAACGATCGCTTTCGCGCTACACGCGTTTCCGTAATTTCCGGCATTTTCCAGAAATCTAGAATCTTGTCCGAAATCACTTTTCATGGTCACTAAGGTCCCAAATAACGTCATACTAATTTCCCATAATTTTTCGGGAATTAAACGTTAATTAAAAACATAACATAAACCTTCGGACCCTCAAAACAACATCAAAACGGTGTCCGATAAATTCGAAACCAACGCTAAAATGTTCGTTGCAATGTATGGGACAAAAATCGTGTTGAACTTACCTCGAGATTCGGGTCCACGCGCCCTCACCCGCACCGTGAGTGGCTGCGCGTGAAACTCACGCACCAGCTACAGTGCAAGCACTGTTCATCGTCCTCACCCGGCTAGCTGTGAAACGGGTTCGGTTTGCCCGCGAGACAACCCGACTGGGATTCTGTCAATTAGTCATCTATTCCTTCAATTGAATCATCGAATAGTATCATTAGGAGGCTAATTAGGGCTAGTTACAACAATACTTACCTCAAGCCTTCAATTGAACTCGAATTCGCGAAGAACATCTGCTCACTGTTTCTGCATCCCAGTTCCTTGATTCACACCGTTTTTCTTCAATTGATCCACTCAGAAGCTTCGTGGGATCCATGAGAACATAATGCCAAGCTCAATTTCGAGCTTTAAGTCCTCTAACCATCTGAACTCCACCTCGACTCTTCCCAGAAACTGGAACTCCAGTTCGAGGTCAAAACTCGACCAATCCCTTGCGATTTTTGCGTGGTTACAGTCGACACAAGCTCAGGAAGCTGCCCTTGGTCTCTGTTTGGGCCCTCTCACTCCCAAATCAACATTTTAAATTTTTCCCTCCAATGTTCTAATTTCACAATTTATGTCCCTCCAAACTCTCAAACTCTCCAGTGCCCCCCCCCCCCCCCCCCCCCCCGCCCCCCTCTCTCTGTTTCTCTCCGTTCTTCCCAGCTAGTGATCAAGCTACTTCAATCCGAAACTCAAAGTAACATGTGCTCTGCTCAAGCCACTCAATGGCATAAACAATTCACAAATGCTCTGTTTTTCAATTTCAAAGGCACTGTGTTACAACACTCAAATGCTCTGTTTTTCATTGTCTTCCCAGTGCAGACAACATGCCATTGATTCCACTCAAATGCATAAACAAACCAATAACACTCAGCCCAACCAATTGTCTCATAAACAAATGCACACCCGTGCCCTGCCTCTGAAGAATTCCCTCAGAACCCACTCACGGTTGTTTCAAATTGCAACAGCCAAAATTACCATTTTGCCCTTACTTGACAAATTACCAAAATGCCCTTCACGCTTCTAGACCCGTAACTCACCCGTCCAATGTCCGTTTCTAGTGTGCCACCTGCCTACGGACTCAGGACATCGAGACCTACCCAACGGTCCTCGAATTACGTGAAAAATAGTGGTCAAACAAAAAGTCAACACTTTCCCCCTTTTCGTCCTAATTACGAAATTGTCCTTGAACTTCCGAACATCATAACTTTCTCCTCGGATGTCAGAATCGGACGTGCCACCTGTCTATGAACTCGTGACGTCCCAAACTACGTCACAGTCATCGGTCAAATTCCGTTTGACTGCCTGAGAAAAAATTCAACCGTTCGCCCATTATCTAGGGGCAAAATCGTCATTTTCTCCAAATTTCCCCTTTTTGAACGTCCGGGTCGTCACAATCTACCCCCCTTAAAGAATTTCGTCCTCGAAATTCCAATTAGTGGGAGCCGTAAAATTTTCCCGAGGATACATATCTACGATAATCCCCAACAAAAACACTCTCAAACGGGTATAAGTCATACCCCGCGTATAGAATCATACCACCAGTTCCAACGTCCTGTAAACCCCTGTCCCAAGGGCAGTCATACCATAAACCTACTCGAAATACGTAGCCTACCTCACGTTCGAGTCCACACAATCCAAGGAACACAAAATCTGTCACCTCTCCTCGTTTGCATGTCATCCATTCGTGACATGATCCCATGGCTAAACCCGCACATGTGTCGTCAGGCCACCAGGCCAAAAAAATCGTAAAGTCCAATAACTCGGGAACTCATTCCCCTTACCAGGTCAATCACACCATATCCCTTTCCCAGGGTCACTATGTATAATAATTTAGACTTTTCCTCCTCATTCCTTCCTATTACCAATAAGCACTTAGTACATTCGCTCGTACTATAACGCAAAACACACCGTTCTCTTAACCTCGACCCCACCATACACCAACTATGGTCCTGCAGTTGGATGCCAACCGTCCAAGTCATCAGAATCCGGTGTTACTCCAATCCTATGGAGTTATATAACTAACAGGATTTCACCTATCCTTATGTTATCAAACATGACAATCCTCTCCCCAGTAGCACCTAATCCGACAAAGTTGTTGTAATCTCAAAATATTCTGACCATCACCTCAACACATATTAGACCCTTCTTTTGTCCATTATTACCAGTTCTGATGGTCGATGCAGTACTCGTACCTTCCTTCCCAAAGGTATATGGCCTCTGCACGCTCAACCCCGTGTGTCGATCTTAACTCATACAAGGAAGGTCAACTTCTGAGGGTTTAACTAGCATCAACACACGACTCACCGAGTCCCAAATCTCGTGGTACATCTCAATATACACATAGGAGGGACCACCAAGGAACATAAGTCACTATTCCTCCACTCGTAACCATTCTACCTCAGTTCTCATTTCTAAAAACTCTAACCTCCTTCCGGGTCAATCGCCAGAACGGGAAAAAAACATGGGAGAGATCCCTACAATCCTTTGGGTCTCCAACAATCTCAAACCAACTCACGTTTCCCAAACCTACTCTGGTCTATCAGACCTAACACTTATTCAACTATCTCTTTTTCTAAGGGCATTCAATTCATCTATTTAGTACGTCACACGCCCACCGGTACATGTAAGTACTCCAACCAATCATCAATCGTGGTACCTTACATCTCTTAAATGGGATCAGACTACCCGAATCCTCATCTCTCATCTATGACTAGCCCACATGGTTGTCCAAGGGTATCGCCGTCAACTAACCTTGGCCATTCCAAATCCGACCATTATCCTTCTCTCTCTTCTACTCAAAATCAACAATCAGCATCATGTTGGCCTCTCTTAATAAGGTCACTAACCACAACCTTCCCACAAAGCCACAATTCCTTAACTCATGATACGGAATCCTTATTCCATACCGTTACCTTATTAAGTCGTCCATAACCAACATGTAACCTCAAATCATCGTAAACTCAGTTCCTCATCCTGGCAAAACCTCAGGAATATGTTGAGAAATCTGGGCATCCTCAGCCCTCACTAGGCGTCTTACACACGAAGCTCATACACCACACATGTGACTACCTCATACCAAACACCTATTGGTTGTGAGAATCAAAATCATCCTAGAGGGTAACACCCTCGAGTCTCCCTGAAACATAACCTCTGGAATCCTAGACTCCACATGTCACTCTCTAATCATCATACTCGATAGAGGTCTCATGGGTCATCAACCAATCCAATCCAAGGATGACATCCAATTCATCCAAATCTAAGTCAACCACTAGGCGAACGCCAGTCCTCCTGGGTAACCCCACATCGACAGGTCTACCCCCCTTATGTCTCACCAATCTTACCATATGTAAATACCAAGGTTACTGCATAACTAATATCAAGTATCACATCGGTAACTCGAGTCGGTTCAACAACTTCCATACCATAACCAATCACAAATAACATTATACCCGACTAAAAACCAATCTCAGGGCATGGAAAAGTGGATAGCCCGGGACCTACCCCATACCTACTTCTGGTTAAACTTACATCAAGACCACAAGTGATAGGTATCCAGACCATCAATCCAGGGCTACTCAGGCTTCCTACGAAGGAATTGCAAATCCCCGGGAATGTGGTCCCAACTGACCACGCCCCTATGGTCCATCACGGGCCCTACAATCTCTTCCCTCGCCTGTTATCTCAACAGTCGATATAGGAGTCAATCCTTACTCTATCACACCCCAACAGTTCCATCTCACTTGTATCCATCAATCTACATCGCCATCTTTATGACGTGACAAGACAACTCACACTCACAACTATTATTATATCAATTCCCTTATCACTTTACCTCCCAGTGCACCCGACTTGCGTCCCACTGAAATGGACTATCTCCTAAGTCCAAATCCTTGTATACCTCGGGTCCCCGCCCGAACCTCAGTCGCTAAGGACACTCACCCAAAAGTCCAATAACAAAGTTAACCAAGACCAAGCCACAATTTCCTAACTCAACAGTATCTGACCATATACCCATCCTTGGCATCCCAAGTGCCAAACGTTCCTCACTCAGCCTTTTTGGCTCCTCTCGAGCCTTGATGCCTTACCATGACTCATCTCATGTTCCTAACCCATATCCGAACTCAATGAGTCCCGTACCCATGTCTCGACTCCTCTTGAGTCCAATCTCATACCAATCAATCATGTCATCACTGACATGCCCAGTCGCGAGCAAACATTAATGCTCAACCATATCTTATACGACCGATAAGGCCTAAGAGATATCACATCACATTTAGACTCTTAAAACACGCATTCCACTTAAGGATTTCACCGAAAATAATCCCATCACGAGTGCAAATAACCACTGGGCTCATTCATCCCTAGGACCCACATAGTTCTATGTCTAACAAACAGTAGTTCACAGTGTACTCTAGATAACATCGAACCCTCAACCCAGGGTCAATCTCGTCTGAGATCTATCACGAGGTCTCCTACACCCTTGTCTACCCGCCTCACTACCAGGTCGCACACGAGGCTTACGTTTTGGAGGCATGATGTGGCAACAGAATTAGCAACCTAGTGCTCTGATACCAAATTGACAGGACCGTCCCCGAGAGGGGAATTGATAACCATGCCCGGTCCTGCTCCCGTCTGGCAAGACGACTGAAGTTCCCAAATTACCCTCAGTACTTGCCAAACCAGGGATAGCCACAAACGTACTCACTCATGTCTCCGCCTCTCGATCAGCCTCGATCAACGCGCCATGACCTGGAGGGACGATAAAAACACAAAAGGTGTGAGTGGACAAAAATGAATCGGTTTATAAAACGGTTACAGAAATACATTTCTACCATCCACATAAAATCAATGCATACATTCAAAAATCATTTCGCAATCCTTTGAATTTCCATTATATAAAAATCGTGTATGAGAATCAAAATCATTTTCCTTTCTTAACCTTCGGGTCCTAGCCCGCAATAAACACAAGGCCTCCGCCCAAAATCATGAATCAAATCCAGTACGTGACATAATCAAAACCACATAAACCGGGCCACTGCCCGACACAGCCGAAACATCAGAAATCAACAGTAATTCACAAGTCAATCAATCTGCTGGATCTCAAGTGCGCCCGAGTCTTTAAACTCAAATCATGCGCATAATCAGGCCTTCCCGAGATATCAACGAGTCTTTAAACTCAGAACACAATCAATAGGCCTCGGGGGGTATCATACTGAGTCTTTAAACTCAGAACAGTAACCGAGTCTTTAAACTCATCAAGGGCCTTCCCCCGTCATCAATTATCCGAGTCTTTAAACTCAAAACACGATCCCGCAATAGTACCGGGTCTTTAAACCAAAAACCATTTGTAAATCACAACAATCCAGGATCCATCGTGATCCAAATTCCAAATCCAATCCGAAATCACATCATAACAGGACTCACGTCTGAATTTCCGCATTCCAATCCCCAAAATCTTACTTCACAAAACATAATCAAATCATCATTAAAAACGAGACATGTATAATCATATCAAATCACTTTATCAAACCATCATCCATTCCCGAATTCGAATTCGCAATAATGATTCCATAAACCGGCATCCGGAACCGTTATTTCGAACCCAAATCAGAAATCCATTTTCAAACTTCCGAAAACCGACATCTCGTTCATCAAAATTACTTTTATGCCCTGGGCACCAAGCCCGAAATCACCTTTTTCAAAATCCATTTTAAATCCTTGAAATCGCATCATATTTCAAATCCCAAGGTCAAAACATCAAATCCATGATCAAATCACAATATACTCAAAATCTCGTAAAACGTGCAAATTCGTAAAAATCTCGAAATCTGTGTCAACACCGTAAATCATACTCACAATCGTAATCAAACATCCTTAAAACATCATACACGCAAATCATGTGAAATCGTTCATCACACCACCAAAGCATAAGAGAAACCATAGTCTCGAAATACGTGCAATTTTGTATGCATATAAAAAATACGTATAAATACGAAAATCGAAATTATCACAAGTCATAATCATAATCATTAAAATTATAGAAACATTTATGCATGCATTAAACTTTTGAAAGCAAAGTCCACTCACACACCGTCCATAAACCTCATTTTCGCGCTACACGCGTTTCCGTAATTTTCAGCATTTTCCAGAAATCTCGAATCCTATCCGAAATCACTTTTCAGGGTCACTAAGGTCCCAAATAACGTCATACTAATTTCCCATAATTTTTCGAGAATTAAACGTTAATTAAAGACATAACATAAACCTTCGGACCCTCGAAACAACATCGAAACGGTGTCCGATAAATTCGAAACCAACGCTAAAATGTTCGTTGCAATGTATGGGGCAAAATTCGGCTTGAACTTACCTCGAGATTCGGGTCTACGCGCCCTCACGCGCCAGTTACAGTGCAAGCACTGTTCATCATCCTCACCCGGCTAGTTGTGAAACGGGACCGGTTTGCCCGCGAGACAACCCGACTGGGATTCTGTCAATTAGTCATCTATTCCTTCAATTGAATCATCGAATAGTATCATTAGGAGGCTAATTAGGGCTAGTTACAACAATACTTACCTCAAGCCATCAATTGAACTCGAATTCGCGAAGAACAGCCACTCACTATTTCTGCATCCCAATTCCTTGATTCACACCGTTTTTCTTCAATTGATCCACTCAGAAGTTTCGTGGGATCCATGAGAACACAATGCCAAGCTCAATTTCGAGCTTTAAGTCCTCTAACCATCTGAACTCCACCTCGACTCTTCCCAGAAACTGGAACTCTAGTTTGAGGTCAAAACTCGACCAATCCCTTGCGATTTTTGCGTGGTTACAGTCGACACAAGCTCAGGAAGCTGCCCTTGGTCTCTGTTTGGGCCCTCTCACTCCCAAATCAACATTTTAAATTTTTCCCTCCAATGTTCTAATTTCACAATTTCTGTCCCTCCAAACTCTCAACCTCTCCAGTGCCCCCCCTCTGTTTCTCTCCGTTCTTCCCAGCTAGTGATCAAGCTACTTCAATCCGAAACTCAAAGTAACATGTGCTCTGCTCAAGCCACTCAATGGCATAAACAATTCACAAATGCTCTGTTTTTCAATTTCAAAGGCACCGCGTTACAAAACTCAGCAGTGCACTGTCTTCCCAATGCAGACAGCATGCCATTGATTCCACTCAAATGCATAAACAAACCAATAACACTCAGCCCAACCAATTGTCTCATAAACAAATGCACACATGTGCCCTGCCTCCGAAGAATTCCCTTAGAACCCACTCACGGCTGTTTCAAATTGCAACAGCCAAAATTACCATTTTGCCCTTACTTGACAAATTACCAAAATGCCCTTCACACTTCTAGACCTGTAACTTACCCATTTGATGTCCGTTTCCAGAGTACCGCCTGTCTACGGACTCAGGACATCGAGACCTACCTAACGGTCCTCGAATTGCTTGAAAAATAGTGGTCAAACAAAAAGTCAACATTTTCCCCCTTTTCGTCTTAATTACGAAATTGTCCTTGAACTTCCGAACATCATAATTTTCTCCTCGGATGTCGGAATCGGACGTGCCACCTGTCTATGAACTTGTGACGTCCCGAACTACGTCACAGTCATCGGTCAAAGTCCGTTTGACCGCCTGAGCAAAAAGTCAACCATTCGCCCATTATCTAGGGGCAAAATCGTCCTTTTCTCCAAATTTTCCAAATTTCCCCTTTTTGAACGTCCGAGTCGTCACATATACCCGAATTCTGAGACATGGATTTGGTTTTAAAAATTGATATATGTTATAAAAGTGTGTTTTCTCGATATTTTTGCATGGTGTGTATTGTTGGATAACCCTACTCGGGATGCGGTTATGATTGATGCTCATACGTCGAGAACCGAGCTCTGTTTCTCTGAGCGGTTGGTTAGTCTTAGATGTCCAGAGCAGGGCTCTGTTTTCCTGAGACTAGTTATTTGGGCTATGACTCAGACGTCCAGAGCTGGACTCTGTTTTTTTGGGTCGGTCCACACTCAGAAATCCAGAGCTGGGCTCGGTTTCCTAAGTGGTTTTTCCTACCAGTAATGCGGTTGATATGATGATTGATATTCTAGCATCAAGGATGGTTTGGTTATGTGTGGTTGCTACCATTATGCATTGATATTTTTGTATATGATGAATTGTTGGTTTTGGATTTTCTTATATTGTTTAAACTATTTTTATGTGACTTTCTAACTGAAATTCTACAAAAATATTGTTTACTTTAAGACTCGATTGTTCATTATTTTGGTTTGCGTAAGGATGCATAGCTTTAGAAAATAGAGGGCAAATGTTGTATATTTTTCAAAATATGTTTTTAAAATATTTATTTTGAGTCCACTCATACGTTTTCATAGTTTTGATAACCCTATAGGGCCGTTGCATAGAAATTAAGGCTAATCGAGAGGTGGAGGCATGAACTGAAAAGAGTACGCATATCCCTTGTCTAACAAGGTTCGAGGCTAAAGTTGGTATTTTAGGTTACTTGTCAGACGGGAGAAAGACCGGATTTGATTAGCAAAATGTTTTTAGGGACAGGTCCTGTCATGAGTTGCTAGGTCTAAATGCAATTAGTTTTTACTAAAAAAATTTAGCCAAGGGTTAAACACACCTCCTAGCTCCACCATTGTGCACAATATATGATAGTAACAAATCACTAAATAAAAGACTTTCCAAAATAATCTCTTTATAAGTAGAATTTACAAATCTATATGGCTTACACCTTATCATTTGTAATTTTTTGACGTTTTGAAATCTTTCATTTTTTATTAATTTTGTCCAAATTTCATAGGTTTTCATCCAAACACCCCATAGAGATGGTGATAATTAGTTATGATTTTTTTTTCATAACTCTCCTAAGTTTTGGTAAGATAAAAAGAAATAGGTTTTCCACTTACCAAATTCATCTAATCCTCAATTTTTGAACGTTTCGAAGTTGAGCTTGAATTGCATGTGAGGAGCCTTCATTCAGCATTTTGACCACGCAATGTCATCCGATGTGGCAAACTACTGTTAATAGCTCCTAGTACCGAGTGAACTGAGGTTATGCCGGGTTGTTCGAATATGAGAAATTACTCTGCATAATAGCTAAATGTCTAAGTGAATTGTGTTTGTATGTATATTCTTATATATATATTTAGTTATATAAGTTCTTATATATATATATATAATTATATAAGTTATTTTATTTATTAAATACTTGATTAATAATATAAGTATTAATTAAAATAAAGATAATAAATTAAAAAATATAGAATGTTGTATAATCAAATTAATAAAAAACTCGTGTTTTTAATATTTATGATTTCCAACTCAATTAATTTATCTAGACAAATAAATTTTGTTGTAAAATTATTTGATAATATTTATTATATTGTTAATTTGTTGGAATTTTGTATTTAAGAAGAAAAACCGCCTATACTACCACCTAAACGCTAGACCCCTACAACTATCTTGAACCTCGGTTCTAAGTTTAAATCTTCGCATCTGAATGATAAACAAATTATTTAGATCAACAAAATAAAAAGTGTACTCCGCTAGCACAAATCCGCATTTGTCATACAGGTGTGTACAAATTTTCACAAAATTTATGGTACATTACATGGCAATACATTTTTCTCAAGAGGCTATTGTAATGAAGAACAGACAAGGTTTACAATTACAAGGATAATCAGGTGATTGATGCCCAATCCGGATATGGACATTCATAAACCCATCCAGGTGCAGAATATCGAACACAGTGTAGCCACAAAGCCTCTTCAAGAGCATTGTATCTGCAATTTTAATTACATTGAGAGAATTTGGGTGTTAAAGCACTCAATATCTGAATTACAACCTTACCAGAACATATGCATCTATTGACATTCATGTGGGCGGGTGATGAAAAGACAAAACGTACCCGTCTGGAGCTAAATTGGGACAGTTTGTACACATGGGATCAATGCTGAAATCCTCATTGCAATCTAAAGGTTCAGTAGATAAATTTTTGGATAGGCCGGATGGACGAGAGTGGCCAGAATTTGCAGCCGACCTATCAGCATCCATTCCTTCATTTGATCGAGCTTTGACATGTTTGGACAGGTAAAGTATGTCATTGGCTATTGGATAGCCAGCATGTTGCAAATGGACACGTATCTATATATAGCAGAAAGGGGGAGAGAACTGGTGTTTTAGTTAACCCAAATCTTCGCTTCAGATCAATAGGAACAAAATTGCAGAAACAGAAATGCAGAAGTTCACTAAATTCAACTGAGTATGCAAAATTACCTAAGGGAACCAAAAAGAAAAGCACAGGATGCAATTTTAATACTTGTTCATGGAGAGTTTAATTAAAATGGAGAAGATGCTTTCATACCTGATGAGTTCGGCCAGTGACTGGTTCACACAAGACGAGGCTCTGAATTCCATTACTACCGAGTCTAGTAAACTTTGTACAAGCAGTCTTCCCCTTTATGGGAGCATCACCACAAGAGTCACCATCCTGCATAAACACTCTTAATTATCTCTTCATATAATTCAAAATATCAATTAAAGGAAAACAAGTTTGGAATGCTTAATAACCTATGGCAGGAAGTTGTAGACAAGCAACCTTACCAACAGCAATTACATAGAAGATTATAAATACAACTAAAAGATCCAATGTAGCAACATGCATATAATAACCCACCTCCGCTGTGCTCCTTTGTTCTCGAGCATTATGATCTATGTTAGCATCTACAACAAGCTGGGAGAGAGCGAAAAAAGAAAACAATTGTCAATCCTGAGATGAAGAATAGCATCATTAACATTCAGCTTTAACAAAAGTAAACCTCCTCCTCAGGAAACTCGCCAGCAACTCTTGCAATGTACTGTTTCTGCACCAACCCTCCCTCAATCTGCAAAGTATATATGACTTTAAATAATTAGGAGGGAAAAGTTTTCTTATCCAAAAAAAAAAAGTGAACATCACTCCATCATCTGACAAAAACAGTGAAACAACGTAACCAATGCCAGTTCTTAGACAATCCTACCGAAACTCCATACAAGTAGTCATGTGTACTATACGCCATGCCTAACATAGCACAAAAGAGATCAGTATACTTGATATCTGATTTGTCAAAGATAACCAATTGGGGATCAGGGCAGGGTTAAGATAAAAACCCTGTACCACATGTAGGTCCAATTGTAAAGTGACAAAAAACCAACTCACTACTAAATACTGCTTCCATAATAGTCTTTAGTTATAACTTTCATGCCAACGATGATGGTTTGAAGTTTCAGAAGAGAAAAAAAAAACTAATAAATAGTTTGCTCAAGTCTCATATAGCCACTTTATACATTTACGCTTACCTGTTGCCTAAAAAAGTCAGCTTTTGAAGCACTTCTGGCCAAGATAAGAAGTCCCGAGACAAGGCGATCTAATCTATGAACCGCTGGCATGATCATGTCAAGGAAATCATAATGAAACAAACAAACAGTACAATGAAAAATATAATGCAACATTAAAAAAAAATCAGCCAGAAGTATCATGTATGAAGCTCTGGATACGAAATAGAGGTGCTATGCCATGCTCTGCCTCAAGAATCCCCACAACAGTGTTCTTACGATATTGACCACAAGGATGCACCTACACAACAGCAGAATAAACTAAAAGGTGTAAGACCCAGTAATTGGGTTTTGAGAGACAAGAAAATGTTTCTGGCCCCTCTAGGCACACTGTCATAGATGATAAATCCTACTAACCGGAACGGATGCAGGTTTACAAACGGTAACCACATCTGGCTCTTTATGGAGAATCGACACATCCCAAGTCATCACTGGTGGTTCATGCCTACAAACAACCCTTATCGCATCGATTGGTAGCTCAAAAAAATTCCAATTTGAATCCATTATCCAAATTAAGAAAGGAACATACGAAAAAAAAAATTGAAAGGTTCATATCAAATAATCCATTAACAAACACAAATTGAAAGGCATCCCCTACTGGACAACCACAAACCTATGCAGAAAGTGGCTTATCTTCTGCGACGTTTTAACTATGTAGGAAACTGGCACCATCTGTCCGTCAACTTGAATTCTTCCACATTTCACTGCGCTAACCTGCAATGCATCATAAAAATCGATACCAATCTGTTTTAGTGAAACCTTTAGTGAAGCTTTTAGTAAAACAATGTGCAAACTGCAAAGTACAAATTTCAGTAATTGTCAATAAAACAGTTAATTAAAATGTAATGCAACTGATTCAAGAAAATGAAACCTCCTACATAGTAATCACGATTCCGGCCTTTGAACTCATCAGTGAACAAGTCAACAATCGTCTTCCCCGCCCAGCGTTTCTTAACCTAAAACCGCGGCAGCACAGAATTAGAGGTTAATCACAGAGAATCAATCATATTTACCAAATAAAGCACATTTATCTTACATGAGCGATGAACTCGAAATAGTAGGGTCTCACATGGCGTCTCCCTGCAACATTCCCGCCAAAAGTAATTTCATTTACTTTACTGTTAATATTTTACCGGAAAATGAAACAACGTCTGAAAAGCAGAGGCTACCGTTGCGAAAGATGTAATCTTGTCGTTGTGGTACATTTTCCGGCGTTTGCCAGACGATCTTCTCCATGCCTTTCTCTTCCCTGGCCCTCTTCATTTATCGGCTTTATTTCGGTTTCAGATCAAATTTCTGGGAATTCGCAAGAGGATCACAGCCCTAGAGCCCAAGTCACCAAACCGACGTCGTCTTGGGTCTTCTAGTCGAATTAAAAATTGGTTTTTCACTTCAAATGAATGCCGTTGAAATTCCATTTCATCTCAAGGCGCCCTATTTTCGTTAAATATATTAATTAACTTTCTGCCAAATATTAGGATAAAATTATTATTTTGAAGTTTTTCTCAACTTCCATACTTCGAATTAGAATGACATGAATTAATCATACCACCCTAAAACATCACACTAATCCTCTCACTACCGTTCCACACCTATCCACTCATGCAAATGAGATTGATCCCAATTAAATAACCACCATTTTTTTCCTAGAAATATCATACTAAAACTCAAAAACATATATATGAAATTCAAATCTGAAACACATTAACAAACTATCAAAAATGAAACTCATAAATACGATAGACTCAAGTGAACGAAGGAGATGAATTTAGAAGTTGATTTTTTTTTTTTGGGTCTTCCTATTTGCTCAAGGACAACGACAGGGGCTGAAAGGCGAGGACGCTCAAAGTCCACTTGCTAAGACAATCAAGCCATCTGTATGATTTAAGGCGGTTTTGTGCAGTTGAGAGAGGCTTGAGAAATGATCAATTATTAACTTTTAGAAAATGAGAGATTTAAGAATAATTTTAAAGTGACAATTTTACTTTTATTTGTTACGAAAAATTAATATTCTACAAAAAAGGGCACTTGAGACAAAAATGGGGTTTTAGAAAATATCCTATGTCAAAATAAAGTTCGTGACACGTTTTCCGTCTAAACTTAATATCAATTGAGCACTCTGAGATACTTAATGTCGATTGAGCACTCTGAAATTAAACGGAGTGTTCATGAGATATCTTAAGTAAAAAGTCATATAAATTAGGTCGCTATCATGATCTATCGGTCTGTTCGAAAGAAACGACGTCGTAACGGGCCGGTTTAGCTTTGGCAAATGGCAACACTTTTTCTTCTGCTCACCAACAGAGACAAAAGTACCAACCTTCAACCTCCATAGAAGAAAGAGAAGTAGAATCACCGAATTGCTTAGGCTGATCGGGTTCTGCGCTAGAAGAAAAGGATCAGGCTTCAAAGTTAGTAGAGTGACACGTGGAAGCAATCAGTCGGTGGTAAAAAGTCAAAGGCTTGACTGAGAGAGATGCCGGAGGAGGATTTGGTGGACATAAAGTTCAGGTTGTACGATGGGTCCGATATTGGCCCGTTCAGCTACTCGTCGGCCTCTACCGTCGATATGCTTAAGCAGAGGGTGGTGTCCGATTGGCCCAAAGGTTTGTCTTGCCACCTCTTTGTTTACTTAATTTCTCTGATTTTGTTTGCTTTTATGATTTTCAATTCAGTTGGGTTTGTAATTGGAGTTTTGATGTTGATTTGGATGTCTGTGTCAATCTGAGCTTGAATTTTTCTATTTGGGCAATCAGAATTATCGTAACTTTTGTAGAATCTGTTTAATTGGATCTTAAGGCTAATTCTCTTTATAATTACATAAAGCACACATAAATTTCAGTCCAGTTGTGTGGGATTGTAGAAGTTTTGACTCGAGCTACAAATTTGCTATTTTGGCTCTGTTTTTCATCTTGCGTTTTTCTTGTTTTATCTGGTTTTGATTTTCTTAAGTTGGTCTTTTGCTTCCTGATAGGAAAAATAATGACACCTAAGGCTGCTAGTGAAGTGAAACTGATGAGTTTTGGCAAGATTTTGGAAAACAGCAAGACAGTGGGTCATTGTAAATTACCTTTTGATGATGTTGGTGGCGGAGATATCATAATGCACGTTGTTGTGCAGCCAGCTATAGACAAAGCTAAAGCAGGTATTTCTGATCGAAATCTTGGAAAATTTCATTTCTTGCGTCTTGCAATGACTACTTTGATATCCATAAATGTTCAATGTTGTCATATTTATGCTTCTGATATTGTTTTATCATATTTTTGGGTGGAAGCTCTCTTTATAAGCTAACTGAATTCTATAATTCGGGGACTGGATTGCTTAATGAGGTTTTTATTCTTGGAAGTTGATTGTAAATTCCTCTTGTAATATTTCAAAATATTGTTCAACCAAGAAACTATGCAAGTTAGATCTAGTACAAGAAATTTGTCATTTGGAGTTGGTTATAAGCATTCTGGTTGAGCCAATGTGAGAAGACTAACTTTTGTTGCCTTTCATCAGATGTGTCTCCGTTTTTTGTTTCTCAGCTGCATTTTAGTATTTTAGTTAAGTTTACAATGTCAATAAAATGAGAGCAACCCATATACAGAGAAGGGGGTCCCTAGAGCAGATTAGTTAGAGAAAGTTGATGCCGACCCGAGTTCTTCTAACAATAGTCATTTTGCTTTTGGCTTTACTATGCTCTTCGTTCAGACAATTAGGGTCCCAAGAATTGTGGGAACAAAGTTCTAGACATTTTGTTGGCACCACCACTAACTGTCCATGATTCTTTTTTCTTGATTGGAAAAATCTTCATCGAGGTTGAGACAGTCACTGAAAAGCTAAAAACCACATTCTATTAATCTAAAGAGTATAGATGATACGCTAATTTTTTTTCTTGATTTTAAGCCGTATTCTAAGCATCAGTGTTCCTAATAAGTTTAACGTGGTTTTCTGAACAGAAAAGAAGGTTGATGATTTGCCCCGGAAAGTTATCTGCTCATGTACCATTTTGTGAAAGTAACTGTTTGACGTTGAGACTTGGTGAACTGGGTATGAATGCTTAGGCTATAGAAACCATCTCTGGTTCGTTTGTTTGTTCATTGTAATTTCAGCATCAATGTGCACAATTCATTGTGTGTGTACAGAAAACTGTGTTCTTGGTGATTTCAATAGTTTCAAGGCTTTTGTGTTCCACCATCACAGATTGCTTTTTAATTTTCTTGCCTCTTTCCTTTGTTTTGTTCTGTAGATTGCTTGAAAGATTGTAGCAGTAATTCAAGCTGTATAGACCTTATTAATGCAAATATTCACATTTAAACTGCAATCACAAATGTGGTATGTTGGATTTTCTCTGGTTGGGTTTGTTATCTAAGGTGGCAGATAAGGGCATCTCCAACCCTGTCCTAAATTTTGATGGTTATGTTAAAATTTAGCTTCAAAAACAATAGTTTTTAAATAAATAGTGCAATATTATATTTACTGTCTCCAATCATTTAGGACATGTCATTAGTATTTCAATATCTTTTTATTTTTTCTGTGTTAAACTACTATTAACATTTTTGAACAAACTATATCATTATGGGAAAATAATTTAATTAAACTAATACTAGCCTCATTGCGGGCGGCTCCGAGGCTGGAGCGCACTATTTTTCGTTATCCGAAATTACGTTATTTCCTATTGACAATTCTCAAGTATAAAAATGATTAAATCATATAATAAAATTGGATCATGTACAAACTAAAGTTACATCATAAATATGTCTAGTTAGGGAGATTTTGAATTTTCTTTTACATAAAAAAAAATGCATACATCAAAAAAAAATTCAAAATCTCTCTAACTAGGCATATTTGTTAAGTAAATTTAGTTTGTACATGATCCAATTTTATTATATGATTTAATCATTTTTATACTTGAGAATTGTAAATAGAAAAAAACGTAATCTCGGGTAACAAAAAATGGCGCGCCGAAGAGCCTCGCCGCCCACAGTGAGGCTAGTATATATATATATATATATATATATATATATATATATATATATATATATATATATATATATGCGCAAGAGTAACATATTTATATATTAAAGCAGTTTAGATCATACGCATTGATCACTCTTGTCGGGCGATCTGTCTTCCTAGCTATGAGGATCACAAAATTAGTTGGTCATTCAGATTATTGGAGCACGTATGTCTGACCCGAACAATACAACCCATCTTCTTGAATTGAACCGGAGTCGACGCTGATTCCTTGCAAACCCGGAATCAAGCAGCCAATTTACGGTGAGTAAAAGTTAGGCCGTGGTCGTTCATTTTGGTATGGTAAGTAGTAAATTTATTGATTTGGTATGTAAATCTCAAGGATTGGTTTAAAGTAGTTCAAAAAGTTTTCTTCTTCTTGGTGTACCTAGCATAACTCCCAATAATAAGACATGACATTTTTCTGTGTTGTGAATTGTAGAACTTGGGGCGCATAGGCGAGTACGCTCGATATTAACGTAATAGTATATACTCGAAAGTTAGGTTTCGGGTCATGAAAGGCTCAACTTCAAAGTTAGTGATTGGAGTGAAGCAAGAGAAATTAGTAAGATAGATAGCAATAGACAAAAGTAATGAAATAAATGATGACATAATCAGCAAGTCCAGAGTGATTATTTGTTTTGTGTTAATTCAATTGGCCTGGCAGTTAAAAGTTAATTAAGGGGGTTGATTGGCATCATATAGATTAATCTATATACATTAATCTGCCATTTTTCAAATTTGTTAATCTGTTAATATTGTGAGCAAGCATGTCTTCATCTGGCCTTCGTATTTGAAACTAAACTCAGTCTTCTATTTTATCCCAGTTTGTTGCTTCAACTATAATTTAATTAAGTGGCAAAGTCATCTCACTTAGTGCAAATGCATGAGTGAGAACATTTGGAAAGACCATTGCGCAACAGTGAAACAACAACAACGACAGAAAAATCAATGAACAAAAGAAAAAAATTCATACTCATTGGATAACAGAGACCATTGCGCAACAGTAAAACAACAACAAAGACAGAAAAATCAATGACTAAAAGAAAAAAACCTAAAACTTAAGGCTCATTTTTGCCCATACAACATGGTTAATGGAAATAAATTACTATACATTGAAACTAGAAGCTAGAGGTAGCCCTTACCATTTGGCCGAAAAGCCCATGGGCTTATGGGGGCCCGATAAGTCCAATGGGCAAAAGTCCAGCCCGACTCGCTATGGGTCGTGGGTCAGCCCGGCCCGTGACCCGGCCCGAGAGTTCGCGGACTGGACTTGGGCTTATGGTGTTCAAACCCGATAGGCCCGAACCCGATAAAGCCCGGTAAGCCCAGCCCGACCCGCCCGTAATAAACCCGATCCATAAACCCGAAAATATAAAATACTTATTATTTAAAAATGAATACTCAACTCATTTCTAATACTAATATTTCAACACAAACCCAAATCTCAGCCCAAAGCCCACCTAATTAATTTTAAAAAGCCCAATAACCAATACCCAATACAAACCCTAACCACCCCTCCACCTACTTAATAGGCCCAACGTTTTTGCACCATTGAGTATTTTATTTTAATGAGACCATGTTTTTGCACCCTTGAGTATTTTTTTTCATTGATAATATTTTTTTTTTCATGCATATATTTTTTGTAACTTTAAAATTTGAGACATAATTTATTGCAAAAGCCCACGTAAGCCCGATCCAGTGGGCTTAGTAGGCCCGACCCGAAAAGCCCAATATAAACCCGGCCCGATAAAAGTCCGTGGGCTCTTTTTTATGCCATTAAGCCCGCCCGGCCCAACCCGCAAATTTAAAAAATATTTAATAAGTCCGGCCCGGCCCCGCCCAATGCCGAGGGCTAGCTAGAGGTAAGGTATTCCGCACAATCTCAGCCATTAAAAACCCATATGCTAACAAAACTGGAACATCACCTTAATTCTAAAGAATTAACAATCAGGACTGCCTCTAAGTAGTGCTTGTTCACATAAACCACACAGGGAAAATATCCAAAAATACACATACATGCAAAAATAAGACAGTAATTCAAGGAATGCAAAGCTATCTGAATATTATGATAACAAATTTCACTTAATTTCCCAATCATTCATCTCTAAGGCAACCCATTTTGTTGATGATTCACTGCACAATGTTAGCACAAAAAATTAGTAGAGAAATAGAAATAAACAGATTAAGTAAAAGAATCAAATTAAATAAAAAGAGGTCATATAGAAAGCTCAAAGGTTGGCAACAGTACCATTCATTTCCAAATGTTCTCCTCAACCTAAAACCCAAGGCTGACCACATTCAAGATTCAACTAATTGAACTTAACATTGTTCCAGGCAAGATACATATAAGGGTTTTTTTCCTACAACCCATATGCTACAACTGATGGTTTTTTCCCTACAACCCATTACCAATCATACTGATCTTATATGGACCTTTGCCTACAACTGAGCTTCATATCTTCAAAAAAAAAATATACCGAGCACAACAAGACCTAATAATGGTTTTTTTCCTCAAATTCCAGTTAAATACAACCTGGGACATGAGAGTAGTCTCCATTATCATGATATCTTAGCAATCATCAATAGATACTAAATGATATAATACTTCTCAGTACTGTAGAACTTTCCTGATGAGAGCATCCCATTCATTGATAACTGAGCCAGTAAAATGTGCAACAGATCTACATAGTGGACTAAAAGAGTCTTGTCTTACCAAATTAAGGTGAAATTTAGCAAACTCTAGATCTAAACATGTTTTTCTCTGAACTATTGATGTGCACAAACAATAGCTCTAAGAAACCACAAAAAAGGGCAGAGCCACAAAAAAGAGTCTTGTCTTACAAGGATTAATTTCATTGCCTATTCCTTTTTTATTTGCTTTTTATGTTGAGATAAATTTGAAAACGAACCCCTTTTCTACCAAGCACTTTGTTCTCTTTCGGTTTCCGTTAGTATCAACATTTTTAGTTTTGATTGCAATTGGATGCTGAGCTTCTTTGTTTAATTTGTTGCCTCCTTTCTTTTTCGGAGATAGCTCCAACAAGCATATTACCAGTTATCTGATAACTCTAGAAGAACAGACAAACCCGGCATTGCGAAAAGGCTTGGATAGAATTACAACTTCCCTTAATCATCTTGGTGACACCTTCGAAAAGGCTTTTGAGGTGATCAAGATTTATTCTTGCCAATTGTGAATAACTAAAAGAAGTATGTTCATCATCAGAAGGTTTCTATTGTATTTTTGGAATTCAGGAAGGGCGCACAATGGTGGAGAATGAGACCACTGACATCAAACTGCAAATCAAACGAAGAGGAGACCAACCAGAGGGACAAAATCATTATGTCTACCAGAACAATTCAGGTCTGCAGTCTAAGAACCACGACACTGCTCTAGGCATCACGCGACGTAAGGTGGCAATTATGTAATCGCGTGTGACTGGTTTGTGTTGTTAAAAGTAGAGAATCTTCTAATCACAAGATTAACTGAATCTGATTGAGCAAGGGTTTTGAATGTGATTGTGAGTTTATCGTTTTTGGAACTTATATAACTTGAGCCAGTGGAATGCATAAATGGTGTTTGTTGGGTCGCAAGTTGCAATGGCAACAGCTGCCAAAGCAAACTTACTTCTCCGGGAGCTGAAAACTGTGAAAGCCGATCTGGATTTTGCAAAGGAAAGATGTTCTCAACTAGAAGACGAAAACAAGCGCCTTCGTGAGAACAATCGCGACAAAGGAAACCACAAAGCAGATGATGACTTGGTACATTTCTTGCTTCTATATTGTTTCTGTTAGTGTGTACAAGTTCTTTTTGTTAATGTATGTGATAAGAATAATGTTATTTGGACTTTTTAAATTGACCACATTTAGTGACCAGGTTGATTTGGCAATTAATAAATGATATTATTTTAATAAATGAAATTATTCTATATTTATATTAGACCATTCATTGATTGACACATCAACATGATCACTAAATGTGGTCAATTTAGAGAGTCCAAATAGCATTGCCCATGTGATAATGATGATGTTAGATTCGGCTTCAATTGGAGACGCTGCTGACTGAGAAGTCTGGATTAGCCAATGAGAACTCAGTTTATACACGTGAGAATCCGTTCTTTCCTAACTCTTGCTTCCTTTCATTTTGTTTGGACTACGGTTTATTTTTTATTTTTTATTATCTTGCATAATTTTTCATCCAGGTCTTTTTTTTTAACTATGTTATGCATGAAGAGCTAAATCCTCCTTTTATTATCACTTTATTTGTTTATATGGCTAGTCTAAGCAAAAGCGGAAAGGAACCCAATTTCGAAGACAATGTAGTTTTCCATATTTCACTTCGCTCCAGTCTAATTCTTTGTTTAAATTGCTTTCATGTTAATTATAATATTCTATTTTTATTCGACTTTCTAAACAGTCAAAAATCTTATGATATGTTCAAGCTACAACTGCTTCAGAAGCATTTACGGATATTTCCTCAACATGAGAGGAAGAAGGTAATTAATTTTTTCATCAGTTCCTTAATCTGGAGATTGATTAACCTACTGATTTTACACAAAACAAAGTGATTTTATCTATTTCTCATTACTAAAGCACTTATGTTTTGTGTTTCATATCCCACACATGTTCAACTACTTTGGTTCCTGTACATTGGATGCTTTTTACCTCATGTGACTTCAGAAGGACTAAAAAAACGAGTACAATGGTAATGGTTGTTTTTTTATTTGATTCTCAAATCTTAATATTAGTATTACTTAGTTTTACTCTTAGTTTTACTTTCTTTGATCCTGTAATTTACAAATTTAAAAGTAATATTCAATCTTGATTTGATTGTTTTAACTTATTTCCTGTTCTTTTCTAAGACAAAGTTAAAAATTCCTCAATGTTATTACTTTTTGAAACCAGAGGAGGCATTATATATATATTTTTAACTATTTAACTGCTTTTTTAATAAAAACATTGTTGTATGATCAATTCAAGCTATGTAAAGATAAAATTGCGAGTCTTTGCGGCCCTAAAATGAATAAACGGTCCTGATATGACACTAGCTAATTAATTTATTTTTTTTTAAGAAAAAAGGAAAGGGACATACTTAACGGAAATCAACTACTGATATTAATGTTGATTATGAATCATATTCATACTCGTTGTTTTTCGCTAGAGGGCACAATTGAAGCACACTGCAGCATCACACGGGTTCAATAGCTATATCAACTAAAGTTCATAGTTTCCCTGGCTGACTTTCTTATGCTAATATTATATGGGCATCTATACAGCCTTCTTTTTATTCACAATAAAATACCTTCAACTCGATTCTTGTATAAAAATAAAAATCGTGTACTCTGGTGAGTACTCTGGAGTGACATCCAATCTCCACTTTGTTGGAGAATGTTGACATATACAACAAAACCGTGTATGAAGGCAGCGAGAGACGGTGAATACAGAAACCGGTAGATAACAAAGAATTCCGAGATTATATACTAGCTTAAGATCAGATTCAGATACTACACTCAACAATGACTAGGGTACAAAATTTAATTTAAAATCAGACAGACTCGGGTCCTGAGGGAAAATGACGAAGAAACACACCTCTCTTCAGATCACCTACAAACTTCGCAATCTTGCAAAAGGGGCAGAATAAAGAAACCAAACGTGAAACAACGAAGAATAATGGTAGAGAAAGGACTAACTTTTCTAAATCTGCCTCAAGACTTTATCTGCAGCAGCTATCGTTTTTTGGATGTCTCCAGGAGTATGAGCCAAGCTTGTAAACCCAGCCTCAAACTGAGAAGGAGCAAGGTATACACCTTCCTCCAGCAGTCCCCTATGAAATTTTGCAAACTTTGCTGTGTCACTCTTTTTTGCATCCTCAAAGTTGTAAACCGGACCTTCGGTGAAGAAAAAACCAAACATTCCACTTATATACCCACCACACATTGCATGTCCTGCCTTTTTCCCAGAATCTATTATGCCTTCAATGAGTTCTCTTGTAATCTTATCCAGGTATTCGTAACTTCCTGGCTGCTGCAACCTCTTTAGGGTATGAATCCCGGCAGTCATTGCTAATGGATTTCCACTCAGGGTCCCAGCCTGGTACATCGGTCCTGCTGGTGCCACCATTTCCATAATCTCCCTCCTTCCACCATATGCACCAACTGGTAGACCACCACCGATGATCTTCCCAAGTGTTGTTAAATCAGGAGTAATGCCAAAGTACTCTTGTGCTCCACCATATGACAAACGGAATCCAGTCATCACTTCATCAAAAATGAGGAGGGAACCATTTTCTTTGGTGAGTTTGCTTAAACCATTAAGGAAATCAGAATGGGGAATAATGAAGCCAGAGTTCCCAACAACAGGTTCAAGGATGACTCCAGCAATTTCTCCTTTGTGCGCTTCAAACAGAGCTTCCAAAGCTGCTAAGTCATTGTAGGGGGCGGTTAGAGTATCAATAGTGGCTGCCTTAGGAACACCTGGTGAATCTGGAAGCCCTAATGTGGCCACTCCACTGCCAGCTTTGACAAGGAATGGATCGGCATGGCCATGGTAACATCCTTCAAACTTAATGATCTTCGGTCGGCTAGTGTATGCCCGTGTCAAGCGGAGCACACCCATGCATGCTTCTGTGCCTGAGTTGACAAATCGAACCATTTCGATGCTCGGAACAGCAGAGATCACCATTTCTGCAAGAACATTCTCTAGAAGACAAGGTGCACCAAAGCTTGTTCCTTTTTTCATTGTTTCAGAAAGAGCTGCAAGTACCTGCAGCGAAGTGTCAATCAAAAATTGGCATAATAACAATATCTGCTGCTACTGGCGAGGAATCCAAGTCAAACAGAAACAAATGAAAGTTCAACCAACTGCGACAGAGGCAGCAGATTACCTAGGTAAAGTTTCACAGTCATATTGATCAATCTCTTCTTTCTTTTTTCTTTTAATTCACTTTTCTTCCTATATTGTGTCAAAAAAGATTTGAAGGAAGACCTACTCCAATGATATCAAACCCATTTACTTACAACTGCAGCAAAGGCCTCGGTGGTAGCCTTGCTATTGCCTTATTATGGGCTATTCCTTTAAATATGTAACTCATATGGGAGAATACATACCCAGTATTACATAAACTATAATAGTATAATACACATGTATTTACAAATCTCGGTGAAAAGCTTAAGCCAAGGCAGAAAGATAAGATGTATGCCGCTAAACAAACTCTATTCTCCAGAACTAGAGCAAGAAGAAGGTAATCTGAACAGAGAACCAAGACTATTAAAAGAAGCAAATATTTCAATAAAGTGATAATAATAATAATAATAATAATAATGGATTGCAAGAATAGAGAGTAAAACCTCATCATCTGCATGCCCGATTATTGCAGGCCCCCAAGAACCCACATAGTCAATGTACTCATTGCCATCTATATCCCACATGTGAGAGCCCTTGACAGCATCAATCACAATAGGTTGTCCACCAACGGATTTAAAAGCACGTACAGGCGAATTCACACCACCAGGCATCAACTCCTGCAAAAATTCTCTTTTGAGTAACAATAACAAATTTTGATTTAACATCCTCTATTGGATATCAGATATGGAAAGAAGTATAAATGCAGCATGCAAATGAAATAATCAGAAATCGAATATAAAACCACACATTTTGAAGCACATTTCTCCATTCAACCAATTATAATCATCAGCATCCAAACATAGTAGTTTTATCCCCACGAAAAGAAAAAATAGCAATTCAACTAGACCATTTGTGTTCAGGTCCCACCTTTTCATGATTACATGATTTTCAATTTCATTTCAAGTGATCAGAACCTTAAAAAATCAGTAATTTGAGAACCCAAATTCAAATTTTACCGGTTGTTAAAGCATCATCGAAATTTAAGCTTAAAGCTTTAGTTGCCACATCAAATGCATTCCTGTATAATTTCAAAATCCAGATCTTCCAATCAAATATTATTCATCATTTCAGAACCAATCCCAAGTTCCCAGCATCTCTGCCTAACTTTCTCAAACTTACACTGTTCACTCTAAGCCTACCACCAACAGCTAAATTAAAATCCGTAACAACTATTGCAAAAGAACAAATGGTAAGATGGTAATTTTTACCTTGGCAGCATTGAAAGCCTGCTCAGATTTTTCAAGAGTGAAACTCTTCTTCTTCTCATCGAGAGAGACAGCCATTTTGACACTGCAAAACCGTCGAGACGATTGCGAAAACTGTGAGGCGGGTCTCTGAGAAAGCTTCGGGGTCGAGCACGAAAGCCCTACAGCTGCCCCAGGGATTGTGTTAGCCATGATTGCTCTGAAGCTTTCTCTTTTTCTCTCTCTTGGTGGAGCGCTGTATTTCGGTCAAGAAGATAGAAGTGTACGAAGAGACAGACCACCACCTTAGATTACGGATTACATAGGAGATGCCAGCAATGTGGGTCGGGTCGGGTTATGGTGGGTTGCAAGTTAATGGAGTTGGGCCGAACTATGAGCCGCCTTGGTTTGGTGTAGAATATGAAGTCCATGTCCAAAAAAGTAGGAAGATACCTTCTATTTTTTATTCTTAACACATTTCTTCTACTAATCACAAATTTAGAAATGAATATTTTGTGTTTCTTTCTTTCCCATCTACCCCCCTTGTCTCTCGATAGTTCTTTGTGGATTTTGGGATTTCCCTTGTTGCCCCTATCTCAAGTCAACACAAAAGCCAAAAGTAATGAAAGATGCTAGACTAGTATGTTACTAATTCAAATTACACAAGTTTTCAATACCCAAAAAATTAGTTATAAATTCTCATTTATAATGTGTTTTATGAGCCAATTCAATTTTATTTACATCACTATTGCTGCCTTATGCACATAAATATAAGTATTGGAGGAAACTAATACATATGAAAATAATTTGTGATACTTGAAGACATTCCTCCATCACTTTTTGACAACCATTCCCAAAAATCATACCAAAGGTGTTAGCAGTAGTAAAAGACATAATGATGATGGGAAATAGGATTGTGATGGTCTCCAATATTGGTTTGATATAGTCGAAATGAGTTAGGTGGCCTTCAAAACGTGCTACGGGAGCAAGCCGAAATGAAGTATGGTGGTCGGGAAATCTTTAGAAGCAAACTTGGGATGCAAGTCGAGTTCAAAGCAAGGCTTGGTGTTCTTGTAGTAAGAACTGAGATGAGCTGAGATGAGAATTGAGTCTTGATCTTGAATCGAAGAAATAGGTTTTGCCAATAAGGTCTGCTTTTAGGTAACAAATTTTTTTTTAGGGTTTGTAGTTATTGAAATTGATTGAATTTGATCAATTTGTTTGTTTAATTGAGTTTTTGGTTATCTTTTGAGAAGTGCTTCTTCTCCTTTTATAGGCAGCATAAGAGTGCGGATGGTTGACACGTGCATCCCCTTCACGACGACTTAGTCGCACATCTAACTACCCCTCTTGACAGTTTCAACACTGTGTTAGTATAATTGTGTAAATGACGCTTGTGTTTCCCCATGATTCACTTGTTGAATACGAGCTGGGCTTGAGCTTAAAGTTAAACTGGATCTTTAATTTCTGAAAACCTTCTCCAGGCCCGTAGTGATTTATTTCAAGTGTAAACATTGGCTCCTGAATTCGAAAGATCTTCGAAAAAAAAAGGCTTTCAAATTCAAGTTTCCCCACTAATCGCAACTTCGACAGCCCTACTATCCCTGTTTCTTTGTTCATTGAACCTGTGATGGTTCAACACAAATAATACGGCCATAACACAAATTTCCCATTTATGAGTTTTTGAGTTCATCCCCCAAATCTATGTTTAACTGTAACGACCCGTCCCAAACTTTTGGGATTAATTAAGATTAAATTGAGGATTAGCCTCGCTAATTGGGGATTAGCCGAGGATTATCATACGTTCAAGGCGAAATTATGATTTTGCCCCTAAATGAGGGTAAAAATTAACTTTTGACCTGGGAGGTCCAATGACCGAGGACCATTACGTAGATCAGGTGATATGAGTTCGTAGACAGGTGACACGTCGAAATCGGACGTTCGTCGGGAAAGTTATGGGTCACGAAAGGTCCAAGGCACTATTGCATATTTTACGAGACGGGTGGACTTTTGTCTGGAAGTGGGCCAAGATATTTGTATCAGGCCCAATGGATAAGTGACAAGTGTCACTCATCCATTGCTCCTATTACACAGATACATGCATATCCCCTTTTCTCTCATTCGACTACCTAGATCGAGAAACCCAAAATCAATTCCCTTCCCCCTACCCCATTTGATTCTGTGTGAGGCCAAAAGAGTGGTTAAAGGGAGTGAGGGACTGAAAGAGGCTGGGGAAGGTGACAGGACCGCCGTGGAAAGTGGAGGGAGCCATAACCCAGGTAAAAAACTCGATCCCGTGTTTATTTTGAAAATTCAAAATTTGGTTATGGATGTTTAAGGCTGTTTCTAACCATTTGGTTATGTTTTTGGGACATCGAAGAGCTTGTGGGGATTGGAAGCAAGGGATTTCGATGGTTGGACCGCTCTGGAAGGACGGCTAAAACTTGGTCGTGTGTTCTTCAATTGTGTGTCACGCCAGTTCGGTTGGACCAGATGAACCAGTGTACCAATTCAGACTGGTTCACGCGAGCAAGAAGACAACTGTTCCCCGCGCATGTGGGCTTCACGCGCAGGGCCTTTGGGCTGTGGGTGGGGGCGCGGAGAACTATTTGGGGATGATTTCAACATATGAAATCATCCTTCCGATGTAACGAATATTTTGATACAGGTTTCGAGTCGATCGGACACCGTTTCGGGGTAATTTGGGTGTCCGAAGGTTTCAAAGCTATTTAAAATACGTTTAAAATCCCAAAAAATTAGGGGGCTTTAATGAGAGGTTATTGAGGTAGTTAGTAACCCTCTAGTATGATTTGGACAGGTTTGGGAGTCCCGGCGATGATGATTAGCCCGAAGAGGCTTATGAGACGCGTATCGAGGTGCAGCTTGGACAGTCTGTGAATGCACTTGGTTTTATGAATTCGATGCATGCATAAATTTTTTATATGAGTTTATGAACATGATTTGAGATGCCATGAGTGCATGTGATTTGATATAAATTGTTGGCCTCTTCGGAGGAAAATGTGTTATTGCATGTATTTCGAGATTTCCTGTTTTATGTGATACCTTGGGCTTAGGTCGGGTTTTATACGTGCTTATGTTATCAAATGATTTGATTGATGAAAGGATTTCAGATTTGAAATTATGAACTCGGGCTTGAGACCCAATTGATTTGTGGTATCGAGCTTAAGGCCCAGTTGATTGATAGTGTCGGGCTTGAGACCCAGTTGATTTATGATATCGGGTTTGAGACCTAATTGGTTTATGATATCGGGCTTAAGGCCTAGTTGACTTATGATATCGGGTTTGAAGCCAGTTGATTTGTGGTATCGGGCTTAAGGCCCAGTTGATTTAGGGTATCGGGCTTGAGGCCCAGTTGATTTGTGATATCAGGCTTAAGTCCCAGTTGTGGTTTATGAAATGAGAATTCAGGTTTAAGACCCTATTGAGATGTGAATTTGGGCTGAGTCCGTGTGAGATTTGGATTTGAATCGGATTCGAGGAATCCTGGATTATGAATCGGGTATGAGATCCAATTGAACTATAATTTGAAAGAGAAGTATGTTTTCACTTATATGTATATACCCTCCGTATGAATAGTCTCTTCCAGACGTCGATCGATCCACTGCTTGGGATGAGTGACTCCGAGTGGGAGCACATGCCCAGGAGTGAGATATATGATATAGTCTCGGACAGGGTCCGAAGACAGGTCCTCACAGACGTCGTAGATCCTAGGGATAGACTCGGAGATGAGACCCAAGTAGTATGTGTGGAACCCAAAATCATCCGAAAATTATGGAGTCGCTACGTGTCCCGTAATTCCAAAAAATGACCAAATTGCCCTTGGTAAATAACGCTGATCATTTAAAAAACACCCGCACATTAAATAATCCATTTACCAGTTAAATACGTTATTTGATCGGGTTAAAGCCTCCGTAATATTGATATTCTCTCCGAGAGTTAATTATCGTGATTCTTAATAACGATAATTAATATTAATATTAAAATACAATAAATATCATTACTATCATGATGAGCCATCGTTATGATTATTAAATAATATATTTAATAATAATATATTTTTTACTAATTAAATATTCAAACCGACCAATCAGAACTCTCCAAGGCTCCCAAGATTTTTCTATAAATAGCAAGGTACATTTCGCTTCCAAGGTACGTTGATTCTTTGTTTCGAAGTATATCCTTTTCCTCTCTCAAAGCTAACTTAGGCATCAGAGTGTTCTTGGTCGAACAACCCCCCGGGTAAATCGATCGAAACAACGATAGCTAATTGTTTGCTGTTTGCAGGAACTGTGAAGACTTTTCGCGATAAGTTCAATCTTTGATTCAACAATTGGTGCTTTCATTGAGAGCTATTGAGGAATACTCAGAAGAAGCTCTCTGAAACGTTCATCGTTCATCTTTCTTCGTTCGTCGTTCATCGACATTGTTCGAAGATTTTGAACGTTGTTCAAATCATCCATCAACAAGCTTTCCAATTCAAAAATTCTTCGATCCAACATAGCTAAGGTTCGTCGATCTGTTCAGTCAGCCGGAGAAGGTGTTTCTGCCTCAACAGCTCAGACGAGGAATGAGGGTCACATTGAGACTCCGGAGAAGCGCCCAGCTCAACCCAGGCGTGTGACCATAGAAGCGCCCATTGAGACAGTCGGAGGGAGACCAACCTTCAGCTTCGGAACATTCCCCTCTCCAGCCAGCCAAATACCCCCACCGGGGAAGGAACTTCGGCTCTACAACAGGCAGGTGGGAGATTGATGGGAAGTACATCACGACATGAACAGCCTGCAGCGAGCTTGGTCCTAAGGGACTTCCTGGATGGGAATCGTGACATCTCAGGGAGAGGTCACCCCTACCCCCCCAGGACATCTTGGCGCAACAAGTTGAAAGGTTGAGCAACCAAGTTCAACTTCAGTCAGAGCTCTTGCAGCAACTCCTAGCAGGGAGACCAACCCAGGAGCAGGACAGACGATCCACGTCATATGGAAGACAGGAGAATGCCCAAAGACGTCCTGGGAAAGAACAGGTCCGCTGCCAAACAATGTCACGAGATACTTCGCTAAGCGACTCTGGAGAAGAAAGTCATGCTCATCGAGCGAAAAGCCCACAATGTCTAAAGCTGTCAGTACGTGAACGGCTAGGAGGTAGGGTTGGGGCAACCTCACGGGCAGAGGTCTCACAGCGCTCACATGGGAGTAGGGGGCAACCGCAGGCTCTATACCAAGACCTAAGACGATCTGTCCACGACAGTGAAGGAGAAGATGAGGCCTACTCCCCTACACGATCCCAGAGATCGAGGGAAGAGGCCCATGGAGGTTCTCGACGACTGTCACAACGGAACTCATCGCCTCAGCACGGCGCATTGCGGGCCAATGATGTTCAAAAGATGCTGGACAGACACCTTCGTGCTCAGCGAGGTGGAGATCTAGAGGAAGATCTACGTCGCCAAATACAACTCTCTACACCCTTTGTAAGGAATATTGAGGAGGAGCCATTCCCCCAGAGTTTCGCAACGCCGAACTTTACCCCATTCAAAGGAACCTCCGATCCGGTAAAACACATAGACTATTACCGAGGAGTCATGATCCCCCACAGGTCTAACGATGCACTTATGTGCAAAGTTTTTCAAGCTTCTCTTCAAGGCCAAGCCATGACTTGGTTCAATCATCTCCCCCCGAGATCGATTGAGTCCTTTGAAGAGTTGGCCCTGGCATTTGTGAGGGAATACGCACAACTTCGGACAATCGAGGTAAAAGATGACCATCTTTTCTCTATCCGAAAGAGAACAAAAGATACTCTGCGACAATACATACGGAGATTTTTCGAAGAGAAGTCTCGTATTGTCGGTTGTAGTGACCTTGTAGCAGCGATGGCATTCAAACAATGACTCCCCCGGGACAGCCAACTTTACGGGGACATCGTCATGAGCAATGCACGAAGCCTCACCAAAATACTTTCGCTAGCAGAGCGACATGCAAGTTGGGAGGATGAGAAGAACGTCACTCAAACTCAAGACCATGCTGGAGCTGGTGAGAAGGCCCTCAAAAAGGAGGAGTCCCATGGAAAGTTTACGGCTGGAAAGTCCAACAAGCGCAAAGCAGGACAACCTTCTCAAACTCCGACAGTAGGGAAGCCTAATTTGCAACTATCTTTACCAGTCCATCAGATCCACAATGAAATTAAGGACAAACCATGGTTTAAGAAGCCAGAGCCAGTCAAAGGAGATCAGGAGAAGGCTGATAAAACAAAGTGGTGTGCCTTCCACGAGTGCTATGGGCACAACATCGGAAAATGCATATCTTTTGAGAGATATCTCCAAAATCTCATCAAGGAAGGGCATTGCACTGAGTACATCAAGGGGAAGGCTGCAGATCGACCTACTGACAAGGGACCAAAGGAACCTGCAGCCAAGATGATTCGCATCAACACCATCATGGCTGAATCAGAATTGCTAGGAACCACCTCCAAGAAGAAAAAGAGAAAAATACGAGATGCACTTGCCGTCTCTCAAGTCTCCCAAGTCACCACCCCCGGGGTGGCCAACGACCTTGTCGTTGGTTTCTCTTTGAAGGACAAGGAGGGACTTGATTGGCCGCACGATTATGCATTAGTCGTATCAATTCAGATCGTTCATGCTCAGGTTGATCGGATTCACGTGGATGAAGGGAGTGTGGCGAATATCCTCAGCCTGGAGGCAGTGCACTGGATGGGGTTAGAAAGCCTAGCAGTAAAAGGGGATGTCCCTCTCTGAGGCTTCAATGGGTCAACCAGTATGACCGTTGGTACTCTCCATCTGAATGTACATTCGAACCCCGTTGTCACGACCCAGACCTTTTACATCATGGACGAGTACTCTCCATACAATGGAATCCTCGGAAGGCCATGGCTTCACAAAATCCTTGCAACCACATCAAGCCTTTACCAAAAGATTAGATTCCCTATTCCCGGTGGTGGAATCGGAGAAATCAAGGGCGATCAGATGATGGCTCGATGGTGCCTTACCGAAGGGCTAAAGGAGGTAAAGGTGGCAGAATTCATTCCCCAAGCAGGATCATCCAATGGGGGCAAGATTTCTTCTTCATCTCCCAAATAGCAACTAATCGCGGGTCAAGATCCTGACGTTCACGAGGAACCATCAGCTTCGGAAGGGTGGCAGCCGGAGGATGACGTCATCCTCGTTCAACTTGACCCTCGACATCCTGAGCAAGAGGCCCGTATTGGCGCCCGGTTAAGTGACACAGAAAAGGAAGAACTTATAGCCTTCCTGCGTAGGGAGAAAGAAGTTTTTGCTTGGTCTCCGTCTGACATGCCTGGGATTGACCCTACTATCGTTAGCCACAAGCTACACGTCAATCCCCACCACAAGCCGGTCAAGCAGAAAAGACGCAACTTTTCCCCAGAGAAAATTGCTATCATTCAAGAGGAGATCGACAAGTTACTCATTGCTGGATCCATTGAAGAAGTTCCGCACTCTGAATGGCTAGCAAATGTCGTGCTTGTCAAGAAAAAGGAGGCTGGACGGTGGAGAGTTTGTGTTGATTACACCGACCTCAATCTTGCGTGCCCAAAGGATCACTATCCTCTGCCTATAATCGATCTCTTAGTAGATTCAACTGCAGGGAATGAGCTGCTAAGCTTCCTGGATGCATACTCGGGCTATAATCAGATTTCCATGCACGAAAGGGATAAGGACAAGACGGCCTTTGTCTTCGACCGAGGTGTGTACTGCTACAAGGTCATGCCATTTGGCCTCAAGAATGCAGGAGCGACGTACCAGAGGCTCGTCAATCGGATGTTCAAGGATCTCATCGGCAAAACCATGGAGGTCTATGTGGATGATATCATGGTCAAAGGAGAAAAACGAGGGGATCATATCGCCAACTTGCGAGAGACCTTCAACTTGCTGAAGAAGTACAAAATGAAGCTCAACCCTCTTAAATGTACTTTCGGAGTGTTAGCGGGGAAGTTCTTGGGATACCTTGTGACTCAACGTGGGATCGAAGCAAACCCAAAACAAATCAAGGAAATACTCGAGATGAAATCCCCATCAAGTCTGAAGGAGATTCAAAGTCTCACTGAACGAGCAGCAGCATTGAATAGGTTCCTGTCCAAATCAACTGACCGGTGTCGACCTTTCTTCCAGGCAGTAAAGAAAGCATCCAGGGATAAGTGGGATGAAGGTTGTGAGAAAGCATTTCAAGATCTCAAGGCCTACTTGACATCCCCACCATTGCTATCAAAACCCAGGGATAACGAGGACCTGTTCCTCTATCTGGGGGTTTCGGACGTTGCCGTAAACTCTGCACTTATCCGGGAAGAGAATGGGATTCAGCTTCCTGTATTTTACACATCCAAAGCCCTCCTTGATGCTGAAAAACGATACCCAAAATTTGAAAGGCTGATTCTGGCATTACTAGTTACCACAAAGAAGCTGAGGCCATACTTTCAAGCTCATCGGGTGATCGTTATGACCGAATATCCACTCCGTTCGTTACTCCATGCACCCGATGCATCGACACGGGTAATGAAATGGGCCATCGAGTTGAGTCAGCATGATTTACTCTATCGTCCACGAACAGCTGTTAAAGGCCAGTCCTTAGCGGATTTTGTTGTGGAGTTCACACCAGCGTAACTGGAAGAAGGCAATAAGCTTGGCAAAACCCCCGGGGCCGCCGGAACTTCTCTACTACGAGATCAAGAGGCCAATTCTTCTTCCCTACAGCCCTCAACTTCCAATCTTCTATGGAAACTCTTTGTTGACGGCTCCTCAAACCAGAAGGGGGCAGGAGCGGGGATTGTCCTTATCACTCCAGATGGCTCAATAATGGAACAGGCGGTACAGTTCGGATTCAAAGCCTCTAACAATGAAGCGGAGTATGAGGCTCTGATTTGCGGGCTCACACTTGCCAAGGAGTTGGGAATCAAACGCCTCGCTATTCATTCAGATTCACAATTGATTACTAACCAATCAACCGGTGAATATGCTGCGCGTGATGCAAGAATGCTCAGATATAATAACAAGGTCCAGGAAATGCTTACCTTTTTCCCGATTTTTACTTTTCATCAACTTCCACGAGCAGAAAATACGCAAGCGGATGCGTTGGCCAATCTAGCATCATCACTTGACTCTCGTTTCAAGCGCTCGATCCCGATTGAGTATCTCGAACGGAGAAGTATTGATATGAGGGAGATCGCTGTGAGACAAATTGGTTCATCTCCAAGCTGGCAAGATCCTTTCCTCAACTATCTGGAACACGGAATATTGCCTGATGAACGATTAGAGGCCCGCATAATCCAGATGAAAGTTGTGCGATACTATGTCGACAGGGGCCAACTCTTTCGAAAAAGCTTCACAGGACCAAACTTGTTATGCTTGAGACACCCAGAAACATTGAAAGTCTTGGCAGAAGTTCATGAAGGGCATTGTGGAAATCATTCCAGTGGAAGATCGCTGGCTCAAAAGACGCTTAGTGCAGGGTTTTACTGGCCTACTCTACGCTAGGAAGCACTGCAATATGCCCAGAAATGTGACAAATGTCAAAGGTTCAAGCCTAACCAATTGGCACCACCGGAAGAGTTGCATGCACAGGTAAGTCCTTGGCCATTCATGCAATGGGGACTTGACATCGTTGGATCATTCCCAAGCACTCCAATCCCAAGTAAGAGGTATTTGATTGTCGCCACTAACTACTTCACTAAGTGGGTGGAGGCAAAAGCTTTGGCCACCATAACCCAGGCTGATGTCCAAAAATTCATCTGGAGCCAGATTATCTGCCCATTTGGGCTCCCCAAAGTCATTCTGACTAAAAATGGGACTCAGTTCACTGGCGCCATAATCAACGAGTTCTTTGAGCTTTGGAAGATCAAGCATTTCACTTCAACTACATATTACCCCCAGGGTAATGGCCAACCTGAAGCTTCAAAAAAAAACGATCCTTGACTGTATCAAGAAGCGACTCGATGATAGGAAAGGCTTGTGGGAGGAGGAATTGGATGGCACTGGGCATACCGTACCACTCCGCGTCGAGCAACAGGAGAGTCTCCATTCACCCTTGCATACGGTACTGACGCAGTCATTCCTCCACATGTTGTTGTCCCGGCACCTTTCACCGAGCTCGATGATCCAGTAGTCAACTCCATCGCTCTGAGAACTTCACTTGATCTCATCAAGGAATTAAGAGAACAAGTGGTGAAGCGTATCTCCAGCTACCAGCAGCAAGTAAGAAGCTCCTATAACAAGAGGGCTCGACCCCGGCACATTCTCCCAGGTGACCTTGTTCTGAAGAAAACGTTTGCGGCACCCAATCGTAAACTCAAGTCCCCTTGGGAAGGACCTTATCGAATTTGCCAAGTAGGAGGAAAAGGAAGCTATACCTTGGAGACCATGGACGGGAAGTTAGTGAGTGGTTCCATCAACGCTCACCACTTCCGGAAATATTATGTGTAATGCAAACTAGAACTCAATAATAAGCTAGTCATTGTTTGGTGCCAAATGAAAGCTTTATTCCCCCGGGAAGAACTCAAACCTTCCTCCGGGAAACATCCAAAGCCTTCCACTAGGGAGCACGGAAAGCCTTCCTTCAGGAAGCACCTCAAGCCTTCCTCTTAGGAAGCACCCTAATCCTTCCTCTTGGAAGCTCCCTAAGTCTTCTTCATTGAAGCACTTCAAGCCTTCTCTTAAGAAGCACAAGCCCTTCCCTGAAGGCATCATTCCAAAGACTTAATCATCTAAAAACGTCACAAGTTATTTAGAACTCACTGTTATACACATATGGTTTCGGTTGAGGCATATAAACAAGCTCACACCAATGCATTAACAGGCATTTAAAAATATTCACTTCGACACATAACATATAAGAAAGTTAACACTTGTGTTTCAACAACTTAACTTAAATTCTTCTTATTTATTCATTTGGTAGGTGTTTGGCAAATCACATGACGATTGCTCACAACAGTTGTACAATACATAAAAAAAAACACAAGAACAAGCCAACATGTAACTATGGAGGCAAATCTTCAAATCCCATCGTGTTTCTAAACTCTTCCCACTCTTCTGCTGAAAGTAAAGAAGTGTCATGAAACAATGAATCAGCAGTCTCAGGGACAGCTTCATTCCTGGTCCCGGTCTCGGGCTCTGGGAAAGATACCGGAACAGGCTCCACTTCTTGCTCCAACTCTGGTTCCCGCTCTTTGGTGGTGACCCCGCTATAACTCGCCATATCCAACTTTTGTGCCTCAGCGGTTCTTTTGCACAAAGTTGTGGGGGCATGCGGCGATTGTAAATAATCGTGTCCCGGGAGCCTTGCCGCTTTTAGACTCTGGATCTCCACCTCCAAAAGTCTGCTTGTTTCTTCTGAGTCTTGCAACTTTCTGCGCAGCAAAGAGAGCTCGTCTCGAGCAGAGTCTCGCTCCTTTTCTATCCGAATCCTCTCCGCACGGCTCACCTCCAGCTCGCCCACTTTGACTTCCAATGAGTGGATCCTTCCGACCAAAACTTCGTTATTCCGACTAGAGTGGTCTCGGGCTTCTCGAAGACGTTTACATTCGCTCTTCATTCGCTCGATTTCACCTTCCAAACCAACATTCCCACGAAGCATGTCAACCAACTTATGGGCCCCAGCTTTCGCAATCCTAAGGTCTCGGACTACCTTGTCGAAAGCCCCTCGCGAAACAGTTTTCTGACTGTCCTCTGTTGGGATGGGGGCACCTATCACATCAGCAATCTTGGATGGTGCCCGTGTCTCCCCCACTATCCAATCTAGGCATCCATCTCTCGACGCTTGATGAACCGGGTAGTGGGAGATGGGGATCACCTTCAGCTTCTTAAGTTGCTTGGGTACACCCTCGCAAGGACCTTCTGAAGCTTTACGTTTACTAGATGACTCAGCAGGACTAGAACGGTCAGGCTTGAAATGAAGCTGCTCAGCAAGCCTTTTCTCCAAATAAACAATGGGTCCTTGCTTATCATTCCTCTTCTGGATAACGGGTTTCTTCAACCGCAGTGGAGCACTCAACCACTCTTTGATTAGGATATCCGAGGGCCTCCCACCATTCAAATCTCTAAGTGGAGAAAGTAGCCAACTCATGTCTCGGAACTCTGGGGGAATTTTCAAAGCCATATCAATCTTTTTGAGATCAGGATGACTTTCAAACCCGCTATACAACTCATCAAACGAGCGGAAGTGTGAGGCGATCCTCAGGTCTAAGGAGGCGTGTTTGTCCCATGCACCGCCGACTTCAATACAGTTGACTCTGTACGCGCTGTCATTGAACTCCGCCCTCAAAAATAGCTCCACCTTGGGAACGACTCGAGAAAGCCGACCGCCGGTAACTCCGTTGTGTGACACGGAATAGCAATGCCAGAATTCATCTTCCGAGAGTCCCAGGCTAAAAAACTTGTTCAACATCTCAAAGCACATGATGTGTCGATAAGCATCGACGTCCAGTTGAGCAGGACTGCATCCCATCCGACCAATAATCTTAGAAAAGAACTTCGAGAACGGGAACTTGAAACCCCACCCAATGGTCAAAGGATGGAATTTAGTCCACCGATAGGGTTTTTTCCCCTTCCATGCTTAAGAGCCTTCATGGAAGAGCATCTGTCTGCAAGCTCCACAAAGACATCCACGGGAAAAGCAATTTGATTGCGAGCTTTCCACTCCTTGAAGTCTTCAGGCTTCTCAAACTCCATATCTTTCCCTCGGAATGGACTAAGGCTACGAGAACCGCCACGCTCCCACAAAACAGGCTTGCTGGGTTTCTCAGCACCTTGACGCATAGCGAGCATATTTGTGGTACTAGCAAAAGTCACAGCGGATGTGACCCAGCCTACCAATGCTCACTAGTCACGTTCGCAAGTGCACTCAATCACCACCAAATCCCCGTCGACTGTTCAGCCAAACTCCGTTCACCACGTAGCACTGGTTAAACCCCTCTTTCCGACTAAGTTTCTAAAAACACTTTCGACGGACTCTTGACACGTAGCAAGCATATTTGTGGTACTAGCAAGGGTCACATTGAATGTGAGCCAGCTTACCGATGCAAGCACGCACCATCCAAACTGCTCATTTTCCAAACTGCATGCGATTCCGTAATTTCTGACGCTTTTTAGGAATTTCGAATCCTGCCCAAAAAACATCATAAAGGGTCACCAATGAATCTAAAAACATCATATCAATTTTCCACAATTTTTCGGGAATTTAATAAAAATTTAAAAGTATAACCTAAACCATCGGACCCTCGAAACAGTATTGATACGATGTCAGTTTGTCTCGGACCCAACACCAAAAATGTTCATTACATCAAGTATAATAAAACACCTGTTGAAAACCGCCCCGGAAACGCCTCCACGCACCGCCGCAAGCGACTGCGCGTGGAAGCCACGCGCGTAGCACAGTAACTGCTACAGTGCGTCTCCTCTACCCGAATGACTGGTAAACGGGTTGGAGACCCGCGTTAAGACCCGATTTGTTCTCCTTCAATTGGGCATTGTTTTCTTCCGTTATTTAAACTGATTTCATCCAAACCATTTAAATTTAGGTTCTGTAACGTTTAAAACTTCAATTATAACCAAAATCCGATAAATCCCCGATGAACTTTCAAACGGGTTTCGTGATCGGGTTCGTCCAATTCATCCCTGTTTTTCAAATTAAATCACACAGAGAGTATCGTGAGAATGAAACAAAAGTTTTTACATAATCAATTTCGCATTTCCTTACCTCCAACCGCACGAACCCAAGCTCGATTTCGGGTAAAAGTTGAAGCTTCTGTTCTCGCTCATAACAGACTCAATTCCCCTTGTTTTTGATGCAGGTCGATTCGAAATGGTCCCAAGAGACTTAATCGAGTCTCAATTTGGACCCCCACAGCTTACAAATTCAATTTCGAATTTCCCCCAAAAAATCCAAGAATTTTCGATTTGGGTTCTTACCTCACTCTCTGTCCCCGCGTTTTCCCCAGCTAGAAACACACCTTTCGAACACTCAATCACTCACTGTCATAAACAATTTCACCGTTTGATTCACGGATTGAAGGTATTTGAAGGAGGAATTAGTAGTGTTTAAATATAATTAGGGATAATAAAAAGAAATAATTAAAACATAATGATGATAAAATCCATAAAACATGGAGCTGTTTTTAGGGGTCCCTAAATCAAGGGATGGGTGACACATGTCACTCATCCAAGAGTTCACACTCAACGATCACTATTCACAATTTAATATTATTTTAATCGAAATCCCGGTTTGTTCGATTAATCGTTTTCGTCCCCGAGACCACAACTTTGTCGACAAATCTCCGATTTCGGCATACCGCATGTCTATGGATTTGTATCGACTCGACCTACGTAACGATCCTTGGCCCTCGTCCTTTGGACCTCCCGGGTCAAAAGTCAACATTTTGCCCTTACTTTGCAAAAATTACGAAAATGCCCCTCGCCTTCGTAGATCCATAACTTTTGCAGCCGATCTCCGATTTCGGCATGCCGCCTGTCTATGGATTCGTATCAACTCGACCTACGTAACGGTCTTTGGCCCACGACCTTTGGACCCCTGGGCTCAAAAGTCAACATTTTTCCATGCTTGGGGGCAAAATGGTCATTTTTGCACATTATGTCCGATTCACACCACTAAACCCAGATTAGTCATTCTACAAATAAAAATGGACTTTTAACCCTTATAATCAGGGGCATAATCGTCACCAAAAACACTGACTCGTTTCTTGTACCCAACAGTAACCGGAAACCCGGTAATATAAGATTCCAAACAAAATACATCCCTCTGGATTCCTTGAATACCGAATCGATGTGGGGGCATTTGTGGAACCCAAAATCGTCCGAAAATTATGGAGCCGACACGTGTCCCGTAATTCCTAAAAATGACCAAATTGCCCTTGGTAAATAACGCTGATCATTTGAAAAACACCCGCACATTAAATAATCCATTTACCAGTTAAATACGTTATTTGATCGGGTTAAAGCCTCCGTAATATTGATATTCTCTCCGAGAGTTAATTATCGTTATTCTTAATAACGATAATTAATATTAATATTAAAATACAATAAATATCATTACTATCATGATGAGCCATCATTATGATTATTAAATAATATATTTAATAATAATATATTATTTACTAATTAAATATTCAAACCAACCAATCAGAACTCTCCAAGGCTCCCAAGATTGTTCTATAAATAGCAAGGCACATTTCGCTTCCAAGGTACGTTGATTCTTCGTTTCGAAGTATATCCTTTTCCTCTCTCAAAGCTAACTTAGGCATCGGAGTGTTCTTGGTCGAACAACCTCCCGGGTAAATCGATCGAAGCAACGATAGCTAATTGTTTGCTGTTTGCAGGAACTGTGAAGACTTTTCGCGACAAGTTCAATCTTTGATTCAACAGTATGCATACTGTAGATATATCGTGACGGGTTGTTGTTGGGCATATAAGATGCCGAGGATGGGTTATATATATATATATATATATGATGATTGATGTTCCACCGTGTGATTGGTTTTGGACGGAGACCCCGTGTTCTGATTTATATTTCACTGAGATTGATTTTGACCTGAGACCCTACTGAGTTAATGACTTCGATTGAGAAGCAGTTTTCAATGTTGTTGATTTGAAAAACATTAGGTCTTGCTTTCAGAAAGTATTTGAAATGAACTGATTTTATGATGTATGCATGTTTTTACGTGAAGGATATAAATGTGATTTTCGATATAAAGGGTTTTATAAAACTGTTGTTTTGTCCACTCACAGCTTTCATGTTTTTAATACCCTTCAGGTTGATAGCGGATGCAGGCTATAGCAGAGATCAAGATATCACATGCCACCACTGATCCTGGTGTACTTTGATGGACCCCGAGAGGGTGACAAGTTTATCCTTGGTCTGACACGCAGTGTCAGACGAGAGCAGACACGTCCCACAATAATCCAGGGGATTTGGCACGGGTCCTGTCATGAACCATGTCTCCCAAATCAGCCATAAAGGATCAGAAATTAGTAGGCTTTTCTTCCTCACTAGGGTTAGCCAATGATCCTACAAACGATGCTAAGGTGATTTCTAGAAAATGATTCCAGGAGTCTCATGGATCTTGGGATAAAATGTTGAGGGACTGTGAGGTGAAAAACCTCATAGCCTAGGAGCTCCTTCTTGGCGTGGAGGATAAGCACCGTCGCACTCTGGGTCCTTGTTGACATGGTCAGATTCCTGAAATGGCGTCCCCGTTTTATTGGGATCTATCGGAATTCCAAGCCACTCCTATCTACCAACTTTCCTCCTTTCCTTGGAGAAACTCCCACCATTCTTGGAATCTTCTCTTCATTTCTGGCCATAACTAAAAGATATCTCATTGTTTCTTTCTCCTTCCCTTGGGGGTGTTCTGGATATGATCGTTGATCTTTCTCCTGACCATTCAGGCTTGGATCAGACTCTGCCTATTTTAGCTCTCTCATGTGATGCTCCCACGGTCGAATCTCCTTTTTTCAATTGTATCGAGGGCCACTAACATCCCTTTCATCGAGAAGTCTATTGCTCCTTTTCTAGGGGGACTTTCTCCTTTAGGTCCTTGCATGGTCGGACATTTCTAAAGCTCGTGTAACCATTCCTTCTCAAGAGGTGGTGGGTCAAATTTCCTTCCCTTTTTGTGAGGCTTCAACCGAAGTGGCCATATACTTTCCATAGTGGGTAGGATGCCCATACTCTAGATCCTAATGTGGCTGATCCTTCTGATAGGAGATTTGATGTTGAGGCAGAGGATATCACTTTTGCGTTTGGAATGGTATTTCCTATGTCTAGTCTTGAGGTAAATTTTGTGAGTTCCTCTGTCTTTTAGTGATCTTCTAAATGTTTTTATTAAGATCCCTGAATCCCCCGAAAAGAGTTCGTGGTGGGGAAGATGGATTCCTTACTTAAGAAGATTTTGACGGGAGATTCTGACCATACTCACAGGAGTTTGTGGTGGGACAGTTTTGACTGTCATCAATTCCCCCGGGTCTCAAGCCCAAAACCTTATTTTCACGAAAATCCGTAAAACATGTCAAAAACCAATTATTTCAATCCAAATCATCATCAATAGCAATATCAAAACATTTCAACTCAAATCATGTTATAAAGCAGTTAAAACAGGTAAACATACATTGCAGTTCTAAAACAAACAGTCAACTAACACTCGGTCCACGTTGCATGCTAAACCTCAACATTCTATCTATCACCGAGCTAGTCCAAAGTCTTCTGGCCTGTCCAAATCATGTATAAGGGTCACTAATATGCTATACATGTTCATACACTAAACTCTCATAAAGCCCGATACTGAAAAAGTATCCCCGACACGCTTCTCGAGGCTAAAAACCTCTAGATGACCAACCTAACGATCTCGAATCGACGTGAAACTACCACCATTGGAATCAGAACGCCAAAATATTTCGAACAAGATCAATTTGACCTAGAAATTTGTGTCCACGTGCCCCCACGCGCCCCTACACGCCGGTCAAACTTCTGGCCAACGTTGACGTAAGCAAAAATCAACGTTGACGTGATCGGTAAACGGTCAACGGCTGACATCATTATGACGTCAGCCTAACCACCTATCAGGTTTGACACGTGCCACATATTAGACTCTGATTGGTCCACGTGTCTAGCATGCTAACTGCACCTGACCTGCTGACTGGACCTGACAACATGCCACATGGCATCACCTGATTGGCCACGTGGACTGATAGCTTTTGACAGATTGACATGACCCATATCAATCCCTCCGGGATTAACGCAGGATGTGCCATGCTCCCATCTTACATGAAGTATCAGACAAGGGATAACTTAAAACCTCAGCCCATTCAGGGCTTCCAGAGTGTGCCAGGATTGGTGGAGGAGTGTGATGTCTCAGTCTCTGCTACAGCCCGCATCCGTGATCAACCTGAAGGGCATTAAAACCATTAAAACCTGTGAGTGCACGAAAAATCAATAATTTAATTAAACTCATTTCATAAAAGACATTTATGCCTATCACTAAAAAGCATGCATGCATTCGAAAACTAGTAATCAAACTATTTACTTAAATAAATCATTAGGGTCTTAGCCCAATATCATAAATCCAAAGTATGTGGGAACTTAGCCCAAAACCAATCAATAGCGAATAACCAGTTTCTCGAAATACAATTTAACCAATCCTTGGCATCCCTGATGCCTAACTAATACCACTGTCATGGTCCATAAGCTACGCGTGCTGCCCGGGGTCTCTTCGGGTCAATCTTTGACATCCCAGATGTCTGACGTCCCAGACGTCTAATCAAAGCAATCATGCTCCTAAGTCACTATACGGTCCGGTCGCTCGGTGTAATGACCCCTCGCAGATAATGCGCTGTGACTTCCTAGTGCCCCAGACATCTGGAGGAGACCATCTACATATCCTCATATCAGGATGGTATATGGAAAACAGTTTATAAAAACCTTTCAAAATCTTTCAACGGGACCATGCCCTGAATACCATTTGCATAAAATGACCATAAATCCAGAAATCCAAGTACTCAAATCCAAATCCGTTTTATGTCTCCAAACCCGAAATCACATTTATAGCGACAAATGGGACTCATGCCTGATATCATACTACATTGGGCCTCTAGCACGATCATATAAACCAAATGGGCCTCCAGCCCGATATCTCATTAAATCAAATGGACTCCAAGTCTGATAGTTTCCAAATCAAATGGGACTCATGCCCGATTCCATACTTGCAAATCCAAGATCATTCTATCAAATCATTATTGAAAACACAAGCACATATAAGTCCAACATAAAACCATACACCTCGAAAATAGTTCTGCATGCATCATGTTTAAAAAAAAAGTGTCCACTCACAGACCGTCCTAGCTACCGTCTCAATACGGGTATCATAAGCCTCCCTGGGCTAAATCACCATTTTTAGAAATCCTGGACCTATCAAAATAACACCCGAAGGTCACTAATCATCTATAAAATTTCATAAGACAAAACCCCAAAAATCCCAAAAAAGTCAACGTGTCCCCAACACGAATCCCGAGGTGAAAACCTTGATTTGACCAACTTAACGATCTCTGATTGACCCGAAATCACCACCATTAGATCCAGATCATCGAAACCTTCAAAATGACACTGGGACCACCTTGAAATTTGAGCCCACGGTCCCTCACACGCCTGGTTAACCCAAAAGTCAACGTTGTAGAAAAGTGAAACGTTAACGTCATGCTGACAATTCTAACAGTGCCACGTGTGGAGTCCCTATTGGTCCATGTCTGACATGCCAGTTTGACATTGCCAAACCTGACATGATGACATCATCACTGACATCATCAGTCATCCCTGTCCTTCAACGGGTCCTACATTCCAGCCAGCAACGAACAACCTAGCCCTCGATTCCAGCTTCCTTGAGTTCGCACCATCTCCTAGAATAAGTTAGGATTGATCCCAGCCTTCATTACACATCCAAAAACCAACCTCTATTTTTAGCCCAAAACGGTTTACGGGTTTCGGTTCCCAACCACCACCGCCGTGGTTCCCCGTTCGACCATGCTCTACCTACACTCAGTCTTACACAGCACAAAACAGATTAAGGTAGGGTGGTTCATGTGTTTGTGTTTGGATGGTTCAAGGGTTTCAGGCTGGTTCTGTGTACTCACGGTTATGGATGAGAAGATGGTGATATTGATGATGATGATGGATGGTGAGGATGAGAGATAATTGATGAGAGGAAAAGATGATGGATAGTGAGGGTTGTGTGATGAGAGATGAATGAAATAAAATATATAAATATATATATATATATACCAACCAATGGGACAAGATCCATTTTTTTGTGGAATTTGGGCCGTGGGATGAGTGACACTTGTCACTCATCAGTCACTCAATACTTTATTATTATTTTAATCAAATCTCATGACGTAAGTTTAACCGATCTTTATTTTGTGACCATAACTTCCCCGTTTGAAGTCCGATTTTGACGTGCTGCTTGTCTACGGACTCGTGGCGTCCTGATCTACGTCAAGGTCATCTGTCCTCGTAGGTTTGACTCCTCGAGTCAAAATTCAACATTTTTCCCAATTTCAAGGGCAAAACGGTCATTTTACATCGCCCATTCGTATTCACTGGACTAATCTTTGATTAGTCACGATAATCCATCATTAATTAATATTAAATCCTGATATTCGGGACGGGTCATTACACAGATGATGACGTGGCAGTCCACGTCATCATCGTCAACCTTGAGCTAGGTTGAACCATTTCACTGTAACGGGTAGACTTGACTCGCGACCTGACCTGGTCGTATCTCCTTAAATACCCAACCATGTTTCACCATTTTTGCTCCTAAATGATCGTATTGATCTCAGGAATGGATCCATGGCATCAAAATGAGCTAAAAAGGTCTAGAAATTACATGTGGAGCTTGATGGATTTCGAGTAAACTTCTAGCTCAGTTTCTGGGCTATTCTGGCCACCTCGATCCTTCCTTTTTGTTCCTCTGGGTTTGTATGGTTCCTGGGAACATGTTTTGATCATCAAAACAGCCCAACAAACCCTAAATCAAAATTTGTAATTTTGAGATTACTTAGAGGATTGGTTCAGTAGCATACCAATTGGTGTTACCTCCAGAGCTTGCCAGGATACACGACGTATTTCATGTGTGTATGCTACGGAAGTACCTACGGGATGAGTCACATGCTTTGCCGGAACAACCGTTGGAGTTGAGGACTGATTTGAGTTTTGAGGAACAACTAGTACAGATTCTGGATCGAAAGGACAAGGTTTTGAGAAACAAGATGATCCCTTTAGTAAAACTGTTGTGGAGGAATCACGCAGTAGAGGAAGCCATGTGGGAGCCAGAAGATCAAATGAGGGAGCAACATCCGTATTTGTTAGAGTAATTTCGAGGACGAAATTTTTATAAGAGGGGTAGATTGTAACAACCTGAACATTATTTCATTGTAATTTCTATTTAATTATTTCAAAATGACCATTTTTCCCTTGGTGGGAAAAATGTTGACTTTTGACCGGGATGCTGTTTGGGGGTAGACCCTTGGCCATTACGTAGATTGTGTCGCCACGAGTTCGTAGACGGCTGGCATGCCAAATTTGGACGTTCGATACGGAAGTTATGGATCAAGGAGTTCAATGGTTACTATTACATTTTCCGAGATTTCAAGCCAAGTGGCATTATTGGATTGGTCTACTGATTCCTTGGACCAATCAGATGAGTGACAAGTGTCACTCATCTAACTGGCCCATTTACCCAAAATATTGGGATGCATGTATCTGTTCTCTCTCTCTCTCTCTCAATGCTCATTCAATCGTGAACCAAGTTTTGTAAACACACACACACAACCATCGACCACCTTTCCTAAACCTTCATCTTCTTTTAGTGAGCTTGACGAGTGACTGAGAGGGTGTTGGATGATGACTCGGAGCGGAGAGCAGCGGTACACGGTGGAGACAACACGTTCATAGGTAAAACCCGAAACCCTTATGATCAGTTCACAAAGGTGTTAGGATCGACGAGGAACTGGATGGGAAAACAAGCCTCCATTGTTGCTCGACTTAAGGTATGGATTTTCTATGTTTTAATTGAATTTGAACTCATAGATCCAACCTAGGCACCTAGACGATCCTAGGGGTAGCAACAATTTTGAAAACGGGTAAAATATAGGCGAGTTACAACCGGGTCAGGTCTCGGGTCTGTGCGACCAGAATAGCAAACCCGTCGAGAAGACAAGGACGATGACGTCAGCTGATGATGTCATCCACTTGTCAAACTGCCAGACATGTGGGCCAGTAGGGACGTGACACGTGTCACAATTCAGTGCTGACTGTACACTAACACGTTAGTGAAGTGGCCCAATCAGTGGCTGCCACATGTCACTGACATGTTAGTGACGTGGCCCAATCAGTGGCTGCCACGTGTCATTGACATGTCAGTGACGTGGACCAACTAGTAGCTAACACGTGGCATTATCAAGGTCTGACACACTTCAGTGACGTGGACCAATCTTGGAGTGACACATGGCACTGTCAGAGTCTGACATGTGTCAGACAAGGGATAACTCAAATCTCAGCATGTTCGGGGCTTCTAGTGCGCGCCAAGATCAGTGGAGAAGTGCAATGTCTTGATCTCTTCTATATTCCGCATTCATGATCAACCTGAAGAGTATTAAAATCATTAAAATCTGTGAGTGGATGAAAATCAATAGTTTAATAAAAATACATTTCATAAGAAGACATTTATGACCTTCACTAAAAAGTATGCATGCATTCGAAAACTAATAATCAAACCATTTACTTTAATTAAATCATTAGGGCCTTAGCCCAAAATCATAAATCCAAGTATGTGGGAACTCGGCCCAAAACCGTAAATCCAATCATGTGGGCCACTACCCAAAACCACCAACACTGAAATACCATTTCATAAATCCAATAAAGCCATGAATCACAATCCAATCGAATACCATTATACACCAATCCTCGGCATCCCAGATGCCTGGCGTCCCAGATGCTTAGCGTCCAGACGCCTGACGTCCCAAATGTCATGTCACGGTCCAAGCTACGCATGCTACCCGGGGTCTTAACCCGAGTCAATTTCTGACATCCCAGATGTCTGACGTCCCAAACGTCTAGCAATCCTACTCCTGAGTCACTATACGGTCTGTTCGCTCCGTGCAGTGACCCCTCGCAAGTAATGCGCCATGACTACTCTAGCGTCCCAAACGAATGGAGGAGACAATCCATAGATATATGGTATATGGAAAACCATTTCATAAATCATCTCAAACCATTCAAATGGGCATATGCTCGGGTTTTCCATAAAACCATCGTAATCCACAAATCCGATTTCTCAAATCCAAATTCATTTATCCAAATCCATTTATGGGTTTCCGACCCGAAATCACATTCATAAAACACAATTAGGCCGAATGTCCGATTTTGTAAACCAACTGGGCCCCTAGCCCGATAATATAACTCAAATGGACTCCAAGTCTGAGGGTCTCCAAAATAAATGGGTCTCATGCCCGAGTTCATCTTTCTAATTCCAAAACCATTTCATCAAACCATCACCGAAACCACAAGCACATATAACCACAGTGTAAAGCCATAAACCTCGATGTACGTGCAAATACGAAAATTATCTCGAAATACGTGCAAATATGTAAATCACCAATACCAAAATTATCATCATAGAAATCACATATATAAAACATATAAAACAGTTATGCATGCATCAAAATTTAGAAAACAATGTCCACTCATAGACCGTCTTACGTTGTCACCTCGATATGCATGCTATAAGCCTCCCCGGGCTAAATCACCATCCTCCGAATATCCGAACCTGTCCAAATCACATTCTAAGGTCACAAACACTTCCAATAACCTTCCATTAAACCCCCGTAATTTTCCCGGATTTTTAAATGTATTTAAACTTAATCCTAAACTTTCGGACATCCCGAACTATATTGAAACGATGTCTGACCGACTCGAAACCAGTCCCAAAATGTTCGTTACATCGAAAAGATGATTTCATATATTAAACACATGTCCCAAAAGTGCCCCACGAGCGTGGAGCCCATGCACTGGCACTATTCATCATCTTCAACCTCGCTGAACCGGTCCAGACCGGTCCAACTATGCAACTGGTCCTACTGAACCGGCGTGACTAGTTCAGCATCTTCTATGTTTTTGGTCCGTTTTCATTCATTTTAATTCCTATAGCTTCGTCTAGTCCTATTCTATCAACCTATGATTTCAAAAACATGAAAAACAAGCCAAGATCGTACCTTTCCAATCGATGTTTGAACCGGCCAACCTTCCCCCGCCGTGTTCTCAAGCCTCAGGCCATCTCCAGCCTCACTTCCAAGCCTTCTGAGTTCCTTTCATCCTCCAAGACACATTCCAATCATCAACAGCGATCGAAAACCAAGGAATCATGAACTACCATTTTCGAATTACAAAATGTACCTTACGGGTTTGTAGACCACCGTCCACCCCAATAATCGAAACCGAACCCATCCGACTCGTATGAGTTCTAGAAACACCCTAGGGTCATCCAAATCGATCAACAATCTCCAAAACCAAAAATCACGATTTTTTAACCAAAACAAGGCTCACAGGTTCCCATCTCACCGTCGTCGTCATTGCCCCGCCGTGGCCCCCGCCATGGCCACCACCATGGTCATCTCACTGTACTCTCTCTTTTTCATTAATGGGTTAGAAGCATCAGGTGAAGTTTAGTGGGTTGAGGGTGTGGGTTTAGGGTGTTTGTTCTCACGGTTTAATGGTTTCCCACGGATTTTAGGTTTGATCGAACAAAAAAAATGAAAGTGAAATAGGATCCCAATGTTTGAGGTAATGGGCCAATTAGATGAGCAACACTTGTCACTCATCTGGTGGGTCCAACCCAGATATTTTCCAATCCAAACAATACACGTGTCAGTTTCTTGCTTTACGTGCAATAGTGTCGTTTTTCGTTTGAGACCCATAACTTTCCCGTCGAACGGTCGTTTTCAACGTGCCGCTTGTCTACGGACTCGTGACGTCCCGATCTACGTCACGGTCATCGGTACTCGTACGTTTGACTCCCCGAGTCAAAAATCAACATCTTTCCCAAATCTAGGGGCAAAACGATCATTTTACACCGTCCGTCCGATTTCTCTCGATTAATCCCCGATTAATCGTACTCAATTCATAATTAATTAATAATTAATTCCGATATTCGGGACGGGTCGTTACAATTTTCCTCCATAAGGCAACATAAACTCATCAACACAATCTCATGTAATTTCGTACATATCATTTTAGTAAAAGAACATTTTTTATGTGAACCTATACTTATCAAACGTAAATAGTTTTTCCATAATTGATTAATGTCTGAAGTACTTATCTAATATTCGTTTATCAAGTACTCAAATATATTCCTATTATCAAAAGGCATATGTTTACGTATTTAGAAATAAAATCATTTTCATCACAACCACAATTTATTATCATAAGTTTACTTAGATAAAAATATGATCATGATTAAAGTCAAGGCCTGACCCATCTAGCACGATATTGTCTGCTTTGGGCCCAGTCCTCACAGTTTTCTTTATGGGAATTCACGTGCATCTTTCCAATAGGTCACCCATCCTGAGATTGCACCAGCCTAAACTCGCTTAACTTTGGAGTTCCCAAGGAATCCAAAGCTAATGAGCTCCCAAAAGGCCTCATGCTAGATAAATACGTACCCACACATATAAGACATTTTACCTTTCCCTCCCCGAGCGATATGGGATTGTTCACCATTCTTCCTAAGACATGGGTCTTACTGTCAGGACCCGTCCCAATCCCCCCAGGATTAACGCGGGACGCGCCTGATCCTGTCTAACACGGAGTGTTAGACAAGGAAAAATTCCGACTTTAGCCCACTTGGGGCTTCAGAGAGCGCCAGGATCCGGAGGAGGAATGTGATGTCTCGGTCTCTACTACAGCCCACATCCGCGATCAACCTGAAGGGCATTCAAAACGTTAAAAGCTGTGAGTGGACAAGACAAAGAATTTATAAAAACATTTTAACGAAAAGACAAATATTTATGCCCTTCACTAAAAAGACATGCATGCATTCAAAATCAGTTATTAAACCAATAGAGCCTTGGCCCAAATTCGTAAATGAAACCAATCATACGGGCCACTGCCCAAATGCATTTGGGACTCAGCCCAAAACCAGTATATATATAACATATGTTACATAACCAATCCTGTCACGGTTTCCAAAGCTATGCGAGTGCTACCCGGGGTCTCAAATCGCAAGCTTCCCTAGGGTCCACCCAAGTCAATGTCCACAGATCAATGACCCTCCCTAAGGGTTATAATCCATCAGCTTTCTTAAGAGTAAGGTACCCAACGTAGGCGACTCCACTCAGTTAGTGCTCCATGACTACTGCGAGGTCCACCCATGCCAATGACCCTCCCCGAAGGAGAAAATCCACAAAATAAGGGATGGTATATGAAATTCCATTTCGAAATCGTTCTTAAAACCTTTCAAAGGATTCATGCCCGGTCCCCATAAACCGTCATGAAACCAGAAATCCATTTATGGGTCCCTGACCCAAAATAACAAATGAAATACAACTGGGCCTCAAGCCCGAACTCAAAATCAACTAGGCATCGAGCCCGATACCTCAGGGTTAGTCATGATTCCAATCGTAGTGATGCGTGCAACCATACTTCCAGGACTGCTCACAATCCTAGTATGTCGCCGTGAACATATCAACTGACGCGACCACCTCTAGATCATGGTGCACACATCGCCGATCGATCTCCTAAACCGTCAGCACTCCGAAGTCGAGCCTCCAGTGGCTGCTCGACAACGGGACGTGCATCGTGACCTCTCTGGAAGGAACACATCCCCAGTCTGGAGGCGAGCGTCGTATCGTCCGTCGCCGTGCACACAGCACTCGTCGCGACCACGACTTAGACCCGTAGGTCATCAATAGGGCCATATTCCCGAGACAAAACCAAATGGGTCTCATGCCCGAGTTTATTTTTTCAAATCCAAATCCATTTCATTTAAAACTGAAACCACAAACACGTATAAGCACTATATAAAACAAAAAATCTCAAAATACGTGTAAATACGTAAATACCAATCTACCACAAACAAATGTACTCATGGCATCAAAAAACATGTATTTAAACTCATATAAAACATTTATACATGCATCAATTTAGAAAATAAGGTCCACACACAGACCGTCCGAGCTGCCGCCTCGATACGCGCGCCATAAGCCTCTCCCTGGCCAATCACCGTCTCTAGGGTTCCCAAACCTATCCAAATCACTTTAGAGGGTTACTAACTACTTAAATAACCCCTCATTAAAGCCCCGTAATTTTCCCTAATTTTTAACTATTTTTAAACCCGATCCTAAACCTTTGGACACCCCGAACTATATCGAAACGATGTCCGATTGACTCGAAACCAGTCCCAAAATGTTCGTTACATCGATTAGATGAATACATATGTTGAAACCACCCCCAAAAATTGGGCCATGAGCCCACATGCGTTGGCAACAGCCCCTGCGCGTGGGAGCCACGCGCCAAGCTACAGGGTCATCTTTCTCCTCGCGATGGCCGGTCCGGCCAGTTCAACGGTTCGGTCGGTCCAACTGGACTATTGTGACCGGTCTAACCCTCAAACTCCTCCATTTTTCATATATTTTCACCCAATCCAATTCCTACGGTTTCCTTTCTCCATTTCCTACCTATCTATGTCTTTCAATCCAAGAAACCAAGCCTAAAACCCATTGGTTCTGAAAACCATTTTGAACCAAAACTGTCATCGTAGGTTCTGGGCACTTCTAAGGGTCAAATCTTCATCCTAAAGGTCCCAATAGGTTCCTAGGATCACTAGAAAGAGGTTTGGGGGTTCAATTTGGGTTGACCTGGCCGAAATTTAAATTTGGTGGGCAGCCACTGAAAACCTCCCAACCGCCGTTCCGGGCTACACAGCCACTTTCCACTGTTCAAAACCTTCTCCTAAACTTCCTACCAACCTCCTAAACACATCCTAATCAACATCTAACTCCCCTAACGTCTAAAACCCAAAATTCGAAATTTGAAAATACAGGGGTTACAGGTTTACCTTTTTATCGTGCATTCCATCGCCGCCTACGGCGGTCCAGTAGCCTGCCACCGCCTCCCTTAGTCCATCACTCACCCTCAACTCCTCTCCTAGCCTCAGATTCAAAAATGGGAAAGGGTTAATGTTTGGGGTTATCGGGGTAGTTGTTCGAGGGGTTCGGGTTTGGTGGGAATGATCGAACAAGAAAGGGGATACAGCTGCATGAATGAAGGGAAGGGGTCAATGGATGGGTGACACTTGTCACTTATCCACTGGGCCATTTCAAAAGGTATGGGCCCACTTGAGGACAAAAGTCCACTTTTTCCTCGTAAAGTGTACCGCTATGAATAGTACCTTGTAACTTCCTTGAATCGTAACTTTCCCATCGAAAGTCCGATTTCGACGTGCCGCCTGTCTATGGACTCGTATCGATCCAATCTACGTAACGGTCCTCAGCCCTCGGCCATCGGACCTTCTAGGTTAAAAGTCAACTTTTCGCTCTCGTTTAGAGATAAAATCGTAATTTCACCCTGAACGTCCGTTAATCCTCGGCTAATCCCCGATTAGCCCCACTAATCAGTAATTAGTCTTAATTAATCCCAAAAATCAGGGACGGGTCGTGACACTTACAATCCACCCCCTTTGTGACGACCCGTCCCGAATTAGCGAGATTAATTAAGAATTAATGACAGATTAGCAAGGCTAATCGGAGATTAGACGAGGATTAGCGGACGTTCGAGCGAAATCACGATTCTGCCCTTGAAATGGGAAAATCGTTGACTTTTCATTCAGGTGGTCAAATGGACTTTGGTCGATGACTGTGACGTAGTTCGTGACGTCACGAGTTCATAGACAGGTGGCACGCTCGATTCCGACGTTCGAGGAAAAAGTTATGACGTTCGGAAGTTCAAGGGCATTTTGGTAATTTGGGCCAAAGTTGACTTTTGACCCGAGAGGTCCGATGGCCGAGGACCAAAGACCGCTACGTAGATCGGGACGATACGAATCCGTAGACAGGTGACACGTCGAATTCGGACTTTCGACGGCGAAGTTATGGTTCACGGAAGTCCGAAAGTACTATTGCACGAATTACGATACGGGTTACTTTTGGACTTAAGTGGGCCCAGATATGTTGCTTCTGGCCCAATGGATGAGTGACAAGTGTCACTCATCCATTTCCCAGTATGATTACATACATGCATATCCCCATTTCATCATTTTCTTATGTTTCCCCGATCTCACCCAAAAACCATCCCCAAAATCCTTTCAATCCCTGTTTGAGTGACCTTGGGAGCTTAAGTGAGAGACAGAGAGGAGTTGTGGAGCTAAAGGATGGCAAGTGGTAGCAGGACAGCCGTCCACGACGGAGGAATGGTAAAACCCGAACCCAGTTATTTTTCAAAATTCGATTTCCTTATTTTGGACGTTTAGGGAAGGTTTTGATGTTATTGTGATGTTTTGGAGGTTCACACAAGCTTGAGAGGATTGGGAGGAGAGCATTTGGACGGTTGAACAGCCTTGGAAGGCCGGCCAAAGTTTGTCCGTGAAAACTCAATTGGAAAGGTGAAGATTTGAACCCTTTTTCCTTGTTTTAATCATCTAAAGTTGTTGCTACAATTAAACTAGGAAGATTAGGATTAATTAGGGATGAAATTGGGATAAAATAAAGGAAGAATATAGGTGAACTGGTCACGCCAGTCGGACCGGACCGGATTGCAGAATCGAACTGGACCGGCCGGTTCGCCAAGGCTGAAGATGTACAGTGCAGGGCGCGTGAGCCCCACGTGCAGCCCCTTTGGGCGGCACGTGGAGGCGCGTGGCACATAATTGGGGGAAGGTTCCAACATGTGAAATTATCTATTCGATGTAACAAACATTTTGGGACTGGTTTCGTGTCAATCGGATATCGTTTCGATATAGTTCGGGACGTCCGAAGGTTTAGATTCGGGTTTAAAAATAGTTAGAAATTCCGGAAAGTACGGGACTTTAGTGAGGGGTTATTTAGGTAGTTAATAACCCACTAAATTAATTTGGACAGGTTCGGGAATCCCGGAGGTGACGTTTGACCTGGGAGACCATTATGGCACGCTTATCGAGACGCAGCTTCGGACGGTCTGTGAGTGGACGTTCCTTTCGAAATTGATGCATGCATAAATGTTTTATAATTGTTTTAATATATGTTTTATGATGCCTTGAGTGCATTTGTTTGTGGTAGCCTAGGATTTACGTATTTGTACGTATTTCGAAATTTTCAGTTTTATACGATGCTTATACGTACTAGGTTTTCAACGAGGGTTTAATAAATAGATTTCGGATTTAGAAATATGAAATCGGGCACGAGACCCATTTGATTTACGAAATCTCGGACTTGGAGTCCATTTGAGCTGACGAGAAATTGGACCGAGGGTCCATTTGAGCTATACCGTCGGACCGAGGGTCTCGTTGATTTACGAGCCGGGCTTGGGGCCCATTTGGTTGTAATATCGGGCTGGAGGCCCCTTTGACTATGGTATCGGGCTTAAGGCCCCGTTGGTTGGGAAATTGGGCTTGAAGCCTTATTGCTATATGGTTTCGGGCTTAGGGCCCAGTTAGTGGTGGTATGGGGTTGAGGCCCAGTTGAATGTAATATCGGGCTTGAGTCCCAGTTAGATTTATGAAATGAGTATTCAGGCATGAGACCCTGTTGAATTGAGGATTTAGGTCGAGGCCTGTGAAATGGATTTGAATCGAATTTGAGGAATCCTGTTTAGATGAATCGGGTATGAGACCCAGTTGAGAAATGCATTTGAGAAAGAAAGAAAGTATTTGAAAAGATATGAACCCTCGATATTGATTATATGGTCTCCTCCAGACGTCGACCTGGAGAGTCACGATCCACAAACCAGAACGGGTATCCCCATAGGGATCCCGTTCCAGGAGAGGTGGTTACTTATGTTGTGGTCCCGGACCAGATTCCGGTGAGATATGTGGACTAGATCCAGAGAGAGAGCTCGAACTAGATCCAGTGATTGAGCCTCCCAGATGGAGATTCCTGGGAGAAGACTCGGAGTGAGAGGTGAGACCCCGAGTAGTGTGCACATTAGATAGAGACGATATCGTGACATTTATCAGGGATGTGTTCCGTAGGGGCTGTGTGCCTCGAGTTGGCATCTTCTCCGGAAGTGCCTAGGATGGGTTATACGTATTTTGATACATATGCGGTGTTTAAGAAAAGTGATTTGAGGGCGGAGGCCCTGTGTTTTATGACTTAGAAAGTGATTTGGGGAGGAGACTCCGTATGGTATGTTTTGGTATTTCACTGAGAACGGATTTGGGCTGAGTTCCCACATGTTATGGTTTATGGTTTTGAATTATGATTTTGGGCCAGGGATCCAAATGGATTTATGGGTCATGACGGTTTATGGGGCCGGGTATGAACCCTTGAAAGGTTTTGAGAATGTTTTCAAGTGTTTTTATGAGTGTTTGATAAATGGTTTTTATGAATGTTTGATAAATGGTTTTGAATGCATGGATATTTTTTTATGAAGGGCATAAATGTCTTTATGCGAAAAGGTTTTTAAATGAAAATATTTAAATTGTCCACTCACAGTTTTCGTGTTTTAATGCCCTTCAGGTTGATTGCGGATGCAGGCTGTAGTAGAGAAGAGACATCACTCCCCTCCTCCTACGATCCTGACGCCCTCTAATAGCCTCGGCGAGGGCTAGAGATGGATTTTTCCCTGGTCTGACACTTCGTGTCAGAGGGGTCAGGCGGGTCCCACGTTAATCCCTAGGGATTTGGGACCGATCCTCACACCCTTCCTTTGGGGCTCAATATCCTTACTGGCACACTTCCGGTCGGGGTCCAGCTCTGATACCAAATTGTCACGACCCGACCCATCTAGCACGATATTGTTCGCTTTAGGCTCAGCCCTCACGGCTTTTTTCTAGGAACTTACGTGCAACTTCCCAGTAGTTTACCCATCATAGGATTGCACCAGCCCAAACTTGTTTAACTTTGGTGTTCCCAAGGAATCCAAAGCCAGCGAGCTTCCAAAAGGCCTCATGCTAGATAGATACGTGCCCACACATATAAGGAACTTCACCTTTCCCTCCCAAAGTGATGTTGGATTGTTCACCATTCTTTCCAAGACATGGGTCTTATAATCTACCACCCCCCCCCCTTTTGGGGCCCAGCGCCCTCACTAGCGTTCTAATACCATTATGTCACGGCCTGACACATCTAACACGATATTGTCCGCTTTCGGCCCATACCTCACAGTTTTGTTTCTGGGAACTCACGTGCAACTTCCAAGTAGGTCACCCATGTCGGGATTGCATCAGCCCAAACTCTCTTAACTTTGGAGTTCCCAAGGAATCTAAAGTCAGTGAACTCCCAAAAGGCCTCATGCTGGATAGATACGTGCCCACACATATAAAACACTTCAACTTTCCCTCCCCGAGCGATGTGGGATTGTTCACCGTTCTTCCCAAGTCATGGGTCTTATAATTAAACCCTTAATTATCCTCAAATTTTAGAATTAATTAAGGATATCTAAATAAAACCTAGAAACTTTTACTAAGCATAACTTTCTCACACGACGTCCAATTAACTAAAACCTTGGACCATTGGACTCAGAATGATATCCTGTATATTTTTCATGTTGGCAGTATTCCCAGATTCCGGCTCACGCGCTCACACGTGACGGTAGAGGCCGATTACAGCCTCTGTGAGTGGGCCTCATGCGCCGGCGTAGAGGTTGCCTTCAACCTCTCACAGGTCTTGCTATTCGGGTTGTACATGTAACGACCCGTCCTGGAATTCGAGATTAGATTAGTGTTTAATGATGGATTAGTAAGAGTAATCGGTGATTAGTTAGGTGATCCCGGACGGACGGTGCGAAATGACGATTTGCCCTTGACATGGGTGAAACGTTGACTTTTAGTTCAGAAGGTCAAATGGAGGTTGCCCGATGACTGTGACGTAGTTTGGGACGTCATGAATTCATAGACAGGTGGCACGTCCGATTCCGATATTGAGGAAAAAGTTATGATGTTCGGAAGTTCGAGGGTATTTTGGTAATTTGGTTTAAAAGGGGCAAATGATTGACTTTTTATACGACAAGTTATTTTCACGTAATTCGAGTACCGTTAGGTAGATCTCGATCTTCTGAGTACAACGACAGGCGGCACGTTGTCATTGGATTTTGGACGGCTTGGATTTTGGTCTAAAAAGGCCAAGGGCAATATGGTAATTTGGGCATCAAGGGGCATTTGGTCATTTTATGGCCTAGGGGTCTGTGCCCAGTGATTTTGGGACACTTGGATGTTTGGAGACTGTGTCCACCAGAAATTGGACACTTGGCTTCCTCTGGATGGTTGTGGAAGCTGGGAATGGTTTTAAAATTTTGAAGGCTGAGATGTGGTTGCACGGTTTGGAAAAAAAAATAGAGACAGTGTGTGTGCTTGTGAAATCCCACCCCAATAAACATATTTGATCTTCATTATTTGTTAGTGAGGTTAGAAGGAAGATGAGAAAGTGGATGATGAGGAATGAGTTGGTGCCTTGGTGAAGGTCCGTCGTGGATGGTGGCCACGACACCGTGAGAAACAAGGCATGCCTGAAACCGTGAGGAAACCATGCACCTTATACCTTCGATCTTCACCTTTTGTCCTTGAAGTGTAAATGAAGGTTGGAAAGGGAGTCGAGACGATGAGGATGGAGGCCACAGTCGTGCACAACTGCAACGGTAAGTTTGAAAACCCGAAATTGTTATGTTCTGGTTCAAAAATGGTGAATCTTGATTTGAGGGTTGTCGATTGATTTGGTTCATAAGATAATGACTCTGAGGTTGTCAGGAGTCGATAGAGCTTGGAGTTGAGACCGGAGGTGGCCTGTGGTGGCCAGAGATAAAGAAGGAAACTGGAAGCTTTCATCGTTGGTTTGGAAGGTATAATTTAGCATTAGGTTTCGTGTTTTGAAATCATGGTCTGATAGGAAATATTTAGGCGAAGCTAGTAGGATTAAAATGGTTGAAATCGGATTGGAATTGGACCCTGAACCGTGATCGCCGGTTCGGCTAGACTAGCCTGAACCGAACCAGTACCAGCACGTGGCTCCCACGCGCAGCCCCTTTGGGTGACGCGTGTAGGCGTGTGGCATGGTATTTGAGGAAGGTTCCAACACAACTTTTAAAGTGTTCGATGTAACGAACATTTTGGCACTGGTTTCGAGTCGATCGGACATCGTTTCGATAGGTTTCGGGATGTCAGATGGTTTAAAGGCTAGGTTAAAAATAGTTAAAAATTCAGGAAAATTTCGGGGCTTTCGTAGAAGCTTTATGAAGTCATTAGTGACTCGAGAATGTGATTTGGACAGGTTCGTGAAAGTCGGTGATAGTGGATTAGCTGAAAAAGCGTAAGTGCACACGTATCGAGACGGCGACGCTAATGGTATGTGAGTGAACTTTGCTTTCTAACTTATGATGCATGCATAAATGTTTTTATATGTTTTATATCCATGATTTCTATGCTTATGTTATGCTATTGGTGATTTACATTTTTACACGTATTTCGAGATATTTACGTAATTACAAGTTTTACGAGATTATGGTTTTATGTCGTGATTTGATAATGATTTTGATACTGTGATTTTAGGATTTGAATTGTGATTTGATTTCATGGATTTATAAATGGATTTTGAAAAATGATTTCGATAAACGAGATTTCGGGTTTTAGAATTGGATTTCGGAAATATGATTCATGATTCAGTTTTGGAGCTTGAAAAGTGGATTTCTGGATTTGGGTTCGAAATGATGATTCCGGATGCCGACTTACGGAATGATGATTGTGGATTCGGATTTGGGAATGGATTTCTGGCTTTTCTATGATATTCACTTAGTTTTGGGTTTAAAGACCCGTTGAAACTTGATTTTGGGTTTAAAGACCCGGATATGGCTGGATCTGGTTTTGAGTTTAAAGACTCGGTTGATTGATGACGGGGGAGAGCCCTAGATTGATATGTTTTGTGTTTAAAGACTCGGTTATTATGATATCCCCTGAGGCATGTTGATTGTGTTTTGAGTTTAAAGACTCGTTGATATCCCGGGGGTGGCCTGATTATGCACATGTGTTTTGAGTTTAAAGACTCGGCTCGCTTGAGATCCAGCAACTTGATTGATTGATGTTTTACTTTTGCTTTTCACTGGTTTTCAGATGTTTTGGGCAGTGGCCCGGATGATTTGGATTTGCGGATTTTTGGGCTGAGTTCCTGTACTTTGATGAAGATTTATGATTTTGGGCTGAGGCCCTGAATTTGAGTTACGAATTTGAGAAAAAGAAATGATTCCAGTTTTCATTTATGGTTTTCTTATCTTGGATATAAAATGGTTTTATCGAATAGTTTTCATATGCATGCATTGGTTTTTAGTGGAGGGTATAAATATACTTTCTTATAAACTGTTTTCTGAACGTACTATTTATTTTTGTCCACTCACTGTCTTTTGTGTTTTCGATACCCTATAGGTTGATGCGGTGCGGGCTGTTGTTAGAGAGACAGAGACATCACACACACGATCCACAGTGGGTTCTGCGCATTCTGGGAAGTCCGGAAGTTTTTGGACTGTTCGCTTGGGAATCCCTTGTCCGGTTTACGTGTTACATGGAGGTTGAACGTCGGTTTAGCCTTCATGTCGCACGTAAGTTAGACGGGAGCATGGTTTATCCCTTAATCCCGGGGGATTGGGGGTAGGTCGTGTCAACACGACCCGATGACCTGACCCGGTTCAAACTCAACTATCTGTCGTCCATTTTCCAAAATTCTACATCTAAGTTATTCTAAATGATCTTAGGAGGCAGTCTATAGCATCGAAACTGAGATAACTTACCTCAAGGCCATGAATTGAATCCATCACTCACAACCACTTTTTTATCTGGGCTTTCCTCGGGCTTCCTAGTGTTCCCTTCTACTTCTTTCGACCCAAAATGACTCTGAAGACTCTTTGATTTCCTTCGCTTTGCTAGAAAACCTCAAAAAAAAAAAAAGGACGAGCCAAATCCATTATTTGAACTTCACGACCATGGAGATTACTCTTCATTCCCAGACTTTTCTCCCCACACACTCTCCACTATTCTCCTTCTTCCTCTTCTTTTTCTTTCCTTTTTCTTTCCCTTCTCTCATCTGGCTTTTCCTTCTCATGGTGGTGGGTTTCCATGTTTTTCTTCTTTTTGGCTTAGCACCACCAAATACCCAATTAACACACACTCACACATTTTTAAAGACTCACTAGTCGGTGGTTATAGCTAGGAGAGAAAAATCAAGAGTTTTCTGTAACGACCCGTCCCGAGTATCTGGATTAAATATTAATTAATTATGGTTTAGAATGACTAATTGAGGATTAGTTGAGAGGAATCGGGTGGAATGTGCAAAATGACCGTTTTTCCCCTAAGCATGGGCAAAATGATGACTTTTGACCCGGGAGGTCTGATGGCCGAAGGCCGAGCAGCGTTACGTAGATCGGGTCGATACGAATCCATAGACAGGCGGCACGTCGAAATCGGAGGTTGAAAGGAAAAGTTATGGTCACGAGAGCAAATTTGATTAAACGTACGAACCGAGAGTTGGATTAAAATAATAATAAAATACTATAATCTGATTCAAACCTAGAATTAACCTGAACCCTTGGATGAGTGACAAGTGTCACTCATCCCACCCTTACTTTTCCCTAAACGGTGGATCTTGTACCATTGGCCAATTAAAATATGTTTTAATTTTCCTCAATTAAGCTCAGTCGTCCATCTCCTTCTCAAGATTTCATCTGCACCCTCCATCCCATTCCATCTGATCCTTCATCACCATCAGCTAACATCTTGATCATTTTCCCATTTTCTTCAATGAAACCTGAGCACCCAAACCTCACCCAAAAACCTTCTAATCCTCATCTAATGCAAGTAGTGTGTAAAGGAAAGTTGGAGTGTGTTGGCTAGCATTGTTGATGATGTTAGTGACGATGACTATCGTGAACGGCGGTGGTGGCTGGGGAGTCAAACCCGTGAGGCAAGCATGAAAACAGAGGACCTTCTTACTTCAAACACTTGGAAAATGTAGTCATTTGAGCCTAGGTTCTGAATGAAAAGGAAAGGCAAGTTCGAAATAGGGTTAGTGGTAGCCACGCCGGAGGACGACGACCACGGTAAACTATTTTCCCATGAAAATCCTATTTTGAGTTCAAAAATGGAAAATCACATTATGTTAATTGTTGTTCATTTTGGTGGATTGGGTGAACATCTGAGGGTTTCCAGGAGTCATTTGGGACCGAAATTGTGACCGGTGGCGGTCTGTGGTGGTCGGAGATTGAGGTCGATGAAGGACCATGTGTTCTTCGAATCAGGAGGTACGATCTCGACCTAAAGTTCATGTTTTGATCATGTAGATCGATAGAAATTAACAAGATGAAGCTATAGGACTTGAAATGATTGAAATTGGACGAATATTGAACGAAATATAACATTGAACCAGGATCGCCGGTTCGGTTGGATCGAACCGGTCTGAACCGATTTAGACAGAGGTTAGGGATGATGAATAGTGCCTGACGTGTGGGTTTCACGCGCAGGGAGTTCAAGTTACGCGTGGCGGCGCATGAGGGGATTTTTGGGAAAACTTTCAACATGTGAAATAATCTATTTGATGTAACAAACATTTTGGGACTGGTTTCGTATCGATCGCACATCGTCTCGATATGTTTCGGGATGTTCAAAGATTTAAGATCGAGTTTAAAAATAGTTAAAAATTCGAAAAAAATGACGGGGCTTTAATAGGAGGTTAATGAAGAGGTTAGTAACCCTCTAGTGTGGTTTGGACAGGTTTGGAAGTCCCGGTGATAGTGATAAGGCCCGGAAGGGCTTATGGCACGCGTATCGAGACGGCAATGTAGAACGGTCTACGAGTGGACTTCGTTTTCTAAACTGTGATGCATGTATAACTATTTTATATGTTTTACATACGTGATTTTTATGATGATGATTGTGGCACTGGTGCATTATAGGATTGCACGTATTTCGAGGTAAACTCGTATTTACACGTATTTCTAGGTTTACGAGTTTATACTATTGCTATGTGAATGTGAATTCAATAATGATTTTGTGGCATGGTTTTGGTTTTGGAAATATGAATTCGGGCATGAGATCCATTTGAATTATGTGATCGGACTAGGGGTGCAGGTGGTTTACGTAATCGGGTTGAGACCCTTTTGAGTTATGTGATCGAGCCGAGGACCCAGTGGTTTACAAATCGGGCCTGAGGCCCAGTTGAGTTTTATAAATGTGGTTTCGGGTCTGGCACCCTATGTTTCATAAACGTGATTTCGGGTCGGGGACCCTAAATGGATTTGTGATGTTTTATGGAGATTTCGGGCAGGGCCCATTGAGATGTTTTGAAATGACTTTGTAAATTGTTTTCCATATACCATATTGATTCGAGGATATGTGATGGTCTTCTCCAGGTGTCTGGGACACTAGGAAATTCACGATACATTGCCTGCGAGGGGTCATTATACAGAGCTACCGGACCGTATAGTGACTCAGGAGCAGGAATGCTATGATTAGACGTCTGGGACGTCAGATATCTGAGATGTCAGAGATATTGACCTGGAGAGACCCCGGGTAGCACGCGTTGCTTATTACCGTGAGATATTTCGTCTGGGATGCTAGGCATCTGGGATGCCAAAGATTTTTATATGGTAAATATGGATTATTAGAACCATGAAATGGTATTTCGGTCTTTGCGGATTTGTGGTTATGGATTTGGGTAGTGGTCCACTTCGTTTTAGATTTACGGATTTCGGTATTCTATAGTTTTGGGCTGAGTTCCCACACTTGGTTTTGAGTTACGGTTTTTGGGCTAAGGCCCTAATGGGTTATTGAGTAAATGTTTTGATTACTGATTTTACGATGCATGCATAATTTTTAGTGAAGGGCATAATTTATCTTTATGAAATGTGTTTTTATGAGTTTATTGATTTCCGGCCACACACAGTTCTGAATGGTTTTAATGCTGACAGGACCCGTCCCAACTGGACTTTGATAACCGTGCCTGGTCTTGCTCCCGTCTAAAGGCTTAACTGAAGTCCCGAAACTACCCTTCAGCACCTGTCAGACAAGGGATAAATGCACTGATTTCCGCTCATGCCTCCGCCTCTCGATCAGCCCCGAACGTCGTGCCACAGCCTGGAGGGTCATCAAAACAGGAAAGGTGTGAGTGGAAAAAAATAATATCATTTAAAACACATTTATCAAAATACATCATTTACCCTCCAGTTTATTAAACCATGCATGCATAGAATCAAACATATGAATAATCACCGGCTTTCCAGCCAAATCACATGAAAACGTCAAATCCCGGCTCTCAAGCCCAAATGTCATTTAAATCATTTTATAAAACCATTTTATCATACAATAAAGCATATAACTCGGGAATTACACATCCGAGGATCCTCTGGGAATTACACATCCAGAGTCGTCATCCTGCTGGGAATTACACATCCAGCCCTGCTGGAAATTACACATCCAACCTCACCGGGAATTACACATCCGGTCCCTCCGGGAATTACACATCCGGAGTCACTTCAGGAATTACACATCTGAAGTCTACCCAGGAATTACACATTTGGGGGCATCAAACATCAATACACAATCAAAATCATTATTTCAAAATCATCATTAAAACCATGTCAAAACCATTTATCACCGGGTCTCATGCCCCAAATCTCATTTCTCATTTCTCGTAAATCCGTAAAAACATTAAATAATTCAATGCACGTAAATCCGTAATATCATATTCGAAAATCATTCAATTTCATTAAGTAATCTTTAACTCACAATATTCAAAACATCCTTTTTAACATCCCGGGCCTAGCCCAAAATCATCCATTCCACGCAAATCCGTGCAACCGCAACCTCAGTTGCACTTTTCATATAAATCCATAAAACATCTCAAAAAGCATTATAAATCCACCAAATCAATTTTCCGACTCAAAACCAATCTCAAATCTCGGGCTTCAGCCCAAAACAGTCATTTCACATTTTATCGAAAAACGTGCCCAAAACACTGATTAAAATAATCATTAAATCCAGAAATAGTCATATCAAATCATTGCAATTCAAATCATGTCATAAATCATGTAAAAAATTTAACTATGCATGCATATTAGTTTATAAAACAAACGTCCACTCACATGCCGTCCAAACCCCTTGCCTTCCGAACTGGACGTGTTTCCGTAATTTCCGACATTTTCCAGGAATCTCGAATCTTGTTCAAAATCATTACTCAGGGTCACTAAGGACTCAATTAACATCATATCAATTCCCCATAATTTTTCGAGAATTAAATATTAATTAAGCACGTAACATAAATCTTCGGACCCTCGAAACAATATCGCAACAGTGTCTGATTGACTCGAAACCAACGCCAAAATGTTCGTTGCATTAAATAGGACAAAATTCAAGTTGACCTCACCTCGGGATTTGTGCCCACGCGCCGCCGTAAGTGGCTGCGTGTGAAACCCACCCGCCTGCTACAGTGTCATCGTCCCAACCCGTTTCTCTGTCATTCAGGTCCTGCAACCCGCGAGACGACCCGGTTCAACATTCATCAATTCTGCACCGCTTTCAACAATTGAACAGTCCATTAGCATCATTATGGATTCAATTAAGGTTCTGTGAATTCAATTACATGAACACTTACCTCAATCCAGTCGAATCAAACTCGACTATTCGAAGAACACCGAATCACTGTTCATCGTCCAATCTCCATGATTTCCCATTGTTTTCCTTCAATTGATGCATCAAGAAGCATCGTGGGATTCTAGTAAACACATTTCCAAATCCAATTGCATCATTCCATGTCTTTAATTCCTCAACTCAAAATTGAAAATTCGAAGTCTTCCCCCTTTCTGTTCTAGTTCATAACAACCTCAATTGGCATCAATTTTCATTGGGTTCGACTCGTCTCAATCCCAAGAGGCTAAATTAAAGGTCAATTTCACTCATAAACGTCTAACAATTCGAATTCGATCCTAAGGTCCATTAAAGGTATTCGGGTTTTCTGGGTTTAGGTTCAACGGGTTCAAGGTTCATAATTCTCCGTCTAATTCTCTTTGTTTTCCTCTCTGGATGTCCTCTCAATTGGTTTTAGTTGTTGGGTAATTCAATCAGACAATAAGATTGAGGTCTGCGATGCTCTGTTTTATTTCCTTTTGTACAAACATGTTAATCTATTAATTCAAACTTGATCCTTAATTGCCACCAATTCAAACATTACAGTGACAGATGTCACTTAATCCTCTAAGTGATTCATCCACCACGGCTGAATCAGCCACATTAATTGTCCTAATCACCCTGCTGTGGCAAATTAACATTTTTCCCTTGCCATAACAAATTACCAAAATACCCCTAGCCTTCGCAGACCCATAACTTTCATGTCCGAACTCCGATTGATGCATGTCGCCTGTCTACGAATTCAGCATCTCGACACCTATCCAACGGTACTTCTAGAAAGTCTAAACAAGGTCCCAATCAAAAAGTCAAAAAATGGCCTCTTTTAATCAATTTACCAAATTACCCTTAAACTTCCGAACATTATAACTTTCTCCTCGAATGTCGGAATCGGACGTGCCACCTGTCTATGAACTCATGACATCCTGAACTATGTCAATGTTATCGGTCAAAGTCTGTTTGACCGCTAGGACCAAAAGTCAACTGTTCACACCAATTTCAGGAGCAAAATCGTCATTTCCTTCAAATTTTCCTTTTTCGAATTTCCGGGTCGTCACAAATGCCCTTCAGGTTGATCACGGATGCGAGCTGTAGCAGAGACCAAGACATCGCACTCATCCACCGATCCCGGTGCACTCTGGGAGCCCCGTATGAGCTAAGGTACGTATTATCCCTTATTTGACACTTCATATCAGACGGGAACATGACACATCCCATATTAATCTCGGGGGGATTGGGATGGGTCGTGTCATACCCTTACTTCTCATGTCAGGACCCGTCCCAAATCCCCTAGGATTAACGTGGGACAACCCTAATCCTGTCTGACACGAAGTGTCAGACTAGGGAAATTCCGTCTCTAACCCTCACTGGGGCGTCCAGAGCACGCCAGGATCGTAGGAGGAGGAGTGTGATGTCTCGTCTCTACTACAGCCCGCATCCGCGATTAACCTGAAGGGCATTAAAACATTAAAAGTCGTGAGTGGACAAAACAAACCTTTCGTTTAAAACATTTCCACAATAAGACATTTATGCCCTTCACTAAAAGCATATGCATGCATTTAAAAACCGTTTATCAAAACGTTCATAAAACCATTTGAAACCTATTCGAAACCTTTCAAGGGTTCATGCCTGGTCCCCAATAAACTGTCATGACCCATAAATTCATTTGGGTCCCCGACCCGAAATCACAATCTTAAAACATGGAATACGAAAATCAAATCAAATCAATAGGGACTCAGCCCAAATCATGTCACGTGAGTCTTAGCCCAAATCCATTCTCAGTGAAATACCAAAACACAAAACACGGGGTCCCTGCCCCAAACCACTTTCCAAAAGAACCACATACGTACTTATACGTATAACCCATCCGCGACACTTCTGAGAAGATGCCAACTCGGGGCACACATCCCCTATATATGTCACGATATCATCATCTCTATACTAGTATGCACACTACCCGGGGTCTCACTCCGAGTCTTCTCCCAGGAATTCTCCATCTGTGAGGCTCAATCTCTGGGTCTAGTCCGAGCTCTGTCTCCGGATCTAGTCCGAGCTCTGTCTCCGGATCTTGTCCACACATCTCTCCGGAATCTGGTCTGGGACCACAACATAAAACACAACTCCCACTCCTGGAACGGGATCCCTATGGGGATACCCACTCTGGTATGTGGATCGTGACTCTCCAGGTCGACGACTGGAGGAGACCATATAATCATATGGAGGGTTCAAGTACATTTCAAATACTTTCTTTCTTTCTCAAAACGTTTCTCAACTGGGTCTCATACCGGATTCATCTCAATAGGATTCCTCGAATCCAATTCAAATCACTTTCACAGGACTCGGCCTAAATCCACAGTTCAACAGGGTCTCATGACCGAATTCTCATTTTTCAAACTGAACTGAGACTCAAGCCCGATTTCACAAACAACTGGGCCTCTCGCCCGATATTACAAATAATTGGGCCCTAAGCCCGAAATCATAAATCAACGGAGCCTCAAGCTTGATTTCACAATCAACAGGGCCTCAAGCCCGATACTATAGTCAAATGGGCCTCCAGCCCAAGATTACAGCCAAATGGGCCTCAAGCCCGGATTCGTAAACCAACGGGACCCTCGGTCCGATCGTATAACTCAAATGGACCCTCGGTCTGATTCCTCGTCAAATCAAATGGACTCAAAGTCCGAGAATTGTAAACTAAATGGGTCTCGTGCCCGATTTCATATTTTCAAATCCAAAACCAATTCATGAAACCCTCATTGAAAACCTAGCACGTATAAGCATCGTATAAAATCGTAAATCTCGAAATACGTGCAAATACGTAAATCCTAGGCTACCACAAACAAATGCACTCATGGCATCACAAAATATATTCTAAAAAAACTATAAAACATTTATGCATGCATCAAATTCATAAAACAAATCCACTCACAGACCGTCCGAAGCCGCACCTCGATACACGTGCCAAAATGTCTTCCCGGGCCAAACGTCGTCTTCGAGATTCCCGAACCTGTCCAAATTAATTTAGAGGGTTACTAACTACTTATATAACCCCTCACTAAAGTCCCGTACTTTTCCGGAATTTCTAACTATTTTTAAACGCGAACCTAAATACATGATTAAATGTCAGGACCCGACCCTCCTCGGTTAGAACCTGACTCATCTAGCACCATATTGTCCGCTTCGGGCCTCTCCCTCACGGTTTTGTTTTTGGGAGCTCATGGTGCAACTTCCCAGGGCTCAGCGTCCTCGCTGGCACACTTCTCGGTCGGGGTCTGGCTCTGATACCAAATTTTCAGGACCCGACCCTCCTCGATCAGGACCTGACTTATCTAGCACCATATTGTCCGCTTTGGGCCTCGCTCTCACGGTTTTTTTTTCAGGAGCTCATGGTGCAACTTCCTAGGGGGTCACCCATAATGGAATTGCACCAGCCTCAACTCACTTAACTTTGGGGTTCCAATCCCCCCCAAAGCCACTTGAGCTCCCAAAAGGCCTAGTGCTAGATAGGTGTGTGCCTACACCTTTAAGGCACACTACCATCCTCTCCCAGACCATTCCCCCTCACAGGAATGTGGGATTGTTCACTGTTCCCTCTAGGACACGGGTCTTACATTAAAACACCCAAAAACCGGTCTAAACCCATCGGTCCAAACTTGAACTCACGGTTCGGTTTTCCCAATTCCTCCCCAGGGGTTCCTCGACCTTTAACCTTCCTCAAAATCATCCCATTACACTCCTACTAACCCAACAACTCCATCCTAATCATCTAAAATCAACCCTAACGTTTAAATCGAAATAAAACGAGATTTGGGTCTAACCGTGAAATCGGTGGTTTCCCTCTGCACCACCACCGTCCACGGCTGCCTTGTCCACGGTCAGCCACCACAACACGTCCTGAGGTCACTTCCTGGCTTCACACACGATCAGATGGGGAAAGGGATTTGGATTGGGTTGAAATGGTCGATCGGTTTTGGGTTGGTATGCTCGAACAAAGAAGAAATGGGTGTTATGCATGAATGTAAAGAGGTGGCCAGTGGATGGGTGACACTTGTCACTCATCCATTGGTCCAATAACAAATATATGGGCCCCACTTAATTCCAAAAAGCATCTGTCTCGAATTTCATGCAATAGTACGTTCGTACTTCCGTGAACCGTAACTTCTCCGTCGAACGTCCGAATTCAACGTGTCGCATGTCTACGGATTCGTATTGTCCCGATCTACATAACGGTCCTCGGCCCTCGGCTATCTGACCTCCTGAGTCAAAAGTCAACTATTTATCTTTTTTCAACCAAATTACCGAAATACCCCTGAACTTCCGTCCTCATAACTTCTTCCTCGAACGTCGGAATCGAGCGTGCCACCTGTCTATGAACTCGTGACATCCCGAACTACGTCACAGTCATCGGCCAAAGTCTTTTTGACCGCCTGAACGAAAAGTCAACGATTCACCCATTCTAGGGACAAAATCGTCATTTCGCCCTGCTCGTCCGCTTATCATTGTCTAATCCCTGATTAGTCTCGTAAATCCGTCATTAATTCTTAATTAATCCTGCTAATTCGGAACAGGTCGTCACATCTCCTTAACCCATAACATACTTATTCGAACTCCATTTTCAACATGCCAACTGCCTATGTACTCAGAAGGTCGAGACCTTTGTAATGATTTTTTTGAAATTTCTAAAAGATGTCCCCATCAAAAGTCAGCACTTTGACTTTTTGGTTAAAAGTCATTTCTTTGACTTTTTGGAGCAAAATGGTTATTTTTGTTTTCTCAAATATCCGGGGTGTTACACCGGAACTCAAACCACATCCCGAACACGTTTTTTGAGGAGAAAACCCCCCAAAATTGCCATCAAACGACCTCTGATCAACTTGAAACAACCATCATTGGATTTAGGATGTTGAAACCTTTTGAACAAGACCAATCCAGCCTCGAAATTCCCACCGATGTGCCACTATACGTCAGTCAAAGTTCAGCGGTCAACACCCATACGTCGCCCTACGCACGTGACGTCATCCACTAATGTCACCTGCTGATGTCAGCCCTAGGCTAAGGTGGCACCTACCACGTGGACCTGACACTTGACACATCTGTCATGTGGCACACCCTAACATGTGCCACGTGGCACCCTGCCAGATGATACTTGACATGTTTTGATAACCCTGCCACGTGGCACCCTACCATGTGCCACCAATAATCCCCTGCCACATGGCACCCCTGCCACGTGGCACCTACCACGTGTCAATAGACATCATGATGATGTCACCTGGTAAAGTCATCATGATCTTAGGTTGAAGTCATTAGTTCACTTGAGAAGACACCCGCGCCGCTGTGGTCGCAGCCTTGGCTAGCCGGAAAATCGCCATTAACGGCCAAAACTTCAAGCATTTCTAACTTCTTTATTTTGCAACCAAATTTTAAAAATTTTATATCAAAATCAATCTACTCAAGCTGAGGAATCCAAATCCAAGCTCAGAATTCAGATTTAATATCTGAATGCCAAGTTATCATCCTCCAATGTTTCAGACAACTTCCTTTACTTACCACAACCACCATCAGCTCATTCCACCTTCCAAACTTAGTCCATTGTGATCGTGAGATTCCCAAGAACACGATCCCAGTCTCAGTTCACTCCCAAAATCCCTCAAAATGGAGATGGAAAATCAAAGGGTATATTTTTTTATTTTTGTGTGTGTGTTTCATGGGCAAGGGGAGAGAGAAAGAGTGTGTGAAATAAGAGTGATGATAACGATGAATTCCATATCCAAACTTCCCAAAATATCTCCATATTTTCTCATGACCAAAATGCTCTTCCTTCATATAAAAAGTCAAACCAAAATCCCGAGGGCAGGACCGTCAACTTCCTTAATTAATTATCGATAAATCCCCGAAAAATCCTATAAAATTCTCGTAAATATCGTAATTACAGGTCAGGTGGTTACAGTGGCTCTCCATCCCCCATTTTCCTTTTGGTTGTGTAGTTTCTCTGCTTACAAGATACTCAACCATGGTGATTGTAGTCTCACTAGTGTGATGTTGTTCGTTTGGTGTGTTTTTGACATCTGTGCTTTTTCCTTAGAAGTAGGTTTTCTTATTTTGTTTTGCAACTTAACTGTTAGTTGCATATGTCCTTGGATTATGTCTAAACATGAAGGATGTCATTACGTTAAATTTCTCTCATCGGGTTGTGTTGAAAAAAACACATGATAGGAAAACTTTTACTCTTATTCTTAATAGAAATCGTTAAAAAAATTTAACAAAAGAGTCGTTATTGCACGTTTAGACATAATTCAGAGACATATACTACTAATAATAAAATTTAAGGACGTTGGTCAAAATTAATGTAAAGTTGAAAAATACAAGCAACAATTTGTCTGTTTGTTTTATTTTGAGTATTTTTTGTATTTGGGCCTAAAATTGTGCTTTATCTTATTTTTGTATCTTTGTTCGTAGTCTTTTTATTTTATTTTGAGTCGAAGTTATGATTGTGGACTTCCCAAAGCTTGTGATATTTTTCATTATTAACTGATGATATTACTTTGACCCAAAAAAAAAAATTTGTGGGTGGTCAATAGTACAAACTAAAATTATAATTTGTGCCATTGGGTTTGGGAAGGTGGTTAGAGTAAATAATCCAACAGTCCTATTCGTTGTGCCTTTGTGGGTCTCCACTTTTTATCCAAGTTTAAGACAAAAATTAAATAGAATCTTGATAACCAATATTTTTAGGAATTCTTTTTACATTATTTGAATGTCATTGTACACTTTACATCACTGCACAAGAAAGTAACTACGTGGAGTATTCATTCATAAAATTTTTGAACCCAGAAAAAAAAAATTAAGAACTAGTGGATTTTAGAAAATAAAAGTGATGAACCTCTACAAGAAATATGAAATGTCTAATAAATTTGACATTTTTTCCCTTCCAAATACAAGAGACATTGGAAAAATAATTTTAAAAAAACAGAAATTCTCTTTTTTTTTTACATAAATAATATTAGAATAAGAAATTATAATATACGAATATAATAAGATTTACGAAATTCGAATTCAAAACTTCCTACACAAGGTGTGAAAAAAATTACTATTATATCATATCATTAAATAATAGCAAAAAATAACCTTTAGATTAGAACATTTTTATTTTTGGTTTATCACACCAATTTCATAAGCCAAGAAGACTATTGTCAGCAGTAAATCCATTTGCCACATATATTCTTAATAAATATCATAACAAAAAGGAGCATTCCTTCCTCCAATATCAAAAATTTCATTTCAATTTTGGCATGGTCCACACAGTATTGAGTAAAACACCATCATCCTTATATCCTGAAGTATTTACTATTTACACAAGAGACCCAAAGGAAGATGTCAAAAGCTCAACTGTCCAGTCCAGGGCCCATCCAAGTCTCTTCCTTCCCTCCCGTTCTTCACCTTGACACCACTGTCTACCCTAATGAATCTCCAGCAAACTGAACCTTTACTACTCCAATACAATACCAAAACACCATTCGATCCATCCAAAGATATGAAGCAAAGGCAGAGCCAAAGAAAGGTTGGAACGGGTAGTTTAAAGAAAAGCACGATACTTGCTAGCTATGGGTGCTTTATATAATTTGTGGGTTCTTTTTTTCTTTTCGGTTTCATGTGTTAATATTGTAAGTAAGGGGTGAGTATTGCTAAAAGCATGAAACAGAGGAGACCTTGAGTGGGTAGCTGAAAGTATTGGCGTATTGAAACGAAAGCGTACCGCCATTGACCAAAGGCTTGCCATCATTCACAAGGCAGTCGTTGTAACGGAGGCGCTTGAAGATCCTGGGGTTGACGAGCCGAGCCGAGCTGAACCAGCCGCAGTTGAGGTGAATATGGGAGATATCACAGCCGCTGGTGCACATGTTCATGATCTCAACGGTGTACGTTGGAATGCCACTTGGCAGCGGTGGTGTGGGCCCTTGGTTTATCACTATGTCTGCCTTGCTACACTTTTCTCCAGGAATTCTGTTTGGTTCCTCCATTCCTGTGTGAGAAAAGTACAAATACACATGTAAACAAGCAATTACAACCAAACAAAAATAAATTACGGTTCATACCTGATTAAATTACTCTAATTTAAACACAATTATGAAAGAATGTTTAGGTATAGTGTAATGCTTGAGGTTGAGGATAATGCAATTGATTACTCACCAATAATAGAAATCAATTTCACATATGCGTGGCATGCAGACAAAACGGGTTTTTTGTAGATGATTCACAGGAATATACATGAAAAGTTAAAAAAAAATAAAATATTCAAAGCTCAAAAAGGCTATTCATTTATTCAGCTTTGCTTTTCAGCCTTAGCTAGAACCTTTTGTGTGTATTGAAAATTTAACATTCAAAAAAACTAAAGAGCTTTAGTTTAGTCAACAAGCTTTTTTCACGTCACAAGAGCACATTTCCATCTGTCAACATTAACTTGCAGAAAAAAAAAAGAAGACAAGATTCAATTGAAATTTCATTATTTCTTGTCACAACTGTTTACATGCAAATATTGGCAGCCAGCTTGCAATCTTGCACCTAATTGGGCTTTACTATAAAGCAAAAAAAAAAAAATTCATAAAATAAGCACTAATTTCAATAAAAACATAGGCATTAAGGCAAGCGTACGAAAACTACAGATGGAGTTTTACAATGTTCATTTTTAAATGGGTACCAAAACTAGGAATGAAAAGATACCCAGTGGACTATACATATCTTGGCCAGGGGCCAAATAGCTGACGGTGCACGTTAGCATATATATACCCTTGACGTCTTGACGAGCAAATGGGCATGCACCTCTGACACAAACAATGGTACCAATTTCATTGACCAAAAATAAAAATTGGTACCAATTTCATTGAATAATGTAAAACCAATCACAATTCTTCTATGGACATTCATGCATTTCAAATCACCAAAATCTATGACCAATTGAAGATCTCTTACCACGAAGAAGAAGCTTGCGGTGAGTGGCAGTGACTGCGTTGGTGTTCCCTCCACCAGACGATTCGGAATTCAACGAGCTCAGACCCGTATATCCATGGCCAACGCCCAACAACCAAGCTGCAAAAACAACATTCAAAAGCAAACATTACATGAAAATCAGAATAAATTTAAAAGAGGAAAACGTTAAATAAGTGGATTTGGTAATAATGCTCAATGAAGAAAAGACAAACACATGGACCCCTTGTGTTTGTGAAAGAGATGCCAAGAGCAAACAAAAAAAAAAGCAATCGGAACTATCAAAACGAAAAAGAATGGAATTATTATTAAAAAAAACAATAATTTAATACAGAATTCAATAGGAATATGGAATCTAAGAAAATCGTGGCGTGTGTGAATCTTGTGCAGTGAGATCCAAGTCGTCCGTGCACGTACCTCGGTCGAAGGCAGGGACGAACAGCGCCACCGCAGCGACGAGGGCGAAGAGGAAGAGAAACGAAGAGGCGACCACCGTACAGACTCGCCGAGTCAACATCGCCTTTGTCAGTTGAGTTGAGAACCAACTCGGTTGCGAGGGAGAACTGAGTCGAGTTGGAAATGAACAGGCTCCTTCCGCAGCAAGCTAAAAGTCCTGCATCGAAAAAGTGAGTGAGAGAGAACGAAGTTTAAAGGAATCGACGAATTTATATCACATAAAAAATCAGTCAAAAAATTATAGCCGTCGATTCGGGAAAGGGCTGAGATTTGACTTTGAATAAAGTGGGAAGGGCTCACGAGTAGGGCGACAGGGCTAGCTCATTAGGCCTATACGCTAGGCTTTATATGTAGCCTGAACAGGCAAAACGACGGCGATTTGAACCTTTGAACGATTCAGAAGCAGCTGGCATTTGATTTGGAGCGAAAGCAAGCGCAGAAATGGAAATTCTACTCTCTCCAAATTTTATAGGAAAATGTGGATTTTCCGGGATAGTTTAAGCAGCGCATTTAGGGGAGAAAGAAAGAGAGAAAAAGTGAAAAGGGAAGTTTTTGTAGACCGTAAATAGTAGTTATAGAGAGAGTAGACAGTACAAGCGACACAGAGCACACAAACATAGACAGAGCAAAAGCGCAGAGGCAGAGGCAGACATTGTTGGGTTTACAGAGGACTGCAGAAGCTCCACAGAGAGAGCGAGAGAGAGAGAGAGAGAGAGAGAGAGAGAGAGAGACAAAAATGGCAGATTAAATCGTAAAAAGTCGATAGTTTTTTTACACGCAATTATTGCGTCTATATATATCTCAAAACGACGACGTACCTGTAACGAGTTGGATGATGGATGTGGCCGAGCGATTAGAGTTTGTTGCAGAACTTGCAGATGGAGCGGGAGGAGGAGGAGGAGGGAATGTTAGAAGTCATGGTTTTCGTGGACGGTAATTATTATACTGATTATTTTTGGGGGCTTTTCTGTAATTTACTAAATTTAAAATAAAAGCATGCACGTGGTGGTGTTAACTGTTTTAACTGATGGGAAAATGAATGATTAGCTCATTGTTTTTATCCGATTTAGCGGGAATGTTCGCGTAGGGCATACGGGTGGGTCCAGGGACCACACGGAGAACCATTGCCATTTTGCGTTTACACGTGTGTGCTTCCGTCTGATTATTTTTGGCTCTTATTTATCAATTTATATCTGTTTTTAGAAATGAAGGTAGGACAATTTCGTAAAAATGCTAAATGTTGAGATGGACAACTGGACAAGGCATTGTCAATATTTTGTTTTTGGTATGTTGACATGGACATCGTTACATTAATATGAGCGATTGAGGTCAACATTGACGGTATGAAGGTGGGGTTTTGTGTTCATTCTATTTTTCGAACCGTTTGGATTAAGTGCCTCATGGTAGAAATTTTCTTGACTAAACGTTTCCTTAATTATAAAATATTTAGTAAGTTTCTATATTTTTATAAATAAAAAAATACTAAAAATATTACTATAAAATGGAAAAAATGATTAATACAATTAAGGATTGATGAGATATAATCGTCTTATTTAAGGTATATATGGAGCATCAATAGATTGTAAGCTTTGCATAAATATGACGAGAAACGCCTATGGGCATGGTCAGCATAAGAAGCGTATGGGCATGGTCAGCATAAGAAGAAGACACCTCTAACTCGAAAATCCATTTGATTGTATTTTTGAAAATGCAGAACAATGTTTTTAAATGAATAAAAGTAATTTTTAAATTAAAAACTTGTTTAGTAAATTTTTAAAAATACTTCGCATTTGGTGCTTCATTTCAAAAGTACTACTCATCAAATAATAGGGAAGTTTTTTTTTTTTTTTTCTCTTAATGAAAATTTATATTCTTCTAATAATATCCTTATATTCAATTAGTAATATTCTAAATACTCAAAGTCACTATATTTTAATTATTATTTATTTAATTTATCAATACTCTCACAACTTGTTTAGGATTCTTAATTATTCGTTTCAGATAACAGAAGATTCTAATTAATTTGATATTATAGACTGATTATTCATTTATGTTCAACTATGTTTGGTTGACATGAACTATTGAATTGGCTGTTTGTGTCACATTCAGTAGAGGCACATATAATTTGAAGAGAAGCTTATACATATTCAAATGCAAGTCTTCCATTTAATTCATAAGAATTCACTAACCAATTCAAGCATATATAACTCGACAGCTCCTGTGCTTCGTCACTCTTGCACCTCTTCTTGTACTAATATGAGTGAATTGTGAGGTTCTTATCAGGTATTTAGGGGAATTAGGGACTGTATGCTCTTTAGAATGTGACTCCTAGTGTAACAACTCGAATTTTAAATTACGAATTTTGCAAGAATTTTACTTACATTTGGACAATTTTTCCCTTGATTACTCTGTGAGCTTACTATTTTAGGGAGGACTATTATTGTGGTCAATGTGGAAATGGAGATATTTTGGGGAAGGATTACTTTGGGTGGTTAGGAATTATCGTCTTCATTTCCTCACCTATGCACCCCAAAACAAACCCATACAACCATTATTTCCAACATCAAATTTTAGACGTTTTTAGTTTAAAACATGGCTAGAATCGTGTTCCTTGGACCCTCACGATCATAAACAACTCAAGTTTGAAGGTGATATCGCGTGGACACGGCTAATACGCGAAGAGGAAGAAATCTGAAACTTTCAAGGCTTGGATTTTTGGTAAAAAAAAAATTCCCAATATAGCCATCCTCATGCGATTGGATCGCTACTACGGAGTTGGATTTCAAGGGCTTACACATACAGACTCGGACGTAGTCGGAGTTGGACTCCACACGTTTTGATGGAGTTTGACTCCGCAGGTTCCATGATTGTCTACACGTAGTACATGGGATTAGCTGGTTGGACCAGCAGAATTCGAAGTTTGACTGTTATTGGTTGTTGTGTATGTTTGGATATGTTTCTTGTAAAACGCTTTTAAGCATTGACATTTTAGATTAGTAGCACTTGTTCAGTAGTGCTTTTAAGTAGAAACAGTTTGATGTTTGGTATGCACTCATACAAGTATTTTTATTTTTAAAGAAGTACTTGCAGTATAATTTTAGAGTGTTTGATAGTGGGCACAAAAGTACTTTTAGAAATATAAAATAATATTATTTCACTTCAACGTTCTTATAACTCGATTTTTTAAACAAAATGAAAAATGAAAATAAATACTAATTAGATATAAGAAGATTGTTAATTCTTTCTCTTTCATCATCTACCTTTCTTCTATGAGTAAAATTGTGTTGTTCAACAATGTCCTCCTTTTCAATCCATTGCTCATGGCTTGATGGAAGTAGCTCATCACCATCGTTGTAACGTTTAAAGTCAACATCTGTTATGGAATGAATCCGTATAAAATTATGGAGAGTCATTGAAGCAACCCATATAATGACCACCATAGCTGCCTTAAGAACCACCATAACTTCCATGATTCCTTTTGACCCGAATAAACAACCCATATTGATATTAGAACGTGAAGAATTATGACATTAAAAAGAAAGCAGGAAATACAACAAACTAGCAGCAGAAAACAAAAAAAGAAAGCAGAAAATAAAGCTAAAAATACAACAATACAGACGCAGAAAAATAGAAAAACAAAGCAAAAAAATAAAGCACAAAATACCCCATAATCCGTGCCAACGAGTATGAATTCAAGAAGATCAAATCAATTTCAATAACTATGATCATTCTAATCATTATTATTTAAAATATGAATTGAAGCTAGCAGAAGAGATAATATCTTGAGAAGCGAGAAGGAGACGCACAAAAGTTATTCTGCTATTGTTTAGGAGATGGGTGAGGTGATAGAAAAAACCCTCATGGGTTTTATGAGAGTATGAATAAATTAAAATAAGTTGAATTTAGGCATTTAGGGTATTACTAATTAAAAATAAGGACATTATTAGAATATTGAAAGTTTCATTAAAAGAAAACAAGTGTTTCCCTGTTTTTTTTTTTATGAGAAACACTTTTGATGACACGACCGCCCCCAGAAGGGGCATAAAAAAAAAACCGTGCCCGGTCCTGCTCCCGTCTGGCAAGTCGACTGAAATACCCAAGTTTACCCTCAGTACGTGCCAGACCAGGGATAGCCACATGTGCTTACTCATGCCTCCACCCCTCGTACAGCCTCGAACAACGCGCCACGACCTAGAGGGTCAATAAAAACCAAAAGGTGTGAGTGGACAAAAAATAAATCAGTTTAGCAAAACAGTTACAACAAGCGTTTTTACCCTCCGCGTAAAAACGAATGCATGCATACAAAAATCATTCCGCAATCGGTTAAGATTTTCCACATAAGAAAAACTGTGTATCAAATTTCAACATAAGGGAAAACTCGTATGAATCTCAAAATCATTTTTCCTTTCTCAACCATCGGGTCTTAGCCCGCAATCGTAATCACCGGGCCGCAGCCCAAAACCATGAATCAAACCAAATGCACAACAGGATCCAAACCAACAACCATATACCAGGCCACTGCCCAACTCAACAGAAACATCAGAAAATCATCAATAAATCACAAGTCAATCATTTTGCTGGATATCAAGTGCGCCCGAGTCTTTAAACTCAAAACCATGCGCATAAACAGGCCTTCCCGGGATATCATCGAGTCTTTAAACTCAGAACATAATCAATATGCCCCGGGGGTATCACAGTAACCGAGTCTTTAAACTCATTAAGGGCCCTCCCCCGTCATCAATTAACCGAGTCTTTAAACTCAAAACGTGCTCCAGCAATAGCACCGGGTTTTTAAACCCAAAACAGTTTCCAAACACAACAATGGGTCTTTAAACCCCAAAACAGTTTATCAATCACAACAACGTGGGATCCATCCCAAAATCACATTTTTCACAACAGGACCCATGGTCCGAAATTCCACATTCTTTTTCCCCAAATCATACTTTACAAACATAAACAAAACATCATTAAACACGGGGCATGCGCAACCATAGCGAATCACTTTATTTAAATTCTTTTCCATTCCCGAATTCGAATTCGCAATAATGATTCCGTAAGCCGGCATCCGGAAACATCATCCCGAACCCAAACCAAGAATCCACTTTAAATTTCCGAAAACCGAAATCTCGTTCGTTAAAATTTCTTTTATGCCCCGAGCGTCACGCCCGAAATCACCTTTTTCAAAATCCATTTTTATTCCTTGAAATCACTTCATTTCTCAAATCTCATTATCAAAACATCAAGACCACAATCATAATTACCAAAATCACAATCCAAGCAAAACCTACTCAAACCCCACATTTAAAATCCTCAAAATCACAAGTCTCATTTTAATTCCCCAATTCAACATCAACAGTGATCAAATCACAATAACTCAAAATCTCGTAAAACGTGCAAAACTGGAACTTTCTCGAAAAACGTGTCAAATCGTAAGTCACACTCGCAAATCATAAACAACCTTCTTAAATCATTTTACACCCATTTCATATAACTTCTTCCATTAAACCATCATTACGCATACGAGTGACCATAGTCTCGAAATACGTGGAATTTCACATGTATAGTAAAAAAAATACGTATAAATACGGGGATCGAATACGTATAAATACGGAAATCAAAATCAATCACAACTTATAATCATAATCATAAAATCATAGAAATAATTTATGCATGCATTAAATTTTTAAAGCAACGTCCACTCACACACCGTCCAATAGGGCTCGGTTTTACGCCGCACGCGGTTCTGTAATTCCCGATATTTTCCAGAAATTCCAAATCCTGTTCGAAAACATACTTTAGTGTCACTAAGGGCTTACATAACAGCATACTAATTTCCCACAATTTTTCGGGAATTAATCATTAATTACAAACATAATAGAAATCTTCGGACCCTCGGAACCACATCGAAACGGTGTCCGATAATTTCGAAACCAACGCTGGGATGTTCGTTACAAAGTGTAGGATAAAAGCCGTTTTGAACTCACCTTGAAAATCGGACCCACGCGCCGTCACGCGCCGCCGCAAGCGGCTGCGCGTGACACCCACGCGCCTGCTACAGTGACGATGAACAGTTCGTCATCCTCGCCCGTTTCCTCTGCAAACGGGTCCTGCAACCTGCGTGACAACCCGGTTAGATAGCTATCAATTCTCAATCAATTCCTTTCCTTTTTAATCCTAACATCTTCTCTAATCTATTAATTTAAAGTCTGCATCCAACATTACCCTCGACAAACCTTAAATCGATCAACCCAGACTCGAACAGTCGAACTGGTCGACTTCTGGGACTCACCCTACACGGTTCTGTTCAGAAATTAAATTCACCAGTAGCATAAGGGGACCTAGACGAACATAATTTCACAACCAATTGAACAAGCCGTTACCTGGTATCCGTCGTCCACAACACTGTGTTTTCCAGAAACTGGAACTCAGGTTCCTGGGCAAATAGCGATCAAACTCCTTCGATTTTTGTACGGTCATGTTTGAATTGATCTCTGGAAGCTAATCCAACCCACGGTTTGGCTCGACTCACCTCAAAACTCGACCTTTGAATTTCCCTCCAATTTTTCTGGTTTTCTCCCGACTCAGTTCTCTCTCAATTCTCAGTTCATTCCTCACCAAAATGACCCTCGGAGACCCCCAAATGTCCCTAATCTCTCTGTTTCCAAACCGGGCAGCAAACAAACCGTGGGAATTCCTCTGCCTTCACTGAAATTCTGTTTCCCACAAACAGAACCCAAAGCCATTATAAAACCTCCCGTGCACGGTCCCATTCTGTCCATACCACGCCTCAAAGCCACTAACACTCCCCAAGGTCACTATCTTGGTTAAACAATCTACTGATCAGACCACTTGGGTTAAATAATTGCTGGATTTCAGACACACACGGCACGGGTGCTTCCTCCGTTTCACGGTTCGAACAGCCCTCAGCAGGAAATTACCATTTTGCCCTCACTTGGCAATTTACCAAAATGCCCCTCACCGTCCGTGACCCGTAACTTGGTCACCCGATGTCCGTTTTCGGCGTGCCGCCTGCCGTCGTACTCGGGGAATCGAGACCTTCCTAACGGTCCTTGGCCCTCGGCCATCGGACCCCCCGATCAAAAAGTCAACATTTTTCCTTATTTCGACCAAATTACGGAAATGCCCCTGGACTTCCGAACGTCATAACTTTCACCACGAATGTCGGAATCGAACGTACCACCTGTCTATGAACTCGTGACGTCCCAAACTACGTCACGGTCATCGGGCAGAGTCCATTTGACCGCCCGAATAAAAAGTCAACGTTTTGCCCACAACTAGGGGCAAAACGGTCATTTTGCACCGTTCGTCCGAATTCGCCCAACTAATCACCGATTAACCCCGCTAATTGTGATTAGTTAGTAATCAAATCCCGAATTCCGAGACGGGTCGTTACAATCTTCCCCCCTTAAAGAATTTCGTCCCTGAAATTCCAACCGACCAAGACTCAACCGATCATCCCCCTAAAACCAGTTTCGTTCTCGGAATTCCAATTACGTTCATTCCACATCCACCACGTGGAAAACATTTGGCCCCACAACACGTGTACACCCGTACACCAGCTAAACTCATCCGTACTCAGGGGCCCCATCATAGTCTTATGTCGTACCGACCACACTCGACCACCTCGAGTGAAGATGATCACTTAATGACTGCTCCCACTGGGAGTCACCAAATCTCACTTGTCAGTCCGTGCTGACGCTACCAGCCAAACTGTCACCACTAAGCTTCATCACCCTGACATAGCACCAACCATCAGCCAAACGGCGATAACACCTCATCCTACTACTCGCTCAAGTAGCGTAAGATCAACCACGTGATCTCATCTCGCAGGGCAACCCAATCCTGCGACATATCCATCTCAAGTCCATAACTGTCAATTCCCTCAGCGAACCACAAAGCTGGAATCATTTCGGTGTGATAACATCATGCTAGGCCACACGTAGTGACGCAGTCACCAACTCACTCATCCTGAGCGTACGTATACCGTCACCGAACTCAATCAGGTGGTGTAACTGACACACATTGAATACTAGCCCATCGGTGTTCGCCCAACTCTACACTGGGGTTCACTAGCCATCCTTGGCAAAGAGCGCATGCTCATGAATTCGCTGAACCCAACAAAATTAACTCTGCCCAGTGCATAGTATTCAATGTCCAGTTCACACCCACCACCAAATCCAATGGTGTCGGAACTAAGCCGACCATCAACACGTATAACCATACGCCACTGGTACCTCACATGTGCGGTCACCATGCACCACACGACCAGTCCAATACCGATCCTTGTACACCGTGCAAGATACGTACATCCATTCCCTAATAAGTCCACTGCATGGCCCGCAGTCAATCATGATTCGATACTGGGGTTCTCCTGTCCAATCTCATACTAGACAAATCGATCATTCCGCTCATCATCCATTCTGGATCCCATGGTCACCCGACCAGTAACACAACATCAACCCCCAAACACGTCATCCAAGACGTACCAACCCAAGCACGCACACCAAGGCGTGTACAGTCATGCCGAGTGGGCGTATGATCTCATTCACAAATACCGAGGCATACCAACTCAGAATCTATCGGATACCCGCTCAACGGTTACCACCTTACCTCTGATTGACTTCGAAAAGAAGCCAATCCAAATCGCACATATCTATAACTGACCAATTAGACTTGGTTGGATATCCACTCATCCACAAGTCAAGCCTCGAGTTCAACTCACAACCGTCCCCACTCGCTCGAGCACGAATTAACTTCGAAAAGAAGTTCAATCCAACAATCCTCATATCTAAGCATTTACGACAGAGCGATAAGCTCTTCACCTAGCCTGATCAAGGCGATCACAATTCGAGTCCGTTACCGCGTCACCCGACTGGTAACACCACGATCCTGGATCGTCACCACGCCCAAGGCCCACAACCTCATAATCCAGATCCACCTAGGATCCATCCATGCTCACAGCTGGCAATCCACCTGGAACCCGATAATAAGGTCTCACACCCACTAGATTTCTTGTCAATCACCCAACATTCCTCAACTATTTTCTCCCCCCAAACAATCACTCAACAACGTAACACATCCACTCTGTGGATCCCCTCCATTTACCTCATATCGATCCCTGCCACTCCACCTAGGAGAGACCAAGGATGATCCACTAGGATTTCAAGTCCAACCGCCGGACTCCCTACATCCGTAACTCACTTGGACAACCACGCGTCCACCATTGGCCCAATACTCAGACCTCACGTCAATTAATGACTAACTATGCACATACATTGATTCCGACAGGGAATTACTCAACTCTTGTCACCTCGTCACTGTTGGGACTTACCCCAACACCTCATAACCTCCGCTGGATCCTATCCAGTCCACAAGTCGACCACTACTGAATCTCAAATACCAACGCACTCTCAACATGACAGAGTCACACCCCAACTCGTGGCTCAACACAGTCTCACTCGCTGACACTAGCACCAGCACTAGTACCCGCACCAACGTACAATCATCCACACTAGCACACCGTGTGCAAAGTGGGTAGCCCTAGATCTCCGCTCATACCGAGCGACGATCCCGCATCACTACTCGTACCCCGCAACCATGGGTACCACCATCCCGACAATCCACATCAGGATAGATGGACGTTCCCTGATCGCCCCATAATCCCCAACTATTACCACTACACCAAGTACCCCTGAGCATCAGCTAAACTCCACAAGACCACCGTTCCACAAAGCCAAGTCATAGTTTCCTAACTCCTTCAATACCTGACCATAAACTGGTCCTCATTCAGCCTTTCTGGCTCTTCTCGAGTCTTGACACCTTATCATGACTCATCTCACGTTCCTAACTCAAAATCCTGACTCAAAGTGAGTCCCACATCCACACCTCGACTCTTCCTGAGTCCAATCTCATACCAAACCAATCCTGTCATTACTGACATACCCAATCCCCGAGCAACATCCAATGCTCAACCACCTTCTATTCGACCAATAGGGCCTAAGATAAAGTACAATTTGCCCAAAAATGCGGCTTTCCAGCCACCGGTCTCGTTCGTCCTTGCGACCCACCAATTCTACGTCTAACGAATCGCAGTTCACAGCGTCCACTACCCGACATCTGACCCTCAAACCAGGGTCAATTTCACCTGAGATCTAACACGAGGTCCCAAATACCCTCGCCTACTCGTCGCACTACCAGGTCGCGCACGAGGCTTACGCTCCGGAGGCATGATGTGGCAACAGAATCAGTAACCTAGCGCTCTGATACCAAATTGACAGGACCGCCCCCAGAAGGGGCATAAAAAAAAAAAAAAACCGTGCCCGGTCCTGCTCCCGTCTAGCAAGTCGACTGAAATACCCAAGTTTACCCTCAGTACGTGCCAGACCAGGGATAGCCACATGTGCTTACTCATGCCTCCACCCCTCGTACAGCCTCGAACAACGCGCCACGACCTAGAGGGTCAATAAAAACCAAAAGGTGTGAGTGGACAAAAAATAAATCAGTTTAGCAAAACAGTTACAACAAGCGTTTTTACCCTCCGCGTAAAAACGAATGCATGCATACAAAAATCATTCCGCAATCGGTTAAGATTTTCCACATAAGAAAAACTGTGTATCAAATTTCAACATAAGGGAAAACTCGTATGAATCTCAAAATCATTTTTCCTTTCTCAACCATCGGGTCTTAGCCCGCAATCGTAATCACCGGGCCGCAGCCCAAAACCATGAATCAAACCAAATGCACAACAGGATCCAAACCAACAACCATATACCAGGCCACTGCCCAACTCAACAGAAACATCAGAAAATCATCAATAAATCACAAGTCAATCATTTTGCTGGATATCAAGTGCGCCCGAGTCTTTAAACTCAAAACCATGCGCATAAACAGGCCTTCCCGGGATATCATCGAGTCTTTAAACTCAGAACATAATCAATATGCCCCGGGGGTATCACAGTAACCGAGTCTTTAAACTCACGAGTCTTTAAACTCATTAAGGGCCCTCCCCCGTCATCAATTAACCGAGTCTTTAAACTCAAAACGTGCTCCAGCAATAGCACCGGGTTTTTAAACCCAAAACAGTTTCCAAACACAACAATGGGTCTTTAAACCCCAAAACAGTTTATCAATCACAACAACGTGGGATCCATCCCAAAATCACATTTTTCACAACAGGACCCATGGTCCGAAATTCCACATTCTTTTTCCCCAAATCATACTTTACAAACATAAACAAAACATCATTAAACACGGGGCATGCGCAACCATAGCGAATCACTTTATTTAAATTCTTTTCCATTCCCGAATTCGAATTCGCAATAATGATTCCGTAAGCCGGCATCCGGAAACATCATCCCGAACCCAAACCAAGAATCCACTTTAAATTTCCGAAAACCGAAATCTCGTTCGTTAAAATTTCTTTTATGCCCCGAGCGTCACGCCCGAAATCACCTTTTTCAAAATCCATTTTTATTCCTTGAAATCACTTCATTTCTCAAATCTCATTATCAAAACATCAAGACCACAATCATAATTACCAAAATCACAATCCAAGCAAAACCTACTCAAACCCCACATTTAAAATCCTCAAAATCACAAGTCTCATTTTAATTCCCCAATTCAACATCAACAGTGATCAAATCACAATAACTCAAAATCTCGTAAAACGTGCAAAACTGGAACTTTCTCGAAAAACGTGTCAAATCGTAAGTCACACTCGCAAATCATAAACAACCTTCTTAAATCATTTTACACCCATTTCATATAACTTCTTCCATTAAACCATCATTACGCATACGAGTGACCATAGTCTCGAAATACGTGGAATTTCACATGTATAGTAAAAAAAATACGTATAAATACGGGGATCGAATACGTATAAATACGGAAATCAAAATCAATCACAACTTATAATCATAATCATAAAATCATAGAAATAATTTATGCATGCATTAAATTTTTAAAGCAACGTCCACTCACACACCGTCCAATAGGGCTCGGTTTTACGCCGCACGCGGTTCTGTAATTCCCGATATTTTCCAGAAATTCCAAATCCTGTTCGAAAACATACTTTAGTGTCACTAAGGGCTTACATAACAGCATACTAATTTCCCACAATTTTTCGGGAATTAATCATTAATTACAAACATAATAGAAATCTTCGGACCCTCGGAACCACATCGAAACGGTGTCCGATAATTTCGAAACCAACGCTGGGATGTTCGTTACAAAGTGTAGGATAAAAGCCGTTTTGAACTCACCTTGAAAATCGGACCCACGCGCCGTCACGCGCCGCCGCAAGCGGCTGCGCGTGACACCCACGCGCCTGCTACAGTGACGATGAACAGTTCGTCATCCTCGCCCGTTTCCTCTGCAAACGGGTCCTGCAACCTGCGTGACAACCCGGTTAGATAGCTATCAATTCTCAATCAATTCCTTTCCTTTTTAATCCTAACATCTTCTCTAATCTATTAATTTAAAGTCTGCATCCAACATTACCCTCGACAAACCTTAAATCGATCAACCCAGACTCGAACAGTCGAACTGGTCGACTTCTGGGACTCACCCTACACGGTTCTGTTCAGAAATTAAATTCACCAGTAGCATAAGGGGACCTAGACGAACATAATTTCACAACCAATTGAACAAGCCGTTACCTGGTATCCGTCGTCCACAACACTGTGTTTTCCAGAAACTGGAACTCAGGTTCCTGGGCAAATAGCGATCAAACTCCTTCGATTTTTGTACGGTCATGTTTGAATTGATCTCAGGAAGCTAATCCAACCCACGGTTTGGCTCGACTCACCTCAAAACTCGACCTTTGAATTTCCCTCCAATTTTTCTGGTTTTCTCCCGACTCAGTTCTCTCTCAATTCTCAGTTCATTCCTCACCAAAATGACCCTCGGAGACCCCCAAATGTCCCTAATCTCTCTGTTTCCAAACCGGGCAGCAAACAAACCGTGGGAATTCCTCTGCCTTCACTGAAATTATGTTTCCCACAAACAGAACCCAAAGCCATTATAAAACCTCCCGTGCACGGTCCCATTCTGTCCATACCACGCCTCAAAGCCACTAACACTCCCCAAGGTCACTATCTTGGTTAAACAATCTACTGATCAGACCACTTGGGTTAAATAATTGCTGGATTTCAGACACACACGGCACGGGTGCTTCCTCTGTTTCACGGTTCGAACAGCCCTCAGCAGGAAATTACCATTTTGCCCTCACTTGGCAATTTACCAAAATGCCCCTCACCGTCCGTGACCCGTAACTTGGTCACCCGATGTCCGTTTTCGGCGTGCCGCCTGCCGTCGTACTCGGGGAATCGAGACCTTCCTAACGGTCCTTGGCCCTCGGCCATCGGACCCCCCGATCAAAAAGTCAACATTTTTCCTTATTTCGACCAAATTACGGAAATGCCCCTGGACTTCCGAACGTCATAACTTTCACCACGAATATCGGAATCGAACGTACCACCTGTCTATGAACTCGTGACGTCCCAAACTACGTCACGGTCATCGGGCAGAGTCCATTTGACAGCCCGAATAAAAAGTCAACGTTTTGCCCACAACCAGGGGCAAAACGGTCATTTTGCACCGTTCGTCCGAATTCGCCCAACTAATCACCGATTAACCCCGCTAATTGTGATTAGTTAGTAATCAAATCCCGAATTCCGGGACGGGTCGTTACATTTGAAATGAAGAATCAACATAGTGCTTCTCAAAAACACTCTTCAAGTGCTTCTCAAAAACACTCTTCAAGTGCTTGTGTTTCTGATCTGAAACATTTCTTAAAATTTGCCTAACACACACACGTCTTTAATTTAGGAAACGCTTTTGTTTATTTAAAAACACTTTTGGCATTTTCAAAAATACATCCAAACAGGATTGTGTTCAGAGGTTTTTTTGAAATACTTATAACACGGATTTTAGGGAAATGTGGGTCAGAGACATTCATATGTTTTACATGATTGATGCTGGTCCAACGATTTTATATATGAAATTGTTTTATTTGAAATTAAGTATTTATTTGTCTATATAATTTTTATAAATGGAGGAGAAAAAAATTATTTCAGAAATGTTTTCCAAAGGCTTTGTTTTTGTCCACTCACAGTTTTCATAGTTTTCGTACCCTCCAGGTTGATCTTGTGAAGAGGGCTATTTTGAGGTTGAGGCTTATTACCTAAGGCTGTGCGCACTTGGTCACCAGCTGGTTGCTTATTTTTTGTCTAGTGCTCTGTATAACCGTTTATTTATGAACTTTCATACGGTTGACACGTAGAGTTTATTCTTTGTCTCACACTATTTTTGTATTTATTCTTGGACTAAGGGTATTTTTGGGATTTAAAGTTTTTGTGTCAGACGGGAGCAGACCCTTTCACGAGTATCGAGATGATTTCGGAGAGGATCCTGTCACTTGGAGTAAACGATATCATATACTTGATTTTCAATGTGGTTCATGTGAAAGTCAATCAAGAGGCAAGAAAGAAATATTTAAACATAAACACTCATCACTACGACACAATTGAAAAAACTTAAGGTATATGGAAAAATAGATAGAGCATAATACGTCAAATGATGATAATGAGCTACTTCCATCAAACCATAATTTTATGTCATCACATAAATTCCCAAATATATATTTTCATGTTACAAAATCGAGCGGTAAGAACAGTGAAACAAAATAACAATAATTTTATTTTTCTAAAGTACTTTGTTTTCACAACCGAACACTAAAATTACATTGTAAATATTTCGACTTTCATGTATGTATATCAAATATCAAACTATTTTTTTTTGAAAACCCCTACTGAATAGATGCTACTAATTAAAAGTACTACTGATAAAAAATATCCAATATAAGAAGCATAACCATACAAACTGCCAGACTATCGGAAAGTATTTTGGTGGTTAGCGTGATGATTTGATCGCATAGCAAGCCTTTACAATAAATTCTCAGCTCAGTTCAGGCCCACACAAAACCCAGAAATAAAAAACTGAGCCAATCATAATCCACCAAGACACCTTTGTAAATGAAGCACACAACTTTTCACTGGCAAAAGCTCAGAGAATGCAAAGACTGATCTTATCACTCAAGAGTGGATACAAAAGCAGTATCTTCTATACAATATTTAGACACCGCATCATATTCTGGTATCAAAAACCAATCATCGATGCCCGATGCTAAATACTCGAGTAGTTCACATCGTCACTCTCTGCTTTCTTTTTCTATATTACAACATCCAGCACCAGTGAATGCTAGAGAAGTTCACTAACCATCCAATGAGTGAATATTACACTACTACTGAAATTTCGGGTCAAACTACATTTCGCTAACTCCTAAACAACTACTGAACACAATGGCGTGAGCTCTAGCTTCTAGACTCGGATACTTCCAGTTCCTTCACCTTGTCAACCAATTCTTGAATGGTATTGGATGCATCCTAAAAAATGACAAGCAAATAAGAGGGAAAGGAAACTTTAAGAAGTAAAATGTACGAAGAATGAAACAGAACTCAAACTGGACTGACCTGCAGCTTCTTTCTCAAAGTGGCCTCTTCCTTATCTCTTCGTTCCCTCTCCTCTGAGAATATGCCAATTAAAGTGTCTTGTTCCTTGTTCATTTCCTCAATCTTTTCCTGTGCTGCTTGAAGCTGATCACAATACCAAGGCATACATTGCAAATTTGAATTACATTGTCAAAAGAACTATTTATTACCTACATGTTATACTGACTTTTCCAGCCAGCTGAGCGATTATAGATGGTAGAGGCAAAATACCTGAGTTTCAAGTGAGTTGCGCCTATCCTTTTCGTGCTGCAAGTCCTGCAGCACACTAGCTACTGCTGCTCCATCCCTTCTCTTCAATCTACATAGAAAGAAAGAGTTGAGGACGACTGGAAAGTATAATAAAGTGTGAAAGTACCGAAGCAAACATAAAGTGACGTAGGAAAATTTCTATTTAGTGCTGAAAAAGACAGAACAAGTACATTTCTTTCAGTTCACGATTCTCCTTTCTCAATAGCTCCACAATGCTTACATTACCCTCCACGACAGGACAATCGCCATTAACACCGTTTCCCTGCAACTGAGCCAAGTCCTTTAGTAAACCCTAACCTCAGAAATATAACCATCTAATGCAAAGCGGTAACTGGAACTAAAGCGGAAGTTACCTTTGAGTTGGAAGGTGTAGTGGGTGTACTGGTTCGTCCACCTGGTGAATCTTGCTGAGGCTCTTCCATAGAAGAAAACCGAGTAGCAGTCAGGCCATCTTTCCCAGAATCATTTTTAGCAGAAAATGCCTTTTGACTACTGCCATTCATTTGCTTATCAGACATGGAAAAACGTATGTCAGCATCACTAACATTAGCTGCCGCATTTAATGGTTCAGAAGAACTTGATCCTCCCTCCCCAGATTTTGTGGGCGTGTCCATTCTAGTTGTGCCTTCATCAGAAATATGTACATTCACGTGCCCTGGGTACACTGGTATGGAAGATCTTTTTGTAGACTTCAGATCAGATTTCTGATATCCATGGGAACGGAGCTTGTCGGGAACTGGAAATGGTCTCTTGCTTCCAGAAGTAGTAGGCCCCTTCGTGTTAGAGGGAGAAGCTGGTGGAAAATAATCAGAAGTCTCTACAAAAAATAAAGGGGTTATTTAGTTGATGAGGTTGAAATGGACTTTTGATTCATTACATAGCTACCCACAACAGCAGAATGAAATTCTAAATTTTTCGGCCACCAGAAAGAATGTAGGGTCCATGACATACCTTTATCTGCTAAGTCATTAATAAGCTTCTTATTACGCCGTGGAGCATAGCCAATTCTATGACAATTATCCCACCTATTATGCAGTAGTGAATGCCCACTTGTGAGTGTCAAAATTAAAAGAAAAAAACATAAAAGTCTGAACACATTGTAAGTGATGAAGCTAAAGACCACACAGACCAGTAATTCTTTTGCATTGTTATTAATTTTCCCTCAAGTCTAGAAAGAACTGTTGTGCGCTCAAACCCCTGCTTATCATGGGCGGGTTCAACAAAATTGGCTTCTAACAGACCTGCAAGAGTAAATCGCCTCAGAAGCAAGTTTAATTTCTACTAATAATTTAAAGTGAATGAACTTGAATCCAGAAACCATACCTATAACACCACGCCCATCGCTTCCTGCCGCATTCCAAATCCTCCAAAATGGCTGGGTATAAAAAAGAATTCCATGCAATGTAAGAAAACTTTGTTAAAACGTTTAGAATATCAAGTTTCCTATACACTAATTCTCTTGTTTGGATGCATAAATATAGGAATTTAAAATCCCACGTTAAAATTCCATATAGAAAGATGTGATTTTCAAAATTCCATCTTTATAACTCCAATTATAGATGAACATTAAATTACATGTTTAGATTTCAATTTACTTTTTGTGTTACCCAAACAAGAAAATTCACAAATTCTAGGAAATAAATATGTTCTTAATTTCAATTCCATCATTTGGTAAATTCTTGATATTTTCAAATTCTTCATCCATACACTCTCAAAGTTTATTGACTTGTGCATAAATCCTGAGGTAATCTTTGCTAAAACACCAAGCCCAAAGAGAATACTTGGTTAAAAGGGCAAAAAATTTAGGAAATAATGCAGTTTAAAACTAAAAAAAATAAAAATACCTTAATCAGTCGATTTTTGTGATATACATTGAACCCTTGGACATCGATATGATGTTTTGCGTCCTTCACAAACCCAATGGTGACAACAGCAACCATCTGATACAAGTGTTGCATGCCATCAGAAAGACAATAGAGAAAGCTTGATTATGGGGGGGGGGGGGGGGGGGGGGGCGGGCGGGGGGGAGGGTAGAAAGGCCTAACAATTGCAAAATATTACATTTGAATCCTTTGGAATACCATCAGCACCAGGCTGCGGGCGATATGTCACTTTCTGGGACATCATCATATCATTCACTATGTTGTGGTGTTCAACATCTTTCGCACGAAGAATGATTCGGAAGTTATGAGGAAGCACTCAAATAGAGGATTGCTGCATAGCTCTGGAATCAAATGAAGAAAATATTAATAATTAAAAAATAATAATGTAAACACTGATTCTGACTTAAATTTAGAACAGGACGCATGTAAATAAATTCATTTATACTGTAGTTTTTCATATTCTAATCTCATCTAGATCCTTATCACTTTATCATATGAAAATGTTGTATCTCATGTTGACAAACCTTTAACACATACAACGGAGCTAAGGACTCTGACTAGGAGAAGGGATTTGGTTATACAGGGTATTAACTTAATTAGGTAAAGATCACACTCGTGAATTTCGCAACGCCGGTACAAGACCCAAGCAAGATGTGTGAAATGAAAATTGAGGAATGGTTAAAAATTTGACTTTACCCTCAAAGAGTGCCGGTAAGTCAAGAAAAAACGAGAGTTTGGAAAATCTTTGGCCATCTGTATATTCTTCTCATCTCGATTGACACCTCTAACTTGAATATCCTGCAAATGTAGATTATCAGATGTAATTCTTCTAGAATCACAAAGGCAGGGAAACAAAAACTATATATGCATGTAATAATATGTATAACTCATGAATCAACTTACATGTGGATCAGAATCAAAATCAAGCTCCAATTGTCCTTCATCATCCTCCCAAAGATTGTATATGATTATCCGGGTTCCATGGTTTTTCAACATATAGAACTGAAAATAGGTAAAATAACAAATTATTGACGAGAAAATTTGCATAAAAAGTTGAATATTGTTTAATATAGTATATGCCTTTCAACAATATCGAATTACCTGACGATTCAGGTCTTCTTCACTACCAAATGGGGACCATTGAAGTATTGTTTCCACATTTTTATTCCAATCACTTAGAGACGATCGTACCATCTTGCTCCAAGCCCCTGGAGTTCTCTCATAATCAAGCTTTTCATTTCATGCACACAACAGAAGACATCATTTATTAATGTAGAATACTAAACCAGCAATTATAAGAAAACACACTAATCAATGTCACCTCAAATAAATACTAAACTAGATACAAACAATTGTTTTACGTATTAAAGAGCAGCATGTAACTTGAGCAGTGACTTCTTTTTATTTCATTTTTTTATTTCGTTATGATGGGCATTAGGACATTGAAAATCCACAAATACAAGTAAATAAATATTATTAGAAACAAAGGAATGGTTAAATATAAGATCAATTGCAAGATGAATTAGACCAAAAGAACAGTATCCCTAAACAGTCATCTGCCTCTAAACCATATGCTCCACCCTGTCATTATCATATTTTGTCTTCTCTCGAAAGATAACAAACAAAACTGGTGGACTATATCACTATATAATAAAATTAAAAATTAAAAACTAAAAAACCCCAGCTAAGGTCCACAATTTAACACCCTTGAAACAAAATTGTTCATGCTAAGACAGTTAAGACCAGTGTAATCAAGGTGGACGTACAAAATCTATTGACATCGCTACTCATGCTTCAGGTTGTGAACATAAGGTGCACCTGATGCCCAAAAAGAGATGAACCCAAAGCTAAATATTTACTTAACCCAAAATTTTATGCATCAACGATGCCTCAAAATGTGGACCTCACAGGCTCAGAAGCTAACGCTTACCCTATTTCATTCAAGCAACCCTTCCAAAGTTCCAATTAAGAGTTAAGAGCAACCTGTCTCACTTATGTGCCAACTACATATGTGTGTATCTCATCAAAATACATAAAAAAGATTTGAAAAAAAATTGTACAAAGTCCATGAGGTAGACAAAGACAGTTTATATGTTATTACCATGGGAACTACAATATCTTCCTTTCCCGTGCTCTTCAAAAATGTGTAAGACAGCAATCCAATGGTCTGTGTTGCACTAAAAGAAAATGCAACATGTCTCAATTAGTTTCAGAAGTAGAAAGTAATCAGTCTTAACATAAAGAGAAATGGAGTTTTTCTTTTATTTAAGTAAGAGGAAAGAGATAAATATGACCAAAAGACACAAGAACATAAGTGTCCTCATGCCTTTTTGCAAGTACTGGTTGAAAAATAATGCATCTTTCACAAAAACTAAAAAAAAATAAGAGCCTCATTCACCATAATAAATTTAAATCCACTTTGAGCTACATGTGATTTCTTATTAGACTACTTGATAGTTCAGAGATAATTCATCATTCTCATTCTAAGGACAGTCACTCTCCATGCCAAAGTGCATACAAGATATGAAAGCAGACAGTACTATGAGTAATCAAGGAGTCTCAACCTTGCAAGCAACTCAAAGATTCAAAAAATAATAATAATAATAAAAAAAAAAAAAACTGTTTTTCCACATAAGCTGAAGAAGATAACCATCCATGTAATAGGAAAGTCATTATAAATAGAACAAAAATAAGCAATCATGAGAGCAAGAAACCTTTTTCCATCTTTTCCACTGCACCGTGAGAACACAATTACATCTGCTCCAAGCCGCATGGTACTTGTTTTAAAACCATTTCCATCTGCATAGACAAGCAACTAATATGGTTAGAGATTTATAGAAATCCAAAAACACTAGAGCTAAAATTCCGGTTACATACATTGTCCAATAGTGTTTGCAACTTTGCTTTTCGCTGAATACCCTAGTGACATGCACTGCCGCATTTTATCTGGAGTCATCCCACCACCATTATCTGCAACGGATGCCAAATGAATTTGCCAAAACAATAAAATATGAGAATTTGTGAACAAAAGTAAAACCAGCATTCTCAAAACTACATCAAATTAAAAAATCTAGTTGCATACTTAAGAAAACTTATACCTTCAATTAACAACATTCTGCTTCCGTCTTTCTTATTTTCAAGCATGTCTACATTCACAAGTGTGGCTCCGCTGCAAACCTGGAATTAAGATGGAGATACAAGTCCATGTAGTGGGAAGAAAAGAAAACATATTTAGAGACATAACGAAAATGAGGATCAAGATCCTACCTCATCCAATGCATTGTCTAAGAGCTCAGCAAAGCTGCAAAATATCACAACGCCAAGCTTAAGCATAAAGCATAGACACAAAATCAAGAATTACACAGCCAATCAATCATAGCTACCTCCAAGAGCCCACTTATGGCTTTGTAGCATTGGAATGCAGAAACTTTGGGTGAACCCGGACGTGGTCGATCCCACCTGCATATATAGAGCTAGCTTTATTAAGAATCATATCCGGCAGCAATGCCTACTCTATACAAAAGCACCATTAATCATGTTAAACTCTTCAATTTGGGTAGCAGGCCCCATATGAAAGTCGAATCCAGCATTGCATGTTAATAGGATTCTTTTAATAGGTGAAATCACAAACTTCCATCATAGTGTCTCCATAAGCTCAAAATGTTGAAAAATTTCTCGGCAACCAAACAGACCATAAAAAAAACAAACACAAAGAAAACAATGCAGCAGATTTGGAAGAGCAAGAAAGAGCTTCAGATTACCAGCGGAAGAATCCCAATCGCCACATGAAGCTCCTTCATACTCCCCAGCCTTCCAAAACTGCTTACAGTTCTGCCCGCTCACCACCGTAGTCTTTTCCTGTCGCGTGACCGCCGCCTCCGGCCCCGGAAGGGCCGGCGCCACCTCTTCCGGCGGCAGAGGATTAAGAAACCCGGCTGGCAAAACGATTCCCATCCCGTCAAGCTTCCTCTTCTTCTTCAAACCTCCCGAAACAGTTCCGTCCCCTGCCGGCCTCCTCGGAATCATCGGAGTCCGACTCGACACTGCTACCACTGCTGCTACTGCTCGTGCTGAGTTCGATCACCGACTCCGGTGCCATCCATGAAATGACGCCGTTTCGCCTATCATTAGAAGTTTCAAGAAGCTCTTGCTTCACCCTGTCCATGGTTGATGGCTTGGAAAGACAGAGATTTCAAAAGCCGAAGCTATACAAAGATGTACAGAGTTTTTTTCTTCTTTTCTTTTTTGCCTTTGCCTCTACGCTTTCAACTTCCTCTTTTTGTTTTGTTTTTTTGGTTTAAACCTTGAATGAACATGAGTGTAACTAAGAGCATCTGTGAGGGAGATGTTAAATTCCAAAGGGCTGACTTGATAATTTGATATTTATACGTTTTACACTTCACTCACGTCAAATTAAATTATTATTTTAAATGAAAATAAGAAATGAACTAGAAAGAAAAAGAAGGAAACAAAATAAAAAAAATAATAATAAATGAAAGTAGCTGTAAGTTATTTTAAAAAAATAATAAAATATTGATTTGACATTTTATTTTTGAGATGTCAAAAATAACAGCTGAATCACCAGCCTTTATTCCACATCAGCTTTGCCAATTCAGTTGGATTGGTATGAGATGTCATTTATAGCCATTAAATATCTATGTGGCACTTTTGATATATCGGTTGGAGATACTCTAAGATGATCAAACCGCTGGGTGGCACTATTCTGCGGATGAGTGCACGTGAAGCCAACTGTTACACTTATATTATACTGTTTACACAAATCCTGATTATCACAAAAATGCCGATAAGACAAAAAAAAAAATTGACACAAATCCGGGGTATTTGTGAATCCAACTTTAAGATTTCCCCGGGCCAAACGGAAATCAACATATCATGTAAATTTAATAATACTAAAGGTGCTAACGTGTGCCAATTTATTTTTTTATTTTTATTTAAAAAATTGAAATAAAAAGTAAAACTAATTTTTAGTTTTTTTTTAAAAAAAAACAAAAAATAGGAGTAACTCCATAAATTCACTATCTATATTTTAAATATTATTATTTTTCTTAATTTATAGATTTAATATTTGTATTACTATTGTATCTTTAACTATTAAATAATTTCTTTTTATTAAAGGTTATTCATAAAAGAGTAGTTTATCTCAAATTTTTGGTGAAGATTAATGCGTTTGAACTACTCAGATAAATAAACACATAATTTAAGTATATGCTCAACTTAAAATCTTTTTTTGTGTAGATAAAGTATTAGTAAATAGGGATCGTTCTCAACCGAAGAAATTAAGGATATTAAATAATGGTTAGTGAAAAGGAATAAAAGTTTAAATATAAAAGAATAAAAGTTTAAATAATAAAAGAACAAAATAAAAGAATAAAACGATTTGGGGGTTTTGAAAAGAGTTGTAGCCGAAGCTACATTTTAGAAAACTAAGAATTGAAGGCAAATACTCAAGCTAACTAGAACTTACAAACCATATATTAGTTTCATAGACAACGTAAGTAAATCCAAATTATCGATAATATTATTTAAACTACTCTTACTTTAACCATTGTACAATGGGCTTTCTTCAAACACATATATCGCCAACACTTTAGCATTTGCACACTTTGAACCAATCACAAAATTCTACATTTATCATCTCAATTACCTTCATGCATTTTTCAATACTATAAATGCACCGAACTGCGGATAAACACTTACAATATGATTTACTTTAAGATTGATAATACTCAAACTACACATTAAATAAATACGTAATTGAAATATTATGTAATTTAAACCTTTTTTGTATAGATGTAGTATTAGTAATATGGATCGTTCTTAACCGGTGAAATTAGGGAATAGTAATAATGTGTTAATGATAAAGAATAATGAATAAACGAATAATAAATGAATTAATGAATGAATTAATTAATGAATTAATTAAAGAATAAATGAATGAATGAATGAATCAAACAATTAAAGAATAAAGAATAAAGAAGAAAAGAATTTAAGAATGAATTGGGTTTTGAAAGATTGTAATCAAACAATAAAGAAAACAAGTAAAAAAAACAATTAATAAATTAATTCTACTCCTACTTTAACCTTTGTACAAGTGAATTTTCTTCAAAATTTTTTTTTAACAACACTCTAACATTTTACTCATATTGAACTAATCCCGAAATTCTACCTTCATCATTTTAATTACATGCATACATTTTTCCATGCTATAAATGCACCGAACAGCGGTCATAAACACTTATATTATGATTCACCTTACGTTTTTTATTTCAATGTGCGTCAAACATTTAGATCTCTTCAACCCTATTCTAAGTGCACCGAACAACGGTCATAAACATTTAGAATTAAATTAAAGGTTAAGCGCTAAAACATATGAAGTAAATGAAATTTAAAAAGTAAAACACATGGAGAATGTATTCCTACTTACAAATGCTAGAAAGGAAATATTAACACATATATTGAACTATAAATAAAACCGAAATATTAACAAGAGTTTAAATAAAGGGAGAAATGTTACACTTTCGGAACCCAAGAACAGTTTGTGATTCCGAAAGTGGATGGAAACAATGAAATGTTATCCATAAAATTCTCAGACCAGCAGAAGGAACTTTATGAAGATGGGGGAATAAATATAAGAATGCGAACTTAAACTAAAGAATTATTTCGGAAATATTCGGTCTAAGTATTTCTTAAGGAAAGCATAAAAATGTATTTGAGAGCTCTCAAACAAAAGTCACAAAAACAAAGTTAAGAAGAAATGAAATTAACAAATAAAATGTAAAGATATAAAATTAAAAACAAGAATTAAAAGAAAACTAATTAATAAAAAAACTAATTAATAAGAAAATCTACAAGAAATTACAAATGTTCCCAAAAATTGATAAAGCTTAAACTACGGATTAAATTAAATACGTAATTTAAGTATTATGCAATTTAAACCCTTTTGTGTAGATATAGTATTGGTAAATATGGATCATTCTTAACCGGGGAAATTAGGGAATATTAATAATGTGTTAGTGATAAAGAATAATGAATAATGAATAAAAGAATAAATTAATAAATGAATTAATGAATTAAAAAATAAAAAAATAAAAAAATAAAGAATAAAGAATTAAATAATTAAATAATTAAAGAGTTAAATGGGGGATTTTGAAAGATTGTAATCATAAAATAAAGAAGATAAGTAAAAATAATTAAGAACTTAATTCTATTTCTACTTTAACCTTTGTACAAGTGGACTTTCTTCAAACGGAAATTTTTATCAACACTCTAACATTTTGCCCATATTGAATCAATCACGAAATTTTACTTCCATGATCTCAACTACATGCATACAGTTTTTCAATACTATAAATACACCGAACATCGGTCATAAACACTTACAATATGATTCACTTTATGTTTTTTTATTTCAATGTGCTTCAAATATTTAAATCTCTTCAACCATATTCCAAGTGTACCGAACAACGGTCATAAACATTTGGCGTTAAATTGAAGGTTAATCGCTAAAACATATGAAGTAAATGAAATTTAAAAAGTAAAACACATGGAGATTGTATTCACGTTTACAAAAGTTAGAAAGAAAATATCAACACATATATTGAACTATAAATAAAACCGAAACAATAACAAGAATTTAAGCAAAGAAAGAAAGGTTACACTTTCGGAACCCAAGAATTGCTTGTGATTCCGAAGGTGGATGGAAATAATGAAATTTTATTCATAAAATTCTCTGAACAGCAGAAGGAACCTTATGAAGATGGAGGAATAAACATAAGAATGCAGACTTAAACTATAGAATTATTTTGGAAATATTTGATTAAGCCCAAACTACGCATTAATTTAGACACGTAATTTGAGTATTTTGCAATTTAAACCCTTTTTGTGTAGATGTAGTATTGGTAAATATGGATCGTTCTTAACCGGGGAAATTAGGGAACATTAATAATGTGTTAGTGAGAGATGAATAAAAGAATAATGAATTAAAGAATTAAATAATAAAAGAATTAAAGAATTAAAGAATTAAAGAATAAAGAATAAAGAATAAAAATGAATCAAAGAATAAAAGAATCAAAGAATAAAAGAATTAAAAGAATAAAAAATAAAAGAATAAAGAATAAAAAGTAATCAAAGAATAAAAGAATAAAAGAATAAAGAATAAAAAGGAGGGTTTTGAAAAGATTTGTAATTTAAGCTAAAGACAACACTAACTAAAAATTAAAATTCAAATGTTCATGCTAATTAGAACTTACAAACCATAGAGTAGTTTCATAGACAAAACCCACACTTTTACGTAAGTAATTTCGAATTAACAATCACATTAATTCTAACATTTTGCTCATAATAAACCAATCACGAAATCCTACCTTCATCATCTCAAATACTTACATACATCTTTCAATATTATAAATGCATCAACCATTAATGTGCGTCAAACATCAATATGCTTCAAACATTTACAACATGATTTACCTTAAATTTATAATTAAATGCGCCGACAGCGATCAACATTTAATCTCTTCAATTCTACTCTAAGTGCACCGACAGCGGATAAAACACTTAACATCAAATTGAAGTTTAAGCACTAAAACATATGAAGTAAAAGAAATTCAAAAAGTAAAACACATGGAGATTGCATTCTTACTTACAAATGTTAGAAAGAAAATACCAAGAACAATAGTAAAGAAGAAATGAAAATAACATAAAAATAACATAAATTACGAATAAGAATTAAAAGGAAACTAATTAATAAGAAAATCTACAAGAAGTAAAAATGGTCCCCAAAATTGTCTCTCAAAAGAGAGAAACAAAATAACTAAACTAAGAACTAAGAACTAAGAACTAAGAAAAATGAAAGAAATGAAAGAATGAAACTAATGGGGGACTCTCCAAATACATGAAATGATCTCCCTATTTATAGAGGGAATGCCACAATTGTTTAATTAAAAGTACAAAATTAAAATATAAAAATAGCAATAAAATAGTACATGAAGAAGTGATGGAAATGATGAGATTGGGTGGGAAAAGATGCTGATTTTGGGGCAAATATGCTGATTTTGGGAAAAAGTGGCTGATTTTGGGGAAAAGTTGCTGATTTTGGGGCAAATATGCTGATTTTGGGAACTATTGGGGGCTGCTGGATTTTTGGCTTGGGCTGCTGGATTTCAGCAGCTTCCCACCGAATTTCCTTGCGATTTTCAGTGGTTTCTCATATTTCGTCCATAATTTCTTCGTTATAATTTCGATAGGGACGATTCTTTCACCAAAATGCTCCAAATTCCAAGCGTTATTTATTTCTACAAAAATATCACAAAATAAATTAATTTGTCTAATTATTTATTATTTTAATATTAAAAGTCAAGTATAAAGGGTATAAAATAATATAAAATAACGCTTATTTGAGGACCTATCAAATACCCCCACACTTAAACTTTGCTAGTCCCTAGCAAATACTAAAATTAAACTACGAATTCAAAACAAGTAACCCTTAACCATTTGTCTCAATATTTCATAATTATAATCATGACATAAAAGATTTTCACTTAAAACATTTAAGCATATGGAATTCGAGAGTTAATACATGATAACAAAATGTTTCAACAAGTAAGATAATGAGTAAATATGGTGAAATGGATCTCTGCATGAATAAGACAAGTATGAATCAACTCACAAGGATATGCACTCATAAATTCACTCAATTTGTGAGGGTTTGTGTTTGCACTCAAAGTATGTGAGAGATACTCACATGATCGAAATGAAGTACTTTTGCAAAATCTCAAACAAACACCTCAAGATAAAAACAAAACATACTTGCGCAAATGAACCAAAACCATAAGCTTACTCAAGTGATTAACTCAACTAATCAAAATTTACCATCTTAAGGATCATAAGGTCTTTACGAAGATTGTAATAGGGCTAAGATTCGAGGCAAGGAAAATATAGGACAAGTGGTGCTCAATTCTTTCCAAGACTCAATAGACTCCCAAAACGTATCATAGCTTCCCAACCTTAGTGCAATGATGTCAGTAATCCATCTCTTCGAACATAGGCCTAATTCCATCATGTTGGGCCTCACAATCATTCTTTGTGTCGGATTTACAAATGTAAGGGATTTAACTCAAACATTACATAACCAAACCTTATTACCTTGATCGATACTCAACTTTTTTTTTTTGATTTTTTTTTTTATATCAAGGTAATAACATGTGTCAATAATACAACAAAGCTTGAGTCGGTAAATCCAAATAATTCACATAAAAGTCTTTTCAACATCATTATTTTCTCCTTACACAATCTTTATATCTTCAACCGAGTTCTTGGAACAAGGGTAAAGGATGTCTATACTAAGCTCAAGTGTTTAGATAATCATGGTGATGAAAGAAAGGCTTAATGTGGGCTCAAAAGGGTTAAAACTAAGGGGGTCGCAACTTGTGCGCACAAAATAGGGAACATGGATATTTGAATTTGTGGTGTTAACCCTAATGCCTTAATCATATCCAAAATCAGAGAGTTTATTGACTTAAAAGCTTTGAAAATCACATAGAATAAGTTCTAGTACTCTAGAGTTCATTAAAAGCTATGGCAAGCAGTTATGAGGCATATGTATATCAATTTAAACAAAGAACTTATGAATCACTCATCAAAGATGTATATAAAGTTCTAAAGCTCACATAAGGTTCATATGATTCATACTTATCTTATTATGCTCGTTTATATACCAATTTACATGCATTATCTTCAAGTTATAACACTTAATCACAAAATATTAACAAACAAATTCAAGTTGTAGTGATCACCTTTATAGCCATAACATATTCATTTCCGTTCATTTATATCATTGACAAGTTAAATGGCAACTTAAAACTCATAAAAACACTAAGTTAAAAGATTCAAGAAATTTTTTTATTTATTTTTTTCATCATTTTTTTATTTTTTTAATTTTTTTTTAATTTTTTAATTAATTAATTTTTTCATTTTTTTTTTACTCAAAATTGTAAACCATTCCCCCACACTTAAATTCTACATTGTCCTCAATGTAGGAAAATACGAAGTAATTAAACATAGAATCAAAGTAAGAAAGATGATTTACGAAAATAATAGGAAAACATTAAATAAACAAAATAAAAGAGAGTGAAGGGTAGAAGGATAGCAAATCTGTATTGATGACTCCTTCACATCTCGGGAACACATTGGGTTGCCTCCCAACAAGCGCTTGAAGTTTAACGTCCATCCAGCCTAGACAGAGATGCAAGTTAGTTAGTCAGAGATGTACGTTAATTAAGAATGCAAGTTAGATATGCAAATTAAAGTTAAGGATGCAATGTGAGTTAAAGATGTAAGTTAGAGGAAGAGTGCAATGCAAGTTAAACTAAATATGCAAGTGAAGTTAAAAATGCAAGTTAAATGAAATATGAAATGCAAGTTAGAATGAAAGATGAAATGCAAGTTAAGAATTAAATAAGTGAAGAAAAAGAAAATAATTTATTTACGTATGAACAATTTTTTTTTAATAATTAATTTTTTTTTTCGGAATTTAAAAATTAAATAAATGAAGATTTTTTTTTAACGAATTTTATGCTCTTTTTTTAAAAAAAAATACCAAAAAATAAAAATAAAAATAAGGAAAAGTGAATATTTACTATAAGCATTTATGAAAAATTAAAAAGAATGAACATTATGTACAAGTATGAACAAGAATAAAATAACAAGTAAGAGAATTAGAAACAAACATAAATGAAAGACTATTATGAACAAGTATGTATGTATACTAAGAAATATAAAAGTTATGAACATGTATAAAAGGTAACAAGTAACATATATACTACATTTATTTACAAGTATAAATTAACACTAACATAAAGCTAAGATAAGATTTTTTTTTAATTTCAAAATTCAAAAAGTTAATGGAATAAAAAGTTAATGAAATAAAGTTAATGGAATAAAAAGTTAGTGAAATAAAAAGTTAATGGAATAAAATTAATGGAATAAAAGTTAATGGAATAAAAAGTTAATGGAATAAAAAGTTAATGGAATAAAAAGTTAGTGGAATAAAAAGTTAATAGAATAAAATTAATGAAAAAGAAAGTTAATGGAATAAAGTTAAAGGAATATATTTAAAGTGTAATAAAGAAAAAAAAATGTGAATGTAAAGTTAATGGAATAAAGTAAAAGTTAGTGGAATAAGGAAAAAGTTAATTGAATAAATTTAAAGTGATTGAATAAATTTAAAGTTATGGAATAAAGTTAAAGTTAATGGATTAAAGTGTAAAGAAATAAAGTGTAAAGGAAAGAAAAATAAAATAAAATAAAATAAGAGTAAGGAAAAGTGAATATGTACAATATGCATTTATGACAAGTACAAATAAAATTAAATAATGAACAAGTATGATAGAATTTTAAATTTACATAAACAATTTGAATATGAACAAATATATATATATATATATATATAAAATTTATGAACATTTATGAACAAGTATAAATTAGAAACTATGAATAAGTAAAGTATGAACATTATAAACAAAAATAATAAGAACAGTAATAAGATTGATAAATAAAATATAAACAAGTAAGTAAATGTTATAAACAAATATAATATTAACAAAAGTAAAATTTATAAACAAGTATAATATGCACAATTTATATACATACACTAACAAATTAAAATGATTTTCAATTTCCCCGGCAACGGCGCCAAAAATTGATTAAGCCCAAACTACGCATTAATTTAGACACGTAATTTGAGTATTTTGCAATTTAAACCCTTTTTGTGTAGATGTAGTATTGGTAAATAGGGATCGTTCTTAACCGGGGAAATTAGGGAACATTAATAATGTGTTAGTGAGAGATGAATAAAAGAATAATGAATTAAATAATTAAATAATAAAAGAATTAAAGAATTAAAGAATAAAGAATACAGAATAAAAAGGAATCAAAGAATAAAAGAATTAAAAGAATAAAAAATAAAAGAATAAAGAATAAAAAGTAATCAAAGAATAAAAGAATTAAAAGAATAAAAGAATAAAGAATAAAAAGGAGGGTTTTGAAAAGATTTGTAATTTAAGCTAAAGACAACACTAACTAAAAATTAAAATTCAAATGTTCATGCTAATTAGAACTTACAAACCATAGAGTAGTTTCATAGACAAAACCCACACTTTTACGTAAGTAATTTCGAATTAACAATCACATTAATTCTAACATTTTACTCATAATAAACCAATCACGAAATCCTACCTTCATCATCTCAAATACTTACATACATCTTTCAATATTATAAATGCATCAACCATTAATGTGCGTCAAACATCAATATGCTTCAAACATTTACAACATGATTTACCTTAAGTTTATAATTAAATGCGCCGACAGCGATCAACATTTAATCTCTTCAATTCTACTCTAAGTGCACCGACAGCGGATAAAACACTTAACATCAAATTGAAGTTTAAGCACTAAAACATATGAAGTAAAAGAAATTCAAAAAGTAAAACACATGGAGATTGCATTCTTACTTACAAATGTTAGAAAGAAAATACCAAGAACAATAGTAAAGAAGAAATGAAAATAACATAAAAATAACATAAATTACGAATAAGAATTAAAAGGAAACTAATTAATAAGAAAATCTACAAGAAGTAAAAATGGTCCCCAAAATTGTCTCTCAAAAGAGAGAAACAAAATAACTAAACTAAGAACTAAGAACTAAGAACTAAGAAAAATGAAAGAAATGAAAGAATGAAACTAATGGGGGACTCTCCAAATACATGAAATGATCTCCCTATTTATAGAGGGAATGCCACAATTGTTTAATTAAAAGTACAAAATTAAAATATAAAAATAGCAATAAAATAGTACATGAAGAAGTGATGGAAATGATGAGATTGGGTGGGAAAAGATGCTGATTTTGGGGCAAATATGCTGATTTTGGGGAAAAGTGGCTGATTTTGGGGAAAAGTTGCTGATTTTGGGGCAAATATGCTGATTTTGGGAACTATTGGGGGGCTGCTGGATTTTTGGCTTGGGCTGCTGGATTTCAGCAGCTTCCCACCGAATTTCCTTGCGATTTTCAGTGATTTCTCATATTTCGTCCATAATTTCTTCGTTATAATTCCGATAGGGACGATTCTTTCACCAAAATGCTCCAAATTCCAAGCGTTATTTATTTCTACAAAAATATCACAAAATAAATTAATTTGTCTAATTATTTATTATTTTAATATTAAAAGTCAAGTATAAAGGGTATAAAATAATATAAAATAACGCTTATTTGAGGACCTATCAATATTCAGCCTAAATATTTCTTAAGAAAAACATAAAAATGTGTTTGAGAGCTTTCAAAAAAAAGTCACAAGAACAAAGTTAAGAAGAAATGAAATTAAGAAACAAAATGCAAAGACATAAATTAAAAACAAGAATTAAAAAGAAAGTTAATTAATAAGAAAATCTACAAGAAGTTACAAATGGTCCAAAAAATAAAGAACAAAATAGAAAGAAGATGAACTAAAAGAAGTAAATGAACTAACAAAATGAAACTAAAAAGAACTGGGAAAATGAACAAAAATGGGGACAATTGGGGATAAAATGGGGACCCTTGTTACATGAAAATGGCCTCCCTATTTATAGAGGGAATGCCAAAAATTAACTAAAAATAAAATGCAAAAATAAATATAAACAGAATAAAAATAAAATGATGAACAATGATGATTTTGGGGTGAAATCATGTTGAAAAAGTTGGAAAAAACGTGCAAAAGTGGAGCAGTTGGAAGCAGGACATAAGGTGTTCAGAATGTCGGCCAAGAGCAGCTGAGGAGAGTGGGTTGGAGTTGGTGGCAGGCGGCTGATAGGCGCATCAGGCATTCGGTAGGCGTGTGCTGACAAGAATATGGGTGCTCGTCGTGGGGCAGCAGGATAGATGTATAGAACTCGCACAATAAGCGCTCACAGGGGCTGGGAGTGTTCGGCGCACACACGCCGAATTGAAGAAGGCGAATTCGGCCCGCGCCTATCGAAGGGATGCACTGGGCTAGAGGAAGAATTTGGGCCCCGTGTCGCTGGGCTTAGGAGGTTTATGGGCCGCGGGCTGGATCTGTCGCTGAGCCATGGATTTGGGAGAAATGGATCTGGGCTCCAGACTTGGATTGGGCTTCTGCAAAAGAATTATTACTTTTAAAATGGGTTTATAAAAATCCACAGAATTTTGTCTATAATTCTTTCGTTCGAACTCCAATCAGGACAATTTTTTCGCCAAAATGCTCTAAATTCCAAGCTTGATTTCATTCTACAAAATTCCACAAAATAAATTATTTTATCTAATTGTTTATTATTTTAATATTAAAAGTCAAGTATAAAGGGTATAAAATAATTTAAAATAATGTTTAATTAACGACCTATCAACGACTTTAATTGAATGTGCGTCAAACATTAATTCGTTTTAATCATATTCTAAATATACCGAACAGCGAATAAACACTTAGCTTGAATTTAAGTTTAAGCACTAAAACGTATGAAGTAACTGAAATTTAGAAACTAAAACACATGAAGATTGTATTCACATTTACAAATGGTAGAAAAAAAAAATATAAACACATATATTGAATTATAAGTAAAACCAATAACAATAACAAGAGTTTAAGTAGAGAGAAATCAAAGATTACGCTTTCGGAATCTAAGAAAAGTTTGAGATACTGATGTGGATGGAAACAATGGATTGTTATTCACAAGCATCACCGTACATTTGCATGAACCTTGTGAAGATGGAGGAAGAAGCACGAGTGATTTCAAACTTAAAACTCTCGAATTGCCTTGAAATTACCTAACTAAGGTTTTCCTTTAGGATGGCTTAAAAATGTGTCAAAAGAAGTCTTTCAACAATGAGATTCACCTCACTATTTATAGAGATGGTTCATTAATGAGAGCTAGAAAATAAAATACAAATTAAATACTACAAAAAATATATTAATTAATGAAAATAGTTGGTATTTTTTTTGCTGACAAAGGGCTGAAAAACTTGCTCATTTGGAGCAGGTTTGATGGACATGGGCTGTGTAGAGTGGACTGGTGTAGCAAGCTGCGCATGCAGGCGCAGGAAATGGGATGGCAGGTGGGCGGGTGGTGAAAACTGGGCCGTGCAAAGCATGGGCTGCACATTTGGAGCAGGGTTGTAGTGCGAAATGGGATGAAGAGGGGATGGGTTGGACTTTTAGCATGCACGCACTGAATTCGTCAGGAGGATTCGGCGGTCAGCGCCAGTCAAAAGCGCGAAGGAGAGCTTGCAGGAATCAGTACATGCGCTCCGAAATCGTCAAAGATAGGTCGGCAGGCGCGCTTCGAAAATATCTTCTGGGCTTCTTGGATGGATTCGACAGCTTTCTACCAAATTCATTTACACTTTTTGGTGGCCTCCCTTAATTCAATCATAATTCTTTAATAAAACTCCGATTGAGACGAATTTTTTGCCAAAATCCTTATAATTCCAAGATCTATTTAATTATGCACATTTATCAAAAAATATATTATTCTTTCCTATTGCTTGGCATTTTACATTGAAAGATAAACATAAAGGGTATAAAATGATATAAAATAATGCTCAAATAAAGGCTTATCAAATATCCCCACACTTAGACTTTGCTAGTCCCTAACAAATACTAAAATTCAACTAAGAATTTTAAACAACTAAACCCTTAACTATTGTCTCAAAATTTCATCATTATGATCATGACATCAAAGATTTACACTAAAAGCATTTTAGCTCAGGAAATTTAGAAGTTAACAAACGGTAACAAAATGTTTTAACAAGTAAAATAATGAGTAAACTTCGGTGAAATAGATCTCAACATGAATAACATAAGTATGAACCAACTCACAAGGATATGCACTCATTAATTTTTCACTCAATATCTTGGTTATAGTCAAAATATATGTGAGAGATAAAGTAGTAAGGCACTCAAATAGCTCACAAATTTAGAAATAAAGCACTTCGTGAAATCTCAATATAAAGCCTAAAGAAAAGAATCAAACATACTTGCACATGAACAAAAACCATAAACTTAGTCTAGTGTTAAACTCAACCAATCAAAGGTTACTCATTTTAAGGATCATAAGGTCTTTATGATGGTTGTAATGAGGTTAAGTTTAGAGGCAAGGAATATATAGGATGAGTGATGCTCAAATTCGTTCCAAGACTCAATAAAAGACTCCCTAAACATAGCATAGCTTCCCATCCTTAGTGCAATGGCGTCAATAATCCATCTCTTCAAATATAGGCCAAGTTTCATCATGTTGGGCATTCATTCTCATATCGGATTTTCAAGTGTAGGGGACTTAACTCAAATTTTTATATGATCAAACCTTATTATCTTAAGAGAGACTAAAACAAATTGTGTTTTCATCATTTTTCAAACTTTTTCTCTCGTTTTTTTAAAGGTAATAACATTTGTCAACATTACAACAAAGTTTAAGCAAGTTAATCTATAGAATACACATACAAGTCTTCAAGGAATCTTAAATTTCTCTTCACACCATCATCAGGTCTTCAACCGAGTCTTTGAAACAAGGGTAAAAGATGTTTATACTAAACTCAATTGTTTAGATATTCATGGTGATGAAAGAAAGGCTTAAAGTGGACTCAAAGGGGTTAAAACTAAGGGGGTCGCAACTTGTGCGCACAAAATAAGGAACATGGATGTTTGAATATGTGGTGTTAATCTTAATGTCTTAATCATGCCCAAAATCAGAGAGTTTATTGAATTAAAAGTTTTGAAAACCACATAGAAGTAAGTTCTAGCACTTTAGAGTTCATTAAAAGCTATGACAAGTAATACTGAGGCATATGAATATCAATTCAAACGAAGAACTTATGAATCACTCATCAAAGATGTATATAAAGTTTTAAAGCTCACATAAGGTTCGAATGATTTAAACTTGTCTTAGCACACTCATTTATGTACCAATTTAACACGCATCATCCACTACAAGTCATAAACACTTAATCACAAGGTATTAAGAAACGAATTCAAGATGTAGTGATCATCATTTAGCCATGTGGTATTCATTTTCCTTTATTTATATCATCGAAAGGTTAAAGGGCATCCTAACACTCGTAAAAAAACACTGCATTAAAGCGAAAAGACTCAAGAAAGCTTTCAAAAACTCGAAATTTTTTGATTTTTTTTTTGTGATATTTTCCGATTTTCTTAAAAATGTAAAACAAAGAAAGTGTAAACCCTTCCCCTACATTTAAACTCTACATTGTCCTCAATGTAAGCAAGCATAAAGTAAATAAACATAGAATCTAAGTAAGGAAGGAGGTTTCATGAAAATTAAGCAAGAAAATCATACAGTAAATCAATTGAAAGTGAGTGAAAGGTTTGAGAGAGCAAATCTGCGTTGATGACTCATTCATAACTCGGGAACACATTGGGTTGCCTCTTAAAAAGTGCTTGAAGTTTAATGTCTATTTAGCCTAGACCAAGTGCCTCCATTGGTGTGTTTCATCTCTGTTTTGTTGTTTTCCTCCCCTACTAAAGGGCATTGGCCTTCAAGGTGGCTCTGAGAGCATATGGAACATACTTGACCTACATGCTTTATCAAATCTAACACATTTTCCATAAGTACAAAGTTCAAGTCAATGTTGTTAAAGTTAGAATAATGTTATAATAACGTCATCAAATATGCAAGTTAGTTTGTTAGAGATGCACTGATAGGTCATTAATTAAGTATTATTTTATACCCTTTATACTTGATTTTTATTATCAAAATAATAAATAATTAGATAAAATAATTTATTCTGTGTTATTTTTGTTTAAATAAATAAAGTTTGTAATTTGGAGCATTTTGACGAAAGAATCGTCTCGATCGGAATTATAACGAAACAATTATGGACGAAATTCGGTGGAAATATTAATTAAGTTATAAAATTAATTAATTTTCATTTTATTCTGCAGCCCAAACCCATTACAAACCCAGTCCAGTCCGGCTAAGCAGCCCAAAAGCCCAGAAAACCAAGCCCAATTGCGTCAGCCCAGCGGCCCAGCAACTCACCCAGCCCAGTCCTCGCGCCTGCAGCCCTCCGCCGAGCGACAGCTCTCAGCTTCCGCGCGCGCCTGCCGAATTCCCCTTCAGTACCTCGGTGCGCGCCTACCGACGACACCCTCTACAGTCCAGCGCACAGCTGCCGGCCACTCTTCTCCTTCCCAGCACATACCGGCCGAATATTCTCCCCTTTTCCAGCAGGTTTCTGACAAGCCACTTTACAGCAAAAACCCATCCCTAATTTCATCATTTCCATCACTTTTTCATATACTATTTTATTGTTATTTTTATATTTGAATTTTTTACTTTTATTTAAATAATTGTGGCACTCCCTCTATAAATAGGGAGGCCATTTCATGTATTTGGGAGGTCCCCATAGTCCCCATTTTCCCATTTTGTTTCTCCTTTTAGTTTAGGATTTTCTCTCAAGTTCTTCTCCTCTTTTAGTTCATCTTCTTTATTTTGTTCTTTATTTTTGGGATCATTTTAACTTCTTGTAGATTTTCTTCTTTAATTAGCTTTCTTTTAATTCTTGTTCTTAATTTATGTTATTTCTTAGTTTCATTTATTCTTTACTCTGTTTGACAGGACCCACCCCGATTATCGCCTCGATAATCGGGAAGCATCCTGCTCCCGTCTGACACTCGAATCAAAAAGACCGGAAACTAGTTAAAATTACAACACACCCATTGTCAGACCAGGGAGATTAAACAAATACATCCGACTGGACGTCGAGTCCACAGTTTCACAGAGCAATATTACAAAACAAATTAAAGAACAAGTCCTACTCTGTGAACTAACTACTCCGCAACGGAAAACGTTATGTCTCCGCCTCTGCCTCGGCGCTTGCCCCCACGCTTCTACCACGACCTGGAGGGAATTTAAAACAACAAGGTGTGAGTGGACCGAAACATAAGTTTAACAGGAAAAACAGTTTTTCCGAAATTGGTTTCGCCCTCCAGTTTTGTAATCCGCATGCATAACCAAGTATTCAAAATTTGTGTGTGTAACTTTTGAAAACTCCTTTTTCCGAAACACAAGAAAAACGTTACAGGGATCGTCATCACTCATGTAAAACCATGTAATAATACCAGATTCCAGAAATCATCATTTTGAAACATTATTTGCACAAATCAAGTGAAACATAAACAATAATCGTGATTATGTCGTTGGATCCATCCGAGTCTTTAAACTCAACATTAGGCCTTCCCGGGATATCAACGAGTCTTTAAACTCAAAACACGATTAGTAGGCCTCGGGGGTATCATAATAATCGAGTCTTTAAACTCACGAGTCTTTAAACTCAATTTTCGGGCCCGCCCCCAGAATCAACATGCCGGGTCTTTAAACCCAAAACCAGATCCAACCATCAACCGGGTCTTTAAACCCAAAACCGTTTTTAAACATAATAAATCAGGATTAATCACAATTCTTTTTCCAACGTTATTCTAAAACATTTCTCATCGTAACAGGACTCATGCCCGAATTCACAGGTAAATTCCAACACATGCAATTAACAGAAGATTCCTTCACAATATGATCAAACATCATAAATCCGAAACATGCATATTCATAACCAGATACTTCATCAAAAATTATCACGCATGCATAGGCAAAAACCGAAATCTCGAAATGCGTGAAATACGATAATTACCTCGAAAAACGTGAAAACAAGTAAAACCGATATATCATCTCACCATCGTAAAATCATATGTAAAACCATGAGATAAATAAGCAAAATAGTCATGCATGCCCAATTTAAAAATCAAAGAGTCCACTCACAGTCTTAGGACACGTCAATCGCGTCCCGCGTGCTCCTCCGTAGCTTCGGAAGTGTCCGGGCCTGTGAAAACGTACAAGAAGGGTTACAAACATCCCAAAATAACTCGTAGGATTTTTCCTAATTTTTTCGGGTTTTTCGGCGAAAATAAACTTAAAGACTTAATCTTCCGGACTCCCGAAGTTATCCCGTATGACTCCCGATCGATTCGAACTCTAAAGATAAAATGTTATTTAGACTGTAAGGATCAATTCTCATGTTGACCGTGATCGGAGTTGACGCCACACGCGCCGTCACGCGCCGCCCAAAGCGGCTGCGCGTGAAGGCCACGCGCCAAGCTACAGTGTCATCTCCCTTACCCGAACAGCCTGCTAAACGGGTCTGATACCCGCGACTCAACCCGATCAGTTAGCCCTCAATTCTCAGTCAAAACTACCCGTTTTCAATCCTATTATCTTCCCTAACCCTTTAATTTTAGGTCTGCAATGAAGGTTAACCTCGACTAGTACCCAACGACCCAACTCAAACTCGATCAGTCGAACAAATCGACATTCTGGAACTCACCCAAACTAATCCCAATCTCAAATTAATTTCACCAGTAGGTTAAGGTGATTCATACGAACACAATGGTACTGTCAATTGATCTTGCCGTTACCTGGAAGTCGTCGTCCTCAAGCTCGAAAATACTCAGAACCAGGGTACTCCGTTCTTGGCCAATTCGTGAATGTCGTCCTTCGCATTTGATGTGGTTGGTTTCCTTTTGCTCCCAGAAGACTAGAATGGCCCCCGGTTTCGATCAACAAACCTCAGAAATCGAATTCAGTTTTTCCCTCCAACTGGTTCAACTCTGAACCGCAGCTCAGGTTCCTGGGCGAAACAGACTCCAATCCCTTCAGTTCTTGCACCGTAGTGATCCTAACACTCCCAGAAGTCTCACCGTGTGTTTGGTTTGATCCTTCGACCCTCAGAATTTGAACTCAGCGATTTCCCCCCCAGAAACCCGAAATGGTTCAACACTGGTTCTCTCAATCTCTCTCAGTTTTTCCCACGCAGAAAGGATGCAAATGAGTCCCTAAGTCCAACAGCAATCAGAGTAATCGATTCAAACGGCCAGCAACTCGTGGGAGACACTCTGAAGTCTCTGAAAACGGTTTCCCGCAAGCACAGAGACCACAGCCACTCCTCACTCTCCCGTGCTCTGAGTTCTGCCCAAACGTGCACCAAGGTCACTCAATCCTGTTTCCACTGCCTAAAATTACATAAACAAAACGTCTGAGCAATCCACTAAGCCATAAACAATTGATCGCACAACCCACGGCCGCAGCACTCTGTTTTCCACGGTGGTGAACAGTACCCCGTGTGGAAATTACCAAAATGCCCCCAGGGCAAAAATTACCAAACTACCCTCCAACTTCCGTGACCCGTAACTCGGTCGTCCGACGTTCGTTTCAAGCGTGCCGCCTGTCGTTGTACTCGGGGCGTCGAGACGAACATAACGGTCTTCGAGTCAATTGGATATCAATTGTCAAACAAAAAGTCAACTTTTTCCCCTTATAACGCCCAAATTACGATAATGCCCCCGAACCTCCGAACATCATAACTTTCACTCCGAGCGTCCGAATCGGACGTGCCACCTGTCTATGAACTCGTGACATCCCGAACTACGTCACGGTCATCACCCAACGTCCGTTCGACCTCCAAAACTAAAAGTCAACAAATTGACCACACAAACACAGGGGTAAAAACGTCATTTTATTCATTATTTAATAATATTACATTACCAGAACGTCCGGGGCGTTACAATCTCCCCCCCCTTAAGAAATTTCGTCCCGAAATTTCAAGGAAACAAGTAAGGGAACTGTTCTCGCATCTGCGCCTCGGGTTCCCATGTGGCTTCCTCCACATTCTGGTTCCTCCAGAGAACCTTCACCAGAGGAACGGTCTTCCGACGTAGCACTTTCTCCTTTCGATCCAAAATCTGTACCGGTTGTTCCTCGAAGCTCAAATCATCTCGGAGTTCAATGGGCTGATCCTCCAGTACATGAGATGCGTCAAACACATATTTCCGCAACATCGACACATGGAAAACATCGTGGACCTTCGAAAGCTCTGGCGGTAGTGCCAGCCGGTAGGCCACCAGGCCAATCCTCTCGGTAATCTCGTAAGGTCCAATATAACGAGGGCTCAACTTCCCTCGCCTGCCGAATCGCACTACACCCTTCCAAGGGGACAATTTCAGAAATACCCGATCTCCGACCGCAAACTCCAAATCTCGAATCCGATGGTCCACATAGCTCTTTTGTCTGTCCTGGGCTGCCTTGAGCCGATCCCTGATGAGTTTGACCTTCTCGGTCGTCAGTTCCACCAATTCGGATTTAGTCAGCTTCCTTTCACCCACGTCCGTCCAACACAACGGAGTTCTGCATTGCCGTCCGTACAAGGCTTCGTACGGAGCCATCCCAATGCTCGCTTGATAGCTGTTGTTGTAGGCAAATTCCATCAAGGCTAGGTGTGACTCCCAAGTGTCATGAAATTGCAAGACGCAAGCTCGCATCATATCCTCCAATGTCTGGATGGTCCGCTCAGACTGGCCGTCAGTCTGAGGATGAAATGCAGTACTGAAACGAAGTTTCGTCCCAAATGCCTCCTGCAGACTCTGCCAAAATCGAGAAGTAAATCTTGGGTCTCGGTCAGAAACTATTGATTCCGGAGTACCGTGCAAACGGATGATCTCGTCAATAAACAACTGGGCCAACTGCGTCATCCTGAAGTTCTCTCGCACCGGCAAGAAGTGAGCTGATTTCGTAAGCCTGTCCACAATCACCCAAACTCCATCGTGACCCCTGGGTGTCCTAGGAAGTCCAAACACAAAATCCATCGTCAAGTGATCCCATTTCCATTCTGGAATAGGTAGTGGTTGCAAGGCTCCATAAGGTCGTTGTCTCTCAGCCTTCACTTGCTGGCAAATCAGACACCTGCTGACAAACTCGGCAATCTCCCGTTTCATTCCCGGCCACCAGTAGTGCTCTCGCAAGGTACGATACATCTTGGTCCCACCAGGATGCATCGCGTAGGCCGAACTATGAGCTTCGTCCAAGATCTCCTTCTTCAGTGCCTCCACGCCGGGCACACACAACCGTCCTTCTTTTAGCAAAGCTCCATCCTCCCCGACTGTAAAGTCTAGCCGTTCACCGGCTTCCACTTCAATCCGGAGTACACATGAGACAGGATCTTGAGATTGAGCCTCAACGATCCGATCGACCAGGAGTGGTCTCACATGAAAATTAGCCAGCAAGACACCTTGGCCATCCAAACCCAAATCAATGCTATTCTTCCGGAGTTCGACCAAAAGTGGCAATTGAACCGTCCGTAGATGTGCTACTGAATGCGTTGACTTCCGGCTTAGCGCATCAGCCACCACATTGGCTTTTCCCGGGTGGTACTCAATCGTGCAATCATAATCCTTAATTAGCTCTAGCCACCGTCGCTGCCTCACATTCAACTCCTTCTGAGTGAACAAGTACTTCAGGCTCTTGTGGTCCGTAAACATTCTGCAAGTCGCTCCGTACAGGTGATGTCTCCAAATCTTCAATGCATGCACAACAGCAGCTAATTCCAAATCGTTCGTCGGATAATTGCGCTCATGCGGTTTCAACTGGCGCGAAGCATAGGCGATCACCTTCCCATGCTGCATTAGTACACATCCCAAACCCTGTAAGGATGCATCACTGTACACCTCAAATTCCCCACTGTCGTCTGGAAGGGTCAGTATAGGAGCAGCCGTCAACCTTTCCTTTAGCTCCCGAAAACTACGCTCACAATCGTCATCCCACTCAAACTTGACTCCCTTCCGCGTCAGTCGCGTCAACGAGGCAGCAATGGTAGAGAAACCCTCTACAAACCTCCTGTAGTAACCAGCCAATCCCAAGAAACTCCTGACTTCCGTGACGGTCCTCGGTTGTTCCCACTTCGCCACTGCCTCAATTTTCTGAGAATCCACACTGATCCCGTCAGTTGAGATCACATGCCCCAAGAAACTCACGCTCGTCAACCAAAACTGACATTTGCTGAGCTTCGCATACAACTGGTTTTCCCTCAAGGTACCCAGCACCATCCTTAAGTGCTCCTCGTGCGCTTCCGCACTCCTCGAGTAGACCAGGATATCGTCAATGAACACGATGACAAAGTGATCCAAGTAAGGCTGCAACACTCGGTTCATCAAGTCCATAAACGCTGCGGGTGCGTTGGTCAAGCCAAACGGCATCACCAGGAACTCATAATGACCATAACGGGTCCTAAATGCTGTTTTGGGTACATCCTCATCCTTAACCCGCAATTGATGATACCCAGAACGTAGATCAATTTTGGAGAAGTACTGCGCTCCTCGCAGCTGATCAAACAAATCATCGATCCGAGGCAACGGGTATTTGTTCCTGACTGTTACTTTATTCAGTTGCCTGTAATCGATGCAAAGTCTCAAACTCCCATCCTTTTTCCTCACAAACAACACCGGAGCTCCCCAGGGGGATACACTCGGTCGAATAAATCCCATCTCAAGTAATTCTTGTAACTGCGCCTTCAGTTCTTTCAATTCGGCTGGCGCCATACGATACGGAGTCTAAGAAATAGGTTGCGTACCTGGAACCAGATCAATAGTGAACTCAACATCTCGATGCGGTGGCAATCCCGGTAGATCCTCCGGAAAGACATCCGGGAACTCCCGTACAATCGGTATATCCTCCACCCGCAAGGGTGCAGCTCGTGAATCCATCACTCGGGCTAAGTATCCCTGGCACCCCTTCCTCAACAACTTACTTGCCTTCAGGGCAGATATTACTCCGACATGAGTTGCTCGCTGAATTCCCTGAAAAGTGGTTTCCGGTAGCCCCGGGCTCCGAAAAGTAACCCTCTTATCGACACATTCGATGGAGGCGTGATGGAGCGTCAACCAATCCATACCCAAGATGACATCAAAGTCGTGCAAGTCCAAGAGTATCAAATCTGCCACCAGACCAATATCACCTACCATTACGGGGCACTCCCGCAACACTTGGTTCACCACAAACACATCTCCGGTGGGCGTACTCACTCCCATGTCACAGTCCAATGCGGACACCTCTCTACCCGCCAACAACTCACAGTCCCGTGAAATAAATGAATGAGTAGCTCCGGGATCAATTAAAGCACAAACATCATGTCCAAAGATCGTGAGTGTACCTGTCACAACACCAGGCGCTGCCCTGGCCTCCTGTTGCGTAACAGCGAAAACTCGGGCCTGTGGTCCAGCTGCTCGCCCACGGCCCCGGCCCCTCTGTCCACTAGCCGCTCCGGTACCACCTCCTCGAGTGCTCCCAGTCCCAGAAACTGCAGCTGTGCTCCGTCCCTGCTCTGCTCCACCCCGACCTGCGCCACCACCATGTGGCAAAGATGGACAGTCCCTCCGATAGTGGCCCCGCTCGCCACAGAAGAAACAGATGACACTGGAAGCATCTCGAACAAAACCACCACTCTGCCGTCCCGTGGAAGCAACAGAAGTCGCGCTCGCCTGCGGAGCAGTCTGCGCCCTAGGCGCTCGGAATCCAGAACCCTGATAGTTACCAGGCCTGCCATAACGATCATTGCCTGCAGATGAGGCTCCACCATAGCGTCCCTTCTTCGAGGCTCCCTGACCATACGATCCAGAATATGAACGCCCGCGACGTTGTCCACCACCAGAATACTGTGGACGTGTCGGGAGACTAGCCTCAACCCGCACCGCGGCATCAGACAACTCCCTGAGAGTAGCAAAAGCTCCGGCCGTCACAATGGCCCGTATCTCACCCCGTAGGCCAAGCTCGAACCTACGGCATTTCTCAGCCTCAGTAGATACAAAGGTAGGAGCAAAACGAGCTAGCATCTGAAATTTCTGTTCATACTCAGCTACGGACATGCTCCCCTGTTGGAGCTGCAGAAACTCGGTCTCCCTAGCATCACGGAATGAACGGGGATAATACTGATCCAGAAACCGTTCACGAAAGGTCTCCCAAGTCACTGTACGGGCATCCCAACCCGACAACTCCAGAGTATACCACCACTCATAAGCAGAGCCATCAAGTAGAAATGTGGCCAACACCACACGCTCCTCAAGAGGACAGTGCATCACAGTAAAAATCCGCTCAATCCGAGAAATCCAACGGTGGGCATCCTCGGGGTCCGCTCCACCACAGAATACCGTAGCCCCAAGACGCTGGGCTCGTTCGATCGAAGCACTCTCGGCATCGCCATTAGGTCGTGGAGGGGGTTCGCGTCGCGGAGGCATGGCCGGTCGTCCTTCTTTCTGTAAGAGGCATAAGTTAGTACAATAATCAAGGCACACCCGAGTGCCGGACACGAATCGAAAACCTAGGCTCTGATACCAATTGACAGGACCCACCCCGATTATCGCCTCGATAATCGGGAAGCATCCTGCTCCCGTCTGACACTCGAATCAAAAAGACCGGAAACTAGTTAAAATTACAAAACACCCATTGTCAGACCAGGGAGATTAAACAAATACATCCGACTGGACGTCGAGTCCACAGTTTCACAGAGCAATATTACAAAACAAATTAAAGAACAAGTCCTACTCTGTGAACTAACTACTCCGCAACGGAAAACGTTATGCCTCCGCCTCTGCCTCGGCGCTTGCCCCCACGCTTCTACCACGACCTGGAGGGAATTTAAAACAACAAGGTGTGAGTGGACCGAAACATAAGTTTAACAGGAAAAACAGTTTTTCCGAAATTGGTTTCGCCCTCCAGTTTTGTAATCCGCATGCATAACCAAGTATTCAAAATTTGTGTGTGTAACTTTTGAAAACTCCTTTTTCCGAAACACAAGAAAAACGTTACAGGGATCGTCATCACTCATGTAAAACCATGTAATAATACCAGATTCCAGAAATCATCATTTTGAAACATTATTTGCACAAATCAAGTGAAACATAAACAATAATCGTGATTATGTCGTTGGATCCATCCGAGTCTTTAAACTCAACATTAGGCCTTCCCGGGATATCAACGAGTCTTTAAACTCAAAACACGATTAGTAGGCCTCGGGGGTATCATAATAATCGAGTCTTTAAACTCACGAGTCTTTAAACTCAATTTTCGGGCCCGCCCCCAGAATCAACATGCCGGGTCTTTAAACCCAAAACCAGATCCAACCATCAACCGGGTCTTTAAACCCAAAACCGTTTTTAAACATAATAAATCAGGATTAATCACAATTCTTTTTCCAACGTTATTCTAAAACATTTCTCATCGTAACAGGACTCATGCCCGAATTCACAGGTAAATTCCAACACATGCAATTAACAGAAGATTCCTTCACAATATGATCAAACATCATAAATCCGAAACATGCATATTCATAACCAGATACTTCATCAAAAATTATCACGCATGCATAGGCAAAAACCGAAATCTCGAAATGCGTGAAATACGATAATTACCTCGAAAAACGTGAAAACAAGTAAAACTGATATATCATCTCACCATCGTAAAATCATATGTAAAACCATGAGATAAATAAGCAAAATAGTCATGCATGCCCAATTTAAAAATCAAAGAGTCCACTCACAGTCTTAGGACACGTCAATCGCGTCCCGCGTGCTCCTCCGTAGCTTCGGAAGTGTCCGGGCCTGTGAAAACGTACAAGAAGGATTACAAACATCCCAAAATAACTCGTAGGATTTTTCCTAATTTTTTCGGGTTTTTCGGCGAAAATAAACTTAAAGACTTAATCTTCCGGACTCCCGAAGTTATCCCGTATGACTCCCGATCGATTCGAACTCTAAAGATAAAATGTTATTTAGACTGTAAGGATCAATTCTCATGTTGACCGTGATCGGAGTTGACGCCACACGCGCCGTCACGCGCCGCCCAAAGCGGCTGCGCGTGAAGGCCACGCGCCAAGCTACAGTGTCATCTCCCTTACCCGAACAGCCTGCTAAACGGGTCTGATACCCGCGACTCAACCCGATCAGTTAGCCCTCAATTCTCAGTCAAAACTACCCGTTTTCAATCCTATTATCTTCCCTAACCCTTTAATTTTAGGTCTGCAATGAAGGTTAACCTCGACTAGTACCCAACGACCCAACTCAAACTCGATCAGTCGAACAAATCGACATTCTGGAACTCACCCAAACTAATCCCAATCTCAAATTAATTTCACCAGTAGGTTAAGGTGATTCATACGAACACAATGGTACTGTCAATTGATCTTGCCGTTACCTGGAAGTCGTCGTCCTCAAGCTCGAAAATACTCAGAACCAGGGTACTCCGTTCTTGGCCAATTCGTGAATGTCGTCCTTCGCATTTGATGTGGTTGGTTTCCTTTTGCTCCCAGAAGACTAGAATGGCCCCCGGTTTCGATCAACAAACCTCAGAAATCGAATTCAGTTTTTCCCTCCAACTGGTTCAACTCTGAACCGCAGCTCAGGTTCCTGGGCGAAACAGACTCCAATCCCTTCAGTTCTTGCACCGTAGTGATCCTAACACTCCCAGAAGTCTCACCGTGTGTTTGGTTTGATCCTTCGACCCTCAGAATTTGAACTCAGCGATTTCCCCCCCAGAAACCCGAAATGGTTCAACACTGGTTCTCTCAATCTCTCTCAGTTTTTCCCACGCAGAAAGGATGCAAATGAGTCCCTAAGTCCAACAGCAATCAGAGTAATCGATTCAAACGGCCAGCAACTCGTGGGAGACACTCTGAAGTCTCTGAAAACGGTTTCCCGCAAGCACAGAGACCACAGCCACTCCTCACTCTCCCGTGCTCTGAGTTCTGCCCAAACGTGCACCAAGGTCACTCAATCCTGTTTCCACTGCCTAAAATTACATAAACAAAACGTCTGAGCAATCCACTAAGCCATAAACAATTGATCGCACAACCCACGGCCGCAGCACTCTGTTTTCCACGGTGGTGAACAGTACCCCGTGTGGAAATTACCAAAATGCCCCCAGGGCAAAAATTACCAAACTACCCTCCAACTTCCGTGACCCGTAACTCGGTCGTCCGACGTTCGTTTCAAGCGTGCCGCCTGTCGTTGTACTCGGGGCGTCGAGACGAACATAACGGTCTTCGAGTCAATTGGATATCAATTGTCAAACAAAAAGTCAACTTTTTCCCCTTATAACGCCCAAATTACGATAATGCCCCCGAACCTCCGAACATCATAACTTTCACTCCGAGCGTCCGAATCGGACGTGCCACCTGTCTATGAACTCGTGACATCCCGAACTACGTCACGGTCATCACCCAACGTCCGTTCGACCTCCAAAACTAAAAGTCAACAAATTGACCACACAAACACAGGGGTAAAAACGTCATTTTATTCATTATTTAATAATATTACATTACCAGAACGTCCGGGGCGTTACACTGTTCTTGTGATCTTTCTTTGAGATCTTTTAAACACATTTTTATGCTTTCCTTAAGAAATACCTAGGTCAAGTATTTCCGAAATAATTCTAGAATTTAAGTCCGCATTCTTATGTTTTATCCTCTATCTTCATAAGGTTCTAGCCGCTGTTCGGTGTTCCTTATGAATAACATTCTATTGTTTCCATCCACTTTCGGAATCACAAGCTGTTCTTGGGTTCCGAAAGTGTAACTTATTCCCCTTACTTAAATTCTTGTTATTGTTTTGGTTTTACTTATAATTCAATATATGTGTTGGTATTTTCTTTCTAACATGTGTAAGTAAGAATGCAATCTCCATGTGTTTTACTTTTTGAATTTCTTTTACTTCATGTGTTTTAGTGCTTAAACTTCAATTCGAAGCTAAATGTTGATCCGTTGTTTGGGACATTTAGACTAGAATTGAAGAGATTAAATGTTTATCGCTGTCGGCGCATTTAATTATAAACTTAAGGTGAATCATGTTGTAAATGTTTGAAGTATATTGATGTTTGACGTACATTAATGGTTGATGCATTTATAATATTGAAAGATATATGTAAGTATTTGAGGTGATGAAGGTAGGATTTCATTGGTTTATTATGAGCAAAATGTTAGAGTGTTGGCAAAATTTGTACTTGGAGGAAGTCTATTTTTAGGAGTAGTTTAATTAATGAGATTGTTAATTCGAAATTACTTACGTAAAAGTGTGGGTTTTGTCTATGAAACTACTCTATGGTTTATAAGTTCTAATTAGCATGAACATTTGTATTTTAATTCTTAGTTAATGTTTTCTTTAGTTTAGATTACAAATCGTTTCAAAACCCCCCCTTTTAATTCTTTATTCTTCTATTCTTCTATTCTTTTATTCTTTTATTCTTTTATTCTTTTATTCTTTATTATTTTATTATTTTATTCTTTTAATTCTTTATTCTTTTATTCTTTTATACTTTTATTTTATTCTTTAATTCTTTATTCTTTATTCTTTATTCTTTATTCTTTATTCTTTTATTCTTTAATTAATTAATTCTTTGATTATTTAATTCTTTGATTATGTTATTCTTTAATTCATTAATTTATTCATTATTCTTTTATTCATTATTCTTCTCACTAACATTTTATTAATGTTCCCTAATTTCCCCGGTTAAGAACGATCAATATTTACCAATACTACATCTACACAAAAAGGGTTTAAATTGCATAACACTCAAATTACGTGTTTAATTTAATGCGTAGTTTGGGCGTTGTCAATTTTTGGCGCCGTTGCCTGGGAAATTAAAAATCATTCTTAATGTGTTAGTATGTATTCAATTGTTTATATACAAAATGTTCATACTTGTGAATAATGTTTACATATTGTAAATGTGTTAAACTTTTATTTTTACACTTTATTCCATTATACTTGTTTAACCTTATTCCATTAACTTTATGTTCATACTTTAAATGTATTCCATTAACTTTAAATTTATTCCATTAATTTTAATTTTATTCCATTAACTTTAACTTTATTCCATTAACTTTAAATTTATTCCATTAACTTTAACTTTATTCCATTAACTTTAAATTTATTCTATTAACTTTAACTTTATTCCATTAACTTTATGATTCACAATTATTTTATTTTATTCTTATTTATTTATTTGTTTGATTATGTCTTGACAACTTTGAATTAAAAAAAAAAATTCGAAATAAAAAAAATTAAAAAATCAAAAAATCAAAAAAATCTTATTTTAGCTTTGTGTTAGTGTTAATTCATACTTGTAAATAAATGTTATATATATTTCACTTGTTACCTTTTATACTTGTTCATAAATTGTTCATAACTTTTTAATTTCATAGTATACATACATACTTGTTCATAATAGACTTTCATTTATGTTTGTTTATAATTCTCTTACTTTTCATATTATTCTTGTTCATACTTGTACATAATGTTCATTCTTTTTTATTGTTCATAAATGCTCATGGTACATGTTCACTTTTCCTTATTTTTACTTTTATTTATTTTTATTTGTTTTTGTAATTAAAAAATTAAAAAATTAAAAAAATTCGTAAAAAAAGAAAATATTTCCTTTTCTTCATTTATTTAATTATTAAATTCCGAAAAAATTAATTAATAAACAAAATCAAAAGAAAAAAAAAGTTGAGTCTCGATCAAGGTAATAAGGTTTGGTTATGTAATATTTGAGTTAAATCACTTACATTTGTAAATCCGACACAAAGAATGATTATGAGGCCCAACATGATGGAATTAGGCCTATATTCGAAGGGGTGGATTACTGACATCATTGCACTAAGGTTGGGAAGTTATGATACGTTTTGAGAGTCTATTGAGTCTTGGAACGAATTGAGCACCACTTGTCCTATATTTTCCTTGCCTATAAACTTAACCCAATTACAACCTTTATAAAGATCTTATGATCCTTAAGAAGGTAAATTTTGATTAGTTGAGTTAATCATTTGAGTAAACTTATGGTTTTGGTTCATTTGTGCAAGTATGTTTTGTTTTTATCATGAGGTGTTTGTTTGAGATTTTGCAAAAGTACTTCATTTCGATTATGTGAGTATTTCTCACATACTTTGAGTGCAAACGCAAACCCTCACAAATTGAGTGAATTTATGAGTGCATATCCTTGTGAGTTGATTCATACTTGTCTTATTCATGCAGAGATCTATTTCACCATATTTACTCATTATCTTACTTGTTGAAGCATTTTGTTACCATGTATTAACTCTTGAATTCTATATGCTTAAATGATTTAAGTGAAAATCTTTTATTCCATGATAATAATGAAATATTGAGACTAATGGTTAAGGGTTTACTTATTTTGAATTCGTAGTTTAGTTTTAGTATTTGCTAGAGACTAGCAAAGTTTAAGTGTAGGGGTATTTGATAGGTCATTAATTAAGCATTATTTTATATTATTTTATACCCTTTATACTTGATTTTTATTATTAAAATAATAAATAATTAGATAAAATAATTTATTCTGTGTTATTTTTGTTTAAATAAATAAAGTTTGTAATTTGGAGCATTTTGGCGAAAGAATCGTCTCGATCAGAATTATAACGAAAAAATTATGGACGAAATTCGGTGGAAATATTAATTAAGTTATAAAATTAATTAATTTTCATTTTGTTTCTGCAGCCCAAACCCATTACAAACCCAGTCCAGTCCGGCTAAGCAGCCCAGAAGCCCAGAAAACCAAGCCCAATTGCGTCAGCCCAGCGGCCCAGCAACTCGCCCAGCCCAGTCCTCGCGCCTGCAGCCCTCCACCGAGCGACAGCTCTCAGCTTCCACGCGCGTCTGCCGAATCCGCCTCCAGTACCTCGGCGCGCGCCTACCGACGACACCCTCTGCAGTCCAGCGCACAGCTGCCGGCCACTCTTCTCCTTTCTAGCACATACCGGCCGAATATTCTCCCCTTTTCTAGCAGGTTTCTGACAAGCCACTTTACAGCAAAAACCCATCCCTAATTTCATCATTTCTATCACTTTTTCATATACTATTTTATTGTTATTTTTATATTTAAATTTTGTACTTTTATTTAAATAATTGTGGCACTCCCTCTATAAATAGGGAGGCCATTTCATGTATTTGGGAGGTCCCCATTTTTCCCATTTTGTTTCTCCTTTTAGTTTAGATTCTTATATTTTCTCTCTAGTTCTTCTCCTCTTTTAGTCCATCTTCTTTATTTTGTTCTTTATTTTTGGGGATCATTTTAACTTCTTGTAGATTTTCTTCTTTAATTAGCTTTCTTTTAATTATTGTTCTTAATTTATGTTATTTCTTAGTTTCATTTATTCTTTACTCTGTTCTTGTGATCTTTCTTTGAGATCTTTTAAACACATTTTTATGTTTTCCTTAAGAAATACCTAGGCCAAGTATTTCCGAAATAATTTTATAATTTAAGTCCGCATTCTTATGTTTTATCCTCCATCTTCATAAGGTTCTAGCCGCTGTTCGGTGTTCCTTATGAATAACATTCCATTGTTTCCATCCACTTTCGGAATCACAAGCTGTTCTTGGGTTCCGAAAGTGTAACTTTATTCCCTTTACTTAAATTCTTGTTATTGTTTTAGTTTTACTTATAATTCAATATATGTGTTGGTATTTTCTTTCTAACATGTGTAAGTACGAATGCAATCTCCATGTGTTTTACTTTTTGAATTTCTTTTACTTCATGTGTTTTAGTGCTTAAACTTCAATTCGAAGTTAAATGTTGATCCGCTATTTGGGGAATTTAGACTAGAATTGAAGAGATTAAATGTTGATCACTGTCGGCGCATTTAATTATAAACTTAAGGTGAATCATGTTGTAAATGTTTGAAGCATATTGATGTTTGACGCACATTAATGGTTGATGCATTTATAATATTGAAAGATATATGTAAGTATTTGAGATGATGAAGGTAGGATTTCGTGATTGGTTTATTACGAGCAAAATGTTAAAGTGTTGACAAAATTTGTATTTGAAGGAAGTCTATTTTTAGGAGTAGTTTAATTAATATGATTGTTAATTCGAAATTACTTACGTAAAAGTGTGGGTTATGTCTATGAAACTACTCTATGGTTTGTATGTTCTAATTAGCATGAACAGTTGTATTTTAATTCTTAGTTAGTGGTTTCTTTAGTTTAGATTGCAAATCTTTTCAAAACCCCCCTTTTAATTTTTTATTCTTCTATTCTTTTATTCTTTTATTTTTTTTATTTTTATTCTTTTATTCTTTTAATTATTTATTATTTTATTATTTTATTCTTTTATTCTTTTATTTTATTCTTTATTCTTTATTCTTTTATCCCTTTATTCTTTAATTAATTAATTCTTTGATTATTTAATTCTTTGATTATGTTATTCTTTAATTCATTATTCTTTTATTCATTATTCTTCTCACTAACATATTATTAATATTCCCTAATTTCCCCGGTTAAGAACGATCCCTATATATCAATACTACATCCACACAAAAAGGGTTTAAATTACATAACACTCAAATTACGTGTTTAATTTAATGCGTAGTTTGGGCGTTGTCATGCACGTTTGTTAAGGATGCAAGTTTTGTCAAGAATGCAAGTTTTTTATGCAAGTTTTGTTAAAGATGCAAGTTAGAGATGTAGGTTTTGTTTGTAAAAGATGCAAGTTAATGATGCAAGTTTTGTTCATGAAAGATGCAAGTTAAGGATTCAAGTTTAAGAATGTCTTTACAATAATTAGAGTTAGTGTTTTGAAATGTACAAGTTAAGCAAACCATGACAATTAATGTAAGAGAAAGTATAAACAAATGTAACCGACATATATACAAGTATGAAATAACATATATACAAGTAAGAAAAAATAAAGTATAAGTAAGTGTAGAATGCATAAAGTAGAGTCACGACAATATCAAGTAAATGCACAAGTTCCAAAAGCGTTTAAACTAATGCAACACATGAGTATTTACATGAAAAATGGTGTGAATGCATAAGAGATAAATTGTTAGAACCTGCACAAGATATAAGAGTTATGTGACGATGCATGAAAGAATGACCTGCACCTTCGATCTCACTTACCCAGATTCACATAGTTTAGAGGGCCCATTGATGAAATCCGAGCATCATGAAACCTTAGGGAGGCTATGCAATCTACAAATACAATAGATAGAGCCTTAGAATTACACGTTGGGAAAGTCAAGGATATATATGGTTCACATAACTTCAAAGTTTACATGGAGACTTCTACGTCTGTGCGACCTATGTAAATATCTTAGATTTTGAACCATTATTCATCTGTTTGGGCAAGTTTAAAAGTGACCAGGTTAGAAATAATAAATATAAAAGACAGAGCTAATTTCAAGATATCACGAGGCTTAAACTCCATTGATGTCCTTTTCTTAGACCAAAAACCTGTTACAAGTATCTTCTCTTATCCTAGACATCACCTTGAAAATTTCTTACTCTAGATGAACAAGTGTTCGCTCAAATATAACTCAAGTGTTAATACCTACCGCCATCAACCTCATGGCTTCCTAGGTCCATGAAAGGATTAGGTGAGAGTTAACAAACTAGACTTCACCTATTCAATTAAAGATCAAAATATAAACTCTGAAGCACAAGTGATCCACATATAGCTAAGTATAATATGAACATTATGAACAAGTCTAAAATAATAATTATGAACAAGTATAATATGAACATTATGAACAAGTATGTACAATCATAGACAAGTAAAATATGAACAGTTTATATACACTAACACATTAAAAATGATTTTTAATTTCCCCCGCAACGGCGCTAAAAATTGATACGCTTGAACTGCGCACTTAAATAAACACATAGTTCAAGTGTAACGACCCGTCCCGAATATCGGGATTTAATAATATTTAATTATGATTTACTAATCTGGGATTAGTTGAGTGATTTCGGACGAATTGTGCAAAATGACCGTTTTGCCCTTGGGCGTGGGCAAAACGTTGACTTTTAATTCGGATGGTCAAACGGACTTTGACCGATGACCGTGATGTAGTTCGGGACGTCACGAGTTCATAGACAGGTGGCACGTTCGATTCCGACGTTCGTGGTGAAAGTTATGATGTACGGAAATGCAAGGGCATTTTCGTAATTTGGACGAAATAAGGGGAAATGTTGACTTTTTGACTAGGATGTCCGATGGCCGAGGGCCAAGGACCGTTACGTAGGTCTCGTCGATACGAATCCAATGACAGGCGGCATGCCGAAATCGGAGATTCGACGACGAAATTATGGGTCACGGAAGTTTGGTTTCGTTATGCACGCATTACGAGGCGAGGACACGTGGCGTTCTCTGATTGGTCTGAGATTCTGAGTGGGACACGTGGACCACTAAACATAATTTATGGGCTCAGATCTGGATTGGTGAGATTTGATTAAATTAATTGGAATTAAAAATCTAAAGAAATCCCACTTATTTGACCTTTTGATCTGGGCCATCCATCTGATCTCTGCTTTCAATCTTAGCCCTTCATCTCTGGTGCTGATGGCCATCCTCACTGTCCACTACTTTAACCATCTGAGATCTCTCCCTCACTCTCATTCTTCCTTTGCCGTGAGGAAGCTTGAACAAACACACATCCTATCTCCTCTGTGCACTTGTGGGCGTGACCGAGGTAGTGTGAGACGACGGGAGGCGGCAGGACGACGGCGGAGACCACGGTGGACCACGGCGGGTGTGTTAACCCTAGGAGAGTTATGCCCAGGTTTTTGGAAATCGACAATTGGTTGTGTTTCTGAGCTCCTTCTTGATTCCTTTGGGACTTGGGGTCAGAAACAGACACAGGGGACTAGTTTTCAAAGCTCGAAGTAAGCTGGGCACGGCGGGGACGGCGGTGCCCGTAACCCGGTTCGAAACCAAAAATGGTGATCGGGTTTTGGATGGGTGTTGGTCGTTGGATTTGATCGTACGGTGTTCTATGAACATAAACGAATCTTGTGGACGTGAATTTGGGACTCGAGGCGGCCGGAATCGGGAGGAAGGACGATCGGAAATTCTGAGCTTCGGGTTTGAGTTCAGAGGTATGATTCTTGACGTTACTTCTGGTTTTTGATTCCACAGAACTGTTGGATGAACTCAGACGATCTTGTAGGTGAAATCCTGTCGAAAATGATCGAGTATCGGCGGAGAACCAGTTGGGTTGGGTCGCGGGTCACGGCGACCCATTTTACAGACGTTCGGGCTAAACGACGGTGAATAGTACCCGGCGCGTGGGTTTCACGCACAGGGAGTTCAACCGAGGCGTGGAGGCGCGGGTAAGGTAATTTTGGGTAACTTCCAACATGACTTTTGTCCTATACAATGTAATGAACATTTTGGCGTTGGTTTCGTGTCGTTCGGATCCCGTTTCGATATTGTTCGGGATGTCCGAAGGTTTTTAATCCAGTTTAAAAATACTTAAAAATTCGGGAAAATTACGGGACTTGAATAGGATGTTAATGATGAGGTTAGTAATCCTCTAATGTGATTTGGACAGGATTGGAAGTCCCGGTGATAGTGGTGTGGCCCGGGAAGGCCTATGGCACGCGTATCGAGGCGCTCGGTTAAACGGTCTGTGAGTGGACATTGGTTTCATAAATTCGATGCATGCATAACTATTTCATGATTGTTATAATTATGATTAAATGATTTACTTTGGATATCGGTGAATTTAAATGATTTCACGCATTTCGAGGTGATTTACGTATTTGCACGTAAACCGAGGTTTTCTGGATTTGCACCGATTTCCATAAATGTGGTTGGATATGATTTTATGAAACGGTTACGGGCTTGATAAAGTAAAATCGGGCCAGGGGCCTAGTTAATTTGTAAAATCGGGCCAAGGGCCCAGTTAACTTGTTAATCGGGCCAGGGGCCCAATTGAATTATGAAATTGGGCCAGGGGCCCAGTTAACTTATGAATCGGGCCAGGGGCCCAGTTAACTTGTAAATTCGGGCCGGGGGCCCAGTGGACTTATGAATTCAGGCCAGGGGCCAGTTAACTTATGAAATCGGGCCAGGGGCCCAGTTGATTTATTCATGTGATTCGGGTCGGGGACCCTAAAATGGAATCAAATAAATGATTTTGGATTTAAATCAACTATTTGGACTTATAATGGTTTTGATGATATTGAAATTATGGTTATGGCACGTTTCACAGTATTTGGGCTTGAGACCCGTCTAATGAAACGTAACGATCGGTTCGGATTTTACCTATGTATACATATATGTTTGCATGTGGATATCAATAAAATGTATTTAGTACTGCACTGTATAGATCTTTCCATATGATACTGTCTCCTCTGGATGAGGTACCCCGGAGAGGTCACGAACGTCTAGAACGTCCAGCGTCTATGACGCTAAGCATCGGGGATGCTGTACCCGAACGGGGTTCGGGGATTGAACTCGGAATTGAGACCCGAGTGGCACGCGTAGCCTTGTGATTGTGACCTTATTGACGTCAGGGACGTCAGACATCAGGGATGTCGGATTGGAGTGTATAGTGCAGTGGCTAAAATTATGGTTATGGTTCATATTATATGATATATGATTTTAAATGATGGTGCATGCATATGATTTTACTGGGGGGCATAAATGTCTTATAAATGTTTTAAACAGACTTGTTTATTTTCGTCCACTCACAGCTTTTGTTTTTAATGCCCTTCAGGTTGATTCCGGATGCAACTGCAGTAGAGACTGGGACATCATACACCTCCTCCATCGATCCTTACGCACTCTGGAAGCCCGGTTGGGTAGTGGCAACAGGTTATCCCTTGTCTGACACCTCTTGTCAGACAGGAGCATGACACATTCCATGGTAATCCCGGGGGGATTGGGATGGGTCGTGTCAAGTGGTATCAGAGCAGGTTTGCTCTTTTGTGCGCGAAGGTCGAGGGTGTGATGTCTCTTTGGGCTGCAGTTCCGTTGTCAACCTGATAGATAGTGTTGGGTTTGAATAGTGGATTGGGTGTGTTTGACCCGATACGCCGTGCATTGATGTGATTCAACCCAAGTGGGTTGTATGCGATTAACTGGTAATGCGGGACCGTCGGTTCGGTCACGTGATGATGGATTGTTGTGCTGCTGGGCACAGCCGGGTTCAGGGAACCCCATTTGAATAATGTTATGGAAATACAAAACTCAGTGGAGTATTGGTCTAAGTTTTGGACCCTAGTAGTGTTGGCTAGTGTACGGGGTGTTGGTGCATCGGAGTTAGCCGATGACCTTCGTGGTGGAACCCACGATGGAACCCACGTTGAGCTGACGATTGGATTGGATTGGACGTCTATACGATGTCAGGACCGCGGTGTCGGTCAGGTTATGGATTTTACTGCAGAAGGCAGTTGGGGTCAGTGGAACCCTGGGGTGTGATCTTGGAACCCTAATTTATAATCGATGGGCTGGAAAAGTGAACTTTAATTGAGAACTTGTGCTGCGACGAGCGGCTGAGGTCGTGGATGACCATGTGGATGACTCAAGTGAGTCTAGTCAGGATTATGGGATTCGATCCACGGATACGGTTACGAGATATGATGTGGAATTCCGTGTGGGATCGAATGGTAGTGTGATGTGTGGATACGGATCTTGACAAGCGATGACTGTTGATGACACGACCCATCCCAATCCCCCCGGGATTACCATGGAATGTGACGTGCTCCCGTCGGACAAGAGGCGTCCGACAAGGGATAACCGATTGCCTTTGCCCAACCGGGCTTCCAGAGTGCGTAAGGATCGATGGAGGAGGTGTGCGATGCTCAAGTCTCTGCTGCAGTCGTATCCGGAATCAACCTGAAGGGCATTAAAAACAAAGCTGTGAGTGGACGAAAATAAACGAGTCTGTTAAAACATTTATAAGACATTTATGCCCCTCAGTAAAATCATATGCATGCACCAAAAACCAATAATCCCATATTTATTTAGAAATAACCAATAGGGCCTTAGCCCGGAAACCAAAGCATATTTTCAATTTCCAAAAGTAAATCCAAGAGTTATTTCATAAATCCAGTAATATAAACCATAAGGCATATAATAATAACCATAACCATAATTTTAGTTGCTGCACTATACACTCCAATCCGACATCCCTGATGTCTGACGTCCCTGACGTCAATAAGGTCACAATCACAAGGCTACGCGTGCCACTCGGGTCTCAATTTTCCGAGTTCATTCCCCGAACCCCGTTCGGGTACAGCATCCCCGATGCTTAGCGTCATAGACGCTGGACGTACTAGACGTCCGTGACCTCTCCGGGGTACCTCGCCGGAGGAGACAATATAATATGGAAGGATCTATACAGTGCAGTACCAAATACATTTTATAGATATCCACATGCAAAACATATAGGTATACATAGATAAAATCCGAACCATTCGTTACGTTTCATCAAACGGGTCTCATGCCCAAATACCGTGAAACGTGCCATAACCGAAATATCATCAAAACCATTTATAGATTCCAGCATGTGAACATATATAAAATGTAAACCAGAAACATTTATTCAATTCCATTTTAGGGTCCCCGACCCGCAATCACATGTAGAAATCAACTGGGCCCCTGGCCCGATTCCACAAGTTAACTGGGCCCCTGGCCCGATTTCATAATTCAACTGGGCCCCTGGCCCGATTTTACTTTATTCAAGTTCGTAACCGTTTCATGAAATCATATTCAACCACATTTATGGAAATCGGTGAAAATCCAGAAAATCTCGGTTTACGTGCAAATACGTAATTCACCTCGAAATGCGTGAAATCATTTTAAATTCACCGATATCCAAAGTAAATCATTTAATCATAATTATAACAATCATAAAACAGTTATGCATGCATCGAATTTATGAAACCAATGTCCACTCACAGACCGTTTAACCGAGCGCCTCGATACGCGTGCCATAGGCCCTCCCGGGCCACCTCACTATCACCGGGACTCCCAACCCTGTTCAAATCAATTTAGAGGATCACTAACCTCATCATTAACATCCTATTCAAGTCCCGTAATTTTCCCGAATTTTTAAGTATTTTTAAACTGGATTTAAAACCTTCGGACATCCCGAACAATATCGAGACGGTGTCCGATCGACACGAAACCAATCCCAAAATGTTCGTTACAATGTATAGGATAAAAGTCATGTTGATCATACCTCGGGATTCGCACTCACGCGCCCCCACGCGCCACCGCAAGCGGCTGCGCGTGGAAGCCACGCGCCTGCTACAGTAACCCGCACAGTCATCCCTCTCACCCGTTTGTCTGTAAAACGGGTTGAAAAACCCGCGAACAGACCCGGTCCAATTTCACCCAATTCGACATCAAATCCATCCGTTCTTTCCACTGATCCCTTGTAATCAATCACCAACTAAGTTCTGTAGATTGAATTACACAATTTAGGGTAAAAATCTCCACGACTCACGATGGATCCTCGACGGGTTTTCAAATCGGGTTCACCGATTCCATCCCTGATTTCCAAATTAAATCATATAGTAAGCATCGTGAGAGTGTAAGGGATGTTTCTGCACAAACAATTTGATGAATTCACACCTTAAACTTACTGAACCCAAGCTCGAAATCGAGCTGCCATGGAAGCTCAGTTCTCCCTCAATCCGACATGGTTTCCCGTCGTTTTTGCTGCAAAGCTTCACGTTTTGATCCCAGAAGACTCCAGCTAATCCCCATTTTGATCGACACGGCCCAATTACTCCAATTCGAAATTCCCCCCAATTCCCCGAAACTTTGATTCTCGAATTACACCACCCCACACCGTCCCCCGTGCTCAACCTCAGCCAGAACCTTCCCCAACTCACCAATTAAACATTTGTGCAATCAATTGTGGAAGAGAGATTGGCAATGGCCAGAACCCAATCTCTCAATTTTGTTGTTCACGGTGAGGGAGGAATGATCAGAAATGGAAGAGGGAAAATGAGATGGACGGCTGTGATGCAATCTGGGGGTGGAATGGATGGTTCAGATCAAAAGCAAGGATTAAATTCTAGATTATTATGTAGTGGGAGCTTTTAGTATAGTTTATGATTAGTGGATCAAGATCCAATCTAGCCAATGGGTGAGTGACACTTGTCACTCATCCAAGTGTCCTCCAACCACCAATTCTGAATATAATATTCGACACGAAAACCGAGACACGAACTTCCCGAATTCACGTTTTAGACCATAACTTCTCCGTACGAAGTCCGATTTCGGCGTGCCGCCTGTCGTTGGATTCGCATCGACGAAACCTCCGTAACGGTCCTTGGCCCTCGGCCATCGGACATCCCGGTCAAAAAGTCAACATTTCCCCTTCTTTCGTCCAAATTACGAAAATGCCCCTGGACTTCCGTACATCATAACTTTCACCACGAACGTCGGAAACGAACGTGCCACCTGTCTATGAACTCGTGACGTCCCGAACTACGTCACGGTCATCGATCAAAGTCCATTTGACCATCCGAAATAAAAGTCAACGTTTTGCCCACACCTAGGGGCAAAACGGTCATTTTGCACAATTCGTCCGAAATCGCCCAACTAATCCCAGATTAGTAAATCACAATTAAATATTATTAAATCCCGATATTCGGGACGGGTCGTTACAACCTTCCCTCCTTAAAGAATTTCGTCCTCGAAATTACCAATAACCTTATTCCACAACCACCTTGTGGAAACAATTCGACCACACATCTGTGTACACTTGTACACCCACATACTAGGACAACACCAGTCGTTTGTACCCAGACATCCCATCACAGTCTTACGTCATAATAGCAACAACACTCGACCACCTCGAGTGGAAATGATCACCTGATCCGCGATAAAATCGCCTAACCATTTAGCTGACTCCTTCAGCTAGACGGTTCCCTTCTATTGCCAATAAATCCTTACATTTGCTCCCGTTGGGAGTCACCAAATCTCATTTGTCAGTCCACGCTGACACCACTAGTCAAACTGTCACCCCTAAGCTTTACCACCCTAGTAAAGCCCAACCGATCGGTTAATCAATGACAACACCATGTACTACGTCGCCCTTAATGTAGCGTAAGATCAACCACATGATCTCAATTCGCAGGGCAAGCCCATCCTGCGACATAAATAAATCTCAATGTCCATAATCGCCGACTCCCTCAGCGAACCAAGACGCTGGAAAATATAACGGCGTAGTAGCATCACGCAAGGCTACTCGTGGTTACTCTGACCACCAACTCACTCATCCTGAGTGTACGTATACCGCCAACTTACTCAATCAAGTGGTGTAACTGGAACACATTGAATACTAGCCCAGCAGGGAACACACATATCAATACCGGGGTTCCACTAGCCAACCATGGCTAAGAGCACCTGCTCACACAATCACTGAACCCGACAAAATCACTCTGCACAGCGCACAGTATCCAATGTCCAGTCCACAATACAGCCAAACAAATGATATCAGAACCAATCCGATTACCAACACATTAGTTACACACCACTGGTACATCCCATGTACCGCCATTAGGCACCACTCAGCCTAACCAGTATCAATAATCGTACAACGTACCCTGTACGTACCTCAATCCATCAATCTGACTATAGCCACCCAGGTTATAGCCAAACACGTTCTAGTAATGGAGTACATTTGCCCAAACCAACATGAGACAAAACGAACTCCACCCGTCATTTAGTCCCAACTCCGAATCCGAATTCGCAATTTCGTAAGAAATCCCGAATCCGAACCCAAACATCACATTTTTATTCCAGTTCCAGATCCGAATCCGAAATCATTATTCCGTAAGCTAGCATTGGAATAACCATTCCGTACCCAAATCCAGTAATCCATTTTCGAGCTTTGCAATCGAATCCTGAATCGTCACCCAGAAATTCGATTCCAAAACCCAAAATCTCGTTTACGTCCACCAAGACGTAACAAAACCGAACCTATCGGTTGCCTCTCCAAAACACTCGATTGACTTCATAGGGAAGCCAATCCCAATATCCACACGTCAAAGGTTGACAAAATCCGACCACATCGGAAACCTACTCAACCGAGTAACAACCATATGGACTCACTCCGAAAAGAAGTTCAGTCCCGTCATTTACGACTCACATCACAATCTAAACAGGTTCAATCCTCAGGTTCCAAGTGATTCACAATCACAAAATCCCACATCAATACCACGAATGGTTTCCCCGACTTTTCCAATTCCAATAATTTCCTTGTACTCTCAGGGGATATAAGCAGTACACAAACTTACCAATCTCGGAGTTGACCACAACTCCCCAAACCCACCAACTCGCATGACATAGGGAACATCGTCCCTAGATTCCCCAAGTTTCAATCATACCATTTTATCCATTCATCACTTGTCATCATAAATCTGTTAGGACTTATCCCAACACGACACAACCTCCACTGGATCCCATCCAGTCCAAGACTCAACCACCACTGAGTCGCAGATACCAATCATCTGTTCATCATGACAGAGTCACACCCCAAATGGTGGCTCCTCGTCATCACAATCACCGACACCGGTACCAGCACCAGTGCTAGTACCAGCACCACGCACCATCATCAATACCAGTATCAGCACACAGGCATCCATACTAGTATTGGCATATAGGTATCACCATACCAACATCCAAACATAGCACACGAACACCCATGCTAGCACACGAACATCCATGCTAGCACACTGTGTGCAAAGTTGTTACCCTGGATCTCCATTCATTACGAACGACGATCCCGTAACACCACTCGTACCCCACGACTATGGGTACCTCCAATTTGACCACTGGCACATCAGGATAATGAACGTTCCCTGAACGTCCCCAAGTATCAAAGCCACACAAAATACCCTCGATAGCCAGTCATCTCGACACAACTGTCGACCAACAGTCATCGTTGTCAAGATCCGTATCCACACATCATACTAATATTCGATCCAAAACAGGATTCCATATTTTATCTCATAACCGCATCCGTGGATCGAATCCCATAATCCAGACTAGACTCACTAGAGTCATCCACATGGTCATCCATGACCTCAGCCGCTCGTCGCAGCACAAGTTCTCACTTAAGGTTCACCTTTCGGTCCATCAATTATAAATTAGGGTTCCAAGGTCACACCCTAGGGTTCCACCGAACCCAACTGCCTTTTGCAGTAAAATCCACAACCTGACCGACCCCGCGGTCCTGACATCATATAGACGTCCAATCCAATCCCATCGTCAACTCAACGTGGGTTCCATCGTAGGTTCCACCACGAAGGTCATCGGCTAACTCCGATGCACCAACCCCCGTACACTAGCCAACACTACCAGGGTCCAACATAGACCAATACTCAACTGAGTTTCGCATTCCCAAACCATTATTCAATTGGGGTTCCCCGAACCCAGTTGTGCCCAGTGGCACAACAACCCTTCATCACATGACCGAACCGACGGTCCCACATTACCAGTTAATCGTATACAACCCCACCTGGGTTGAATCGCAACCATGCACGGCGTATCGGGCCAAACACACCCAATTCACCATACAAACCCAAAACTATCTATCAGGTTGACAACGGAACAGCAGCCCAAAGAGACATCACACCCTCGTCCTTTGCGCACAAAAGAGCAAAACCTGCTCTGATACCACTTGACACGACCCATCCCAATCCCCCCGGGATTACCATGGAATGTGACGTGCTCCCGTCGGACAAGAGGCGTCCGACAAGGGATAACCGATTGCCTTTGCCCAACCGGGCTTCCAGAGTGCGTAAGGATCGATGGAGGAGGTGTGCGATGCTCAAGTCTCTGCTGCAGTCGTATCCGGAATCAACCTGAAGGGCATTAAAAACAAAGCTGTGAGTGGACGAAAATAAACGAGTCTGTTAAAACATTTATAAGACATTTATGCCCCTCAGTAAAATCATATGCATGCACCAAAAACCAATAATCCCATATTTATTTAGAAATAACCAATAGGGCCTTAGCCCGGAAACCAAAGCATATTTTCAATTTCCAAAAGTAAATCCAAGAGTTATTTCATAAATCCAGTAATATAAACCATAAGGCATATAATAATAACCATAACCATAATTTTAGTTGCTGCACTATACACTCCAATCCGACATCCCTGATGTCTGACGTCCCTGACGTCAATAAGGTCACAATCACAAGGCTACGCGTGCCACTCGGGTCTCAATTTTCCGAGTTCATTCCCCGAACCCCGTTCGGGTACAGCATCCCCGATGCTTAGCGTCATAGACGCTGGACGTACTAGACGTCCGTGACCTCTCCGGGGTACCTCGCCGGAGGAGACAATATAATATGGAAGGATCTATACAGTGCAGTACCAAATACATTTTATAGATATCCACATGAAAAACATATAGGTATACATAGATAAAATCCGAACCATTCGTTACGTTTCATCAAACGGGTCTCATGCCCAAATACCGTGAAACGTGCCATAACCGAAATATCATCAAAACCATTTATAGATTCCAGCATGTGAACATATATAAAATGTAAACCAGAAACATTTATTCAATTCCATTTTAGGGTCCCCGACCCGCAATCACATGTAGAAATCAACTGGGCCCCTGGCCCGATTCCACAAGTTAACTGGGCCCCTGGCCCGATTTCATAATTCAACTGGGCCCCTGGCCCGATTTTACTTTATTCAAGTTCGTAACCGTTTCATGAAATCATATTCAACCACATTTATGGAAATCGGTGAAAATCCAGAAAATCTCGGTTTACGTGCAAATACGTAATTCACCTCGAAATGCGTGAAATCATTTTAAATTCACCGATATCCAAAGTAAATCATTTAATCATAATTATAACAATCATAAAACAGTTATGCATGCATCGAATTTATGAAACCAATGTCCACTCACAGACCGTTTAACCGAGCGCCTCGATACGCGTGCCATAGGCCCTCCCGGGCCACCTCACTATCACCGGGACTCCCAACCCTGTTCAAATCAATTTAGAGGATCACTAACCTCATCATTAACATCCTATTCAAGTCCCGTAATTTTCCCGAATTTTTAAGTATTTTTAAACTGGATTTAAAACCTTCGGACATCCCGAACAATATCGAGACGGTGTCCGATCGACACGAAACCAATCCCAAAATGTTCGTTACAATGTATAGGATAAAAGTCATGTTGATCATACCTCGGGATTCGCACTCACGCGCCCCCACGCGCCACCGCAAGCGGCTGCGCGTGGAAGCCACGCGCCTGCTACAGTAACCCGCACAGTCATCCCTCTCACCCGTTTGTCTGTAAAACGGGTTGAAAAACCCGCGAACAGACCCGGTCCAATTTCACCCAATTCGACATCAAATCCATCCGTTCTTTCCACTGATCCCTTGTAATCAATCACCAACTAAGTTCTGTAGATTGAATTACACAATTTAGGGTAAAAATCTCCACGACTCACGATGGATCCTCGACGGGTTTTCAAATCGGGTTCACCGATTCCATCCCTGATTTCCAAATTAAATCATATAGTAAGCATCGTGAGAGTGTAAGGGATGTTTCTGCACAAACAATTTGATGAATTCACACCTTAAACTTACTGAACCCAAGCTCGAAATCGAGCTGCCATGGAAGCTCAGTTCTCCCTCAATCCGACATGGTTTCCCGTCGTTTTTGCTGCAAAGCTTCACGTTTTGATCCCAGAAGACTCCAGCTAATCCCCATTTTGATCGACACGGCCCAATTACTCCAATTCGAAATTCCCCCCAATTCCCCGAAACTTTGATTCTCGAATTACACCACCCCACACCGTCCCCCGTGCTCAACCTCAGCCAGAACCTTCCCCAACTCACCAATTAAACATTTGTGCAATCAATTGTGGAAGAGAGATTGGCAATGGCCAGAACCCAATCTCTCAATTTTGTTGTTCACGGTGAGGGAGGAATGATCAGAAATGGAAGAGGGAAAATGAGATGGACGGCTGTGATGCAATCTGGGGGTGGAATGGATGGTTCAGATCAAAAGCAAGGATTAAATTCTAGATTATTATGTAGTGGGAGCTTTTAGTATAGTTTATGATTAGTGGATCAAGATCCAATCTAGCCAATGGGTGAGTGACACTTGTCACTCATCCAAGTGTCCTCCAACCACCAATTCTGAATATAATATTCGACACGAAAACCGAGACACGAACTTCCCGAATTCACGTTTTAGACCATAACTTCTCCGTACGAAGTCCGATTTCGGCGTGCCGCCTGTCGTTGGATTCGCATCGACGAAACCTCCGTAACGGTCCTTGGCCCTCGGCCATCGGACATCCCGGTCAAAAAGTCAACATTTCCCCTTCTTTCGTCCAAATTACGAAAATGCCCCTGGACTTCCGTACATCATAACTTTCACCACGAACGTCGGAAACGAACGTGCCACCTGTCTATGAACTCGTGACGTCCCGAACTACGTCACGGTCATCGATCAAAGTCCATTTGACCATCCGAAATAAAAGTCAACGTTTTGCCCACACCTAGGGGCAAAACGGTCATTTTGCACAATTCGTCCGAAATCGCCCAACTAATCCCAGATTAGTAAATCACAATTAAATATTATTAAATCCCGATATTCGGGACGGGTCGTTACAGTTGATCGACAGTTGTGTCAAGATAATTGGCTATCGAGGGTATTTAGTGTGGTTTTAACACTTGGGGATCAGGGGATGTTCAGGGAACGTCCATTATCCTGACGTGCCGATGGCAAAAATTGGGGGTACCCATAGTCGTGGGGTACGAGTGCTGTTACGGGATCGTCGTTCGGTATGAACGGAGATCCAGGGTAACAACTTTGTACACAGTGTGCTAGCATGGATGTTCGTGTGCTAGTGTGGATGTTCGTGTGCTATGTATGGATGTTGGTATGTGGTACTTTTATGCCAATACTAGTATGGATGCATGTGTGCTGATACTAGTGTTGTTGATGGTGCGTTGGTGCTGGTACTAGCGCTGGTGCTGGTGTCAGTAATTGTGTTGACGATGAGCCACCAGTTGGGGTGTGACTCTGTCCTGATGGACAAATGATTGGTATCTGCGACTTAGTGGTGGTTGAGTCTTGGACTGGATGGGATCCAGTGGAGGTTGTGTCGTGTTGGGATAAGTCCCAACAGATTTACGATGACAAATGATGAATGGATAAAAAGGTATGTTTGAGACTTGAGGAATCTAGGGACGATGTTCCCTATGTCATAAGAATTGGTGGATTTGGGGAGTTGTTGTCAACTCCGAGATTGGTAAGATTGTGTATTGCTTATATTCCCTGGAAGTACAAGGAAATTATGGAAAAATTGGAAAAGTCGGGGAAACCATTCGTGGTATTGTTGCGGGATTTTGTGATTGTGAATCACTTGGAACCTGAGGATTGAACCTGTAAGGGTTGAGATGTGAGACATGGCTGTATGGTATGCACATTCAGGCAAAATTGTGGATATCCCGTTCGGAATCGGGGTGTGTGCGTACATGATTATTGGCGGACGTGAGGTCCGAGTAATGAATTGATTTTGGACACGTGGTGGTCCAAGTGAGGTATGGACGTGGGCAGTCCAGTGGTTGGACTTGACATCTCATTGGGAGCATGTCTGTTTCCAACATGGTTGGAACTCCCGATCCGGGGAGAGTTGTGATTGGGGGAACGAGAGGAGTGCTCGTTTCCGCATCGGTGATTGGTATCCTGAAGTCTTTGGGGTTGACTTCTTATTTTCTGCCTGGCAGATGATGATTGTTGCTACCAGTACGTTGAGCGTGTATTGGTAGGTGGACCCATGTTTGGCCTTGGGTCATTGGACACAAGAGGTTGTGCATGATTTTGGATTTGGTGGTGAAATGCGAGGTCATCTTTCCACCAAGGGAAATTTGACGAAGGATTCAAATGAGGGTGTAAGACCCTACGATCAACTTTCAGATGGATTCTTAGCTATGTGGGCATATGTGAATCCTAGGCGGATCTGATTCGTGATGTTGTTGACTTTGGTCGATGTGGCGATCTAGGATCGTGATGTTACTTGTCGGATGACGTAGCGATGGATCTGGATCATGATCTTGATGATCCAGATGGGTGGAGAGTTTATCACTCTTACCTTGATATGTGAGTCGTAAATGACGGGACTGAACTTCTTTTCGGAGTGGAGTCCATATGGTTGCTACTCGGTTGAGTAGGTTTCCGAAGTGGCCGGATTTTGTCAACCTTTGACGTATGGATATTGGGATTGTCTTCCCTATGAAGTCAATCGAGTGTTTTGAGTAGGCAACCGATAGGTTCGGTTTTGTTACGTCTTGGTGGACGTAAACGAGATTTTGGGTTTTGGAATCGAATCTCTGGGTGACGATTCAGGATTCGATTGCGAAGCTCGAAAGTGGTTTACTGGATTTGGGTGCGGAATGATTATTCCAATGCTAGCTTACGGAATAATGATTTCGGATTCGGATTTGGACATGGATTGACAATATGATGTTTGGGTTCGGATTCGGGATTTCTTACGAAATTGCGGATTCGGATTCGGAATTGGAACTAGATGATGGGTGGAGTTCGTTTTGTCTCATGTTGGTTTGGGTAAAGGTATTTCATTATTGGAACGTGTTTGGCTATGACCTGGGTGGTTATAGGCAGATTGATGGATTGGGGTGCGTACAGGGTACGTTGTACGAGGATTGATACTGGTTAGGATGAGTGGTGCCTAATGGTGGTACATGGGATGTACCCGAGGTGTGTGATTAAACGTGTTGGTAATCGGCTTGGTTCCGATATCATTGGTTTGGCTGTGTTGTGGACTGGACATTGGATACTGTGCGCTATGCAGAGTGATTTTGTCGGGTTCAGTGATTGTATGAGCAGGTGCTCTTAGCCACGGTTGGCTAGTGGAACCCTAGTATCGAGATGTGTGATCACTGCTGGGCTGGTATTCATTGTGTTCCAGTTACACCACTTGATTGTGTAAGTTGACGGTATACGTACACTCAGGATGAGTGAATTGGTGGTCTGAGTAACCACGAGTAGCCTTGTGTGACTTGATCACACCGTGAGTTCCCAGCATCTTGGTTCGCTGAGGGAGTCGGCGATTATGGACATTGAGATTATTTTGTGTCGCAGGATTGGGTTTGCCCTGCGAATTGAGATCATGTGGTTGATCTTACGCTATATTGATGGTGATGTAGTACATGGTGTTGTCATTGATTTATCGATGGTTTGGGCTTTACCAGGGTGGTAAAGCTTAGTGATGACAGTTTGACTGATGGTGTCAGCATGGACCGACAAATGAGATTGGGTGACTCCCAATGGGAGCAAATGTAAGGATATATTGACAATGGAAAGGAACCATCTAGCTAAAGGGTCAGCTTAATGGTTAAGCGATTTTATCGCGGATTAGGTGCTTATGTTCACTCGAGGTGGTCGAGTGTTGTTACTATGACGTATGACTGTGATGGGATGTCTGGGTACAGACGAGGCTGGTGTTGACCCAGTATGTGGGTGTACAAGTGTACACAGATGTGAGGTCGGAATGTTTTCCACGTGGTGGTTGTGGAATAAGGTTGTTGGTAATTTCGGGACGAAATTCTTTAAGGAGGGAAGGTTGTAATGACCCGTCCCGAATATCGGGATTTAATAATATTTAATTATGATTTACTAATCTGGGATTAGTTGAGTGATTTCGGACGAATTGTACAAAATGACCGTTTTGCCCCTGGGCATGGGCAAAACGTTGACTTTTAATTCGGATGGTCAAACGGACTTTGACCGATGACCGTGACGTAGTTCGGGACGTCACGAGTTCATAGACAGGTGGCACGTTCGATTCCGACGTTCGTGGTGAAAGTTATGATGTACGGAAGTGCAAGGGCATTTTCGTAATTTGGACGAAATAAGGGGAAATGTTGACTTTTTGACTAGGATGTCCGATGGACGAGGGCCAAGGACCGTTACGTAGGTCTCGTCGATACGAATCCAATGACAGGCGGCATGCCGAAATCGGAGATTCGATGACGAAGTTATGGTTCACGGAAGTTTGGTTTCGTTATGCACGCATTACGAGGCGAGGACACTTGGCGTTCTCTGATTGGTCTGAGATTCTGAGTGGGACACGTGGACCACTAAACATAATTTATGGGCTCAGATCTGGATTGGTGAGATTTGATTAAATTAATTGGAATTAAAAATCTAAAGAAATCCCACTTATTTCACCTTTTGATCTGGGCCATCCATCTGATCTCTGCTTTCAATCTCAGCCCTTCATCTCTGGTGCTGATTGCCATCCTCACTGTCCACTACTTTAACCATCTGAGATCTCTCCCTCACTCTCATTCTTCCTTTGCCGTGAGGAAGTATGAACAAACACACATCCCATCTCCTCTGTGCACTTGTGGGCGTGACCGAGGTAGTGTGAGACGACGGGAGGCGGCAGGACGACGGCGGAGACCACGGTGGATCACGGCGGGTGTGTTAACCCGAGGAGAGTTATGCCCAGGTTTTTGGAAATCGACAATTGGTTGTGTTTCTGAGCTCCTTCTTGATTCCTTTGGGACTTGGGGTCAGAAACAGACACATGGGACTAGTTTTCGAAGCTCGAAGTGAGCTGGGCACGGCGGGGACGGCGATGCCCGTAACCCGGTTCGAAACCAAAAATGGTGATCGGGTTTTGGATGGGTGTTGGTCATTGGATTTGATCCTACGGTGTTCTATGAACATAAACGAATCTTGTGGACGTGAATTTGGGACTCGAGGCGGCCAGAATCGGGAGGAAGGACGATCGGAAATTCTGAGCTTCGGGTTTGAGTTCAGAGGTATGATTCTTGACGTTACTTCTGGTTTTTGATTCCACAGAACTGTTGGATGAACTCAGACGATCTTGTAGGTGAAATCCTGTCGAAAAATGATCGAGTATCGGCGGAGAACCAGTCGGGTTGGCCCGCGGGTCACGGCGACCCGTTTTACAGACGTTCGGGCTGAACGACGGTGAACAGTACCCGGCGCGTGGGTTTCACGCGCAGGGAGTTCAACCGGGGCGTGGGGGCGTGTGTAAGGTAATTTTGGGAAACTTCCAACATGACTTTTGTCCTATACAATGTAACGAACATTTTGGCGTTGGTTTCGTGTCGTTCGGATCCCGTTTCGATATTGTTCGGGATGTCCGAAGGTTTTAAATCCAGTTTAAAAATACTTAAAAATTCGGGAAAATTACGGAACTTGAATAGGATGTTAATGATGAGGTTAGTAATCCTCTAATGTGATTTGGACAGGATTGGAAGTCCCGGTGATAGTGGTGTGGCCCGGGAAGGCCTATGGCACGCGTATCGAGGTGATCGGTTAAACGGTCTGTGAGTGGACATTGGTTTCATAAATTCGATGCATGCATAACTGTTTCATGATTGTTATAATTATGATTAAATGATTTACTTTGGATATCGGTGAATTTAAATGATTTCACGCATTTCGAGGTGATTTACGTATTTGCACGTAAACCGAGGTTTTCTGGATTTGCACCGATTTCCATAAATGTGGTTGGATATGATTTTATGAAACGGTTACGGACTTGATAAAGTAAAATCGGGCCAGGGGCCCAGTTAATTTGTAAAATCGGGCCAGGGGCCCAGTTAACTTGTTAATCGGGCCAGGGGCCCAATTGAATTATGAAATTGGGCCAGGGACCCAGTTAACTTATGAATCGGGCCAGAGGCCCAGTTAACTTGTGAATTCGGGCCGGGGGCCCAGTGGACTTATGAATTCAGGCCAGGGGCCAGTTAACTTATGAAATCGGGCCAGGGGCCCAGTTGATTTATTCATGTGATTCGGGTCGGGGACCCTAAAATGGAATCGAATAAATGATTTTGGATTTAAATCAACTATTTGGACTTATAATGGTTTTGATGATATTGAAATTATGGTTATGGCACGTTTCACAGTATTTGGGCTTGAGACCCGTCTGATGAAACGTAACGATCGGTTCGGATTTTACCTATGTATACATATATGTTTGCATGTGGATATCAATAAAATGTATTTAGTACTGCACTGTATAGATCCTTCCATATGATACTGTCTCCTCCGGATGAGGTACCCCGGAGAGGTCACGGACGTCTAGAACGTCAGCGTCTATGACGCTAAGCATCGGGGATGCTGTACCCGAACGTGGTTCGGGGATTGAACTCGGAATTGAGACCCGAGTGGCACGCGTAGCCTTGTGATTGTGACCTTATTGACGTCAGGGACGTCAGACATCAGGGATGTCGGATTGGAGTGTATAGTGCAGTGGCTAAAATTATGGTTATGGTTCATATTATATGATATATGATTTTAAATGATGGTGCATGCATATGATTTTACTGGGGGGCATAAATGTCTTATAAATGTTTTAAACAGACTTGTTTATTTTCGTCCACTCACAACTTTTGTTTTTAATGCCCTTCAGGTTGATTCCGGATGCGACTGCAGCAGAGACTGAGACATCATACACCTCCTCCATCGATCCTTACGCACTCTGGAAGCCCGGTTGGGCAGTGGCAACAGGTTATCCTTGTCTGACACCTCTTGTCAGACGGGAGCATGACACATTCCATGGTAATCCCGGGGGGGATTGGGATGGGTCGTGTCATCAAGTATATGCTCAATTTAAAACCTTTTTTTTGTGTAGATATAGTATTGGCAAATAGGGATCGTTCTCAACTGAGGAAATTAGGGACATTAAATAATTGTTAGTGAAAAAGAATAAAAGATTAAAGAATAAAATGATAAAAGAATAAAAGAATAAAACAATTTAGGGGGGTTTTGGAAAGAGTAGTAGTCAAAGCTACATTTTAGAAAACTAAGAATTGAAAGGTGAATGCTCATACTAACTAGAACATACAAACCATATATTAGTTTTATAGACAAAACCGACATTTTTATATAAGTAAATCGAAATTATTAATCACATTATTTAAACTACTCTTACTTTAACATTTGTATAATGAACTTTCTTCAAACACATATCTCGCCAACACTCTAGAATTTGCACACATTGAACCAATCACGAAATTTTACATTCATCATCTCAATTACCTTCATACATTTGTCAATACTATAAATGTACCGAACATCGGATAAACACTTATAATATGATTCACCTTACGATTTTGACTGAATGCACGACAAACATTAAATCTTTTCAATTCTATTCTAAATGCACCGAACAGCGAATAAACACTTAGCGTTGAATTGAAATTTAAGCACTAAAACATATGAAGTAACTGAAATTCAGAAAGTAAAACACATGGAGATTGTATTCGCATTTACATATGTTAGAAAGAAAATATCAACATATATATTGAATTATAAGTAAAACCAATAACAATAATAAGAGTTTAAGTAGAAAGAGCAAATGTGTATTTCATAATCTAAGAACAGCTTGAGATACCAAGGTGGATGGAAACAATGAATTTTTATTCATAAGGATCACCAAACAGCGGCAGGAACCTTATGAAAATGGAGGAAGAAACGCGAGGGGTTTCAGACTTAAAACTCTCTAATGGTAGGAACTTAGAGATGGTTCATCAATGAGAGCTAGAAAATAAAATACAAATTAAATACTAAAAACAATAAAATATTAATTAATGAAATTAGTTGGTATTTTTTTTGCTGAAAATGGGCTGAAAAACCTGCTCATTTGGAGCAGGTTTGATGGACGTGGGTTGTGCAGAGTGGACTGGTGCAGCAGGCTCGGCGTGCATGCACAAGAAATGGGCTGGCATATGGGCAGGTGGTGAAGACTGGGTCACGCAGAGCATAGGCTGTACGTTTGGAGCAAGGTTGTAGCGCAAAATGGGCTGAAGAGGGATGAGCTGTACTTTCGGCATACACACGCTCAATTCGTCAAGAGGATTCGACGGTCAGCGCCAGTCAAAGGGGCGAAGGAGAGCTTGCAGGAATCGGTACACATGCCCTGAAATCGTCAAGGCTAGGTCGGCAGGCATGCGTCGAAAATATCTTCTGGGCTTCTTGGATGGATTCTGCAGTGCCCTACCGAATTCATTTACACTTTTTGGTGGCCTCTCTTGATTCGATCATAACTTTTTCCATAAAACTCCGATTGAGACGAATTTTCACCAAAATCCTTATAATTCTGAGATTTATTTAATTCTACACATTTCTCACAAAAAATATTGTTCTTTTCTATTGTCTGGCATTTTTACAATAAAAGATATGCATAAAGGGTATAAAATGATATAAAATAATGCTCAAATAAAGGCTTATCAAAGACTACTTAGCTTCTTATCTTTATAATAATAGAGATAGAGATAATAATACAAATAATCTCCGAATTCTCATGGTGAAATATACTTTTAACTTTTTTCTTTGAATTTTGGATATTTATTAATTAAAAGATAATTGTAAATAAACAAGCTATGCTTCAATACCTTCCCCACAATCTTGAGTTAGAAATCTCAAATAATTAGAGTTGATAAACAAGAATTAATACAATTTCGAAGATATGAAGGTTTTATGTAGCCGTCCAGATTAGTTTGATTCCAATATATAAGAATCTTGTGGCATTACAATATATGTATTAATTGTGGGATCGAACTTATTTTGATTGGTCATTGCATTTTTATTATTTATTATTTATTTTTATCTCTCACCATTAAATAACGTGTGGGTTACATTAGAAATCAAACTCATGAGAGTAATAAAATGCTCCAACAAATACGCATCAACCCCATTATACTCAAATTTTTTGGCCAAGTGCAAGAATGGTTCCCTATAAATCAAAACCAAACTTCAATTTTCTAACCTACCTTGGAAGGCCTTGTAAACATTTGTTTGGTTGAAATCTCATATTCACCACAAATGCAACTGGTGCTCTAACTGTCAATATTATACATAAGAATAATATTTTCATGCCATTGGGTAGAGCCTCTTCATACCCCCTTTTTTATTTATTGATTTGTCGTTATACATATCATAAATGAAATTGTTCAGCTCATCTTTTTAAGATCATTTATGTAAAAAATCAACCAAATTGGAGGTCATTTAGTCATTTATATATATTAACTATATGGATAGTTCGCTAAGAGAATCTTAATGATTAATTTAATGTATATAAATGAGTAAACAACTTCCAATTTTGTAACATGTTTTACGGAGGTGATCATGATATGATGATTAAACAATGAATGGATTCGTTTATGATATATATACTGTTGATGCACAAAATGTGCCAACTTAGGGAGCGAATGATGCCCTGCCATGTGCCCTATGTGAACTTGAGAAGGAAGGAAACTGGTCGGTCGGTCAGAGTATAGGCACCGACGTGGTACCGGCCCAAAGGTACTCCGACGCACAAGTCAGCTGTCGGTCTAAGGTTTAGGGGATAGCGGAAAGTATACTGTAAAAGTTGTAGTAAACAGTAAATTACTTAGTTACCTTTGTACGACAAGTGGACCCCTTTTGTATGGGTGTGGGGAATATAATATTTGTATTTTCCCGATGTGGGACAAATATCAATGCGTTGTGGGACTGACACGTGGAAGCGCCATCCAGACCCAACTAGGGTTTGTTCGCATGAGTGGGCCTGGATGCCTTGGGCCTGTGCTAGGCGGGAGTATTGGGCCGATCGGTCGGCCTCGGCCAACTCACCGACCGACAGGAGCTGGTCCTCTAGAGTCGGCTGGTGGCATGGTGTGAGAAGAGGGCTGGGCCTCTAAGTCGGTCTGGGCCGACGCACCGAGCCAGGTGGAGGGCTGGGCCTCCGAGATTGGGCCGGATTGATGTTGTCTCAGTAATGGACTGGGCCTTCAGTCAGTATGGGCTTCATGTGCGGTCTGGGCCGATATGGTATGAACATATACAAAATAATTTGATCAAACGAAAATGTGGTACTAAGAAATACCACTTGAGTGAGAAGCAAATATTCTCTTCTACATAATATAATTTTTAATATATATAAAGTCCAAATTTTTCATGTGATATGCATTTAGTATCAGTGAATAAAATTAAATGATGTTTCTTGGAAGTTGTGCCAAAAAGTGATGTGTGGATGATATATACTGCACTTACTTTTTAAATTTTGTTATGTGAATATGGGTCTTACATGAGTATTGTAATTCTAGATCTCATCATAGTGAAAGCCTTGAGAAAAACTAAGTACAAAACTGGTTATAGACTAGTTGTATTCAATCTTAAAAGGTTGTAAATGAATTTGGAATGTAGGGTCTATTCAATCATAGATTTCTAAATATTTGTAGAAATTTAGGTGCAAATTAATTGTATTCAATTGATAATATTTTAAATGAATACATATCAATCTGTGTCCAAAAACTTAAGTTTGATTTGATTTGATAAATATATTTATGAAATTTAATGGGTTTTAGGCTTAAAATACACATATAAACCATCACCAGCAATTCACTGTAATGATTTTGGTGGATTTTGAGTGAAATCATATGAAATTTAAACTAATTAAAACCGATTACAATTCTTATTTAAAACATATAAAAACCTATTAAAATCTCTATTGAATACATTCTCCTTAAATCTCAAATGGTATTTTTTGTTAACTCATGATTTAACTTACTTTTAGACCTAAAATTATGGTGTTTTGTTTTGCTTTTCAGTCACACATGGTGCTTTTTACCCCATTTTATGTGTAAGTCTACTCAAAATTGGAGTTGAAATAATGAAAATGAGTCCAAAATGAAAATTTGGTGGTTCTAAATTGAAAAAGAAGAATATTTTAGGCTTAACATAAAAAATTGAAGAACTTTGATTCAATTAAGAAATCTCATACAACTTTGAGTTTTAATTCAACTAGAGTTCAACCTTCAACTAGAATTCTACTTATGCAAAAAGTCATGCATAGTTCAACTAAAATTCTGCCTCATCGAGAGTTCTTGTGATTAGGTGACATGATCTATTTCTAAAAATCCTTTAATAACTACATTTGGTCTTACTCTCGTCTGACAAATGACACAAAATATCGAACTTATCCTCAATATGTGTCAGACAACGTATGTCCGTACCGTGTCAGCGTTCATGCTTCCGCCTCTTGTTCAGTCACCATCTTTGTGCAACAGTCCTAGAGGGTCATTGAAATCACGAAAATTTGTGTGTGGAAAAAAAATACATCTATAAACATAATTGAAAACATAAATAATTTACGCTCCGCTTTCTAAAATTATGCATACATACGTGAAACCGTAACAACGAACAATTAATTTCAAGTTAAACAACATATTCCTGAAATTTTAGTTAGGAAGTTGTATAAGCATAAACATCCGTAAATCAAATTATATACAAAAATATAGCAAGATGCCACAGTAATGACCACACATAACCAATCCATCCTCGATACTCGAATGCAGATCATCACGAATAAACCACACTACCTATAAGACCTTTGTACTGCAGGGAACGGTGAACGATCCCACATTCCTGCGAAGGGGGAATGGTCTGGGAGGGGAATGGTGGTGTGCCTTAAATGTGTAGGCACACACCTACCTAGCACGAGGCTTTTGGGAGCTCAGTGGCTTTGGGTTCGGTTGGAACTCCAAAGTTAAGCAAGTTGAGGCTGGTGCAATTCCATGATGGGTGACCCTCTGGGAAGTTACACCGTGAGCTCCCGAACAAAACCGTGAGGGCGAAGAGACCCAAAACGGACAATCGTGCTAGAGTCGAGTCCTAAACGAGGAGGGTCAAGACTTGACTGAATGGTATCAGAGCCAGACCCCGACCGGGAAGTGTGCTAGCGAGGACGCTGGGCTATAAGGGGGGTGGATTGTAAGACCCGTGTCCTGGAGGGAACGGTAAACGATCCCACATTTCTGGGAGGGGGAATGGTGTAGGAAGGGAATGGTGGTGTGTCTTAAAGGTGTATGTACACACCTATCTAGCACGAGGCCTTTTGGGAGTTCAGTGGCTTTGGGTTTGGTTGGAACTCCAAAGTTAAGCGAGTTGAGGCTGGTGCAATTCCATGATGGGTGACCCCCTGGGAAGTTGCACCGTGAGCTCCCGAAAACAAAATCGTGAGGGCGAGGAGGCCCAAAGTGGACAATATCATGCTAGAGTCGAGTCCTGACCGATGAGGGTCGGGTCTTGACACTACCGACATGCTAACCACTCGGGAAACAGAGCCCAGCTCTGTACGTCCGAGTAAAACCCGACTCAAGAAACAGAGCTCTGCTCTGGACGTCTGAGTCACCATTATATCACTAGTCTCAGGAATCAGAGTCTAACTTTAGACGTCTAAGGCTAACCAAATAACCAGTAATTCGAGGAGGGTTGTCTATGATCACACAGTTCACATCACAATTATCGAGAAAATATACACTTATAACATATATCAATTCATTAAACCAAATCCGTATTACAAAATTGGGACATAAACTCAAAATTCAATTTACGCAAAACATCATAAAACGTGCACTTATAACTAGTCAATAAATTTCTAAAAATCATTAAAAATATTATTTAAAATTATAATCGAACCATCATCACATAAATCATGTAATAAAACAATTAAAATATTCAAATATGCATGCATAGTAGTTTTATAAAAATAAAATTCCACTCACACACTTTATTTCGCGGTTTAATCCCGATTGAGTGCCCTTCACTAGCTCTGAGGTTGTGTCTGTAACGATCCGGAATTTTGAGGAAAATAAAAATTACGGTCTTGCCCCTAGAGGTAAAAAAATTGACTTTTTGATCTAGACATTTTCTGGCCGAACGGTGAGGACTGTTGCATAGGTCTCAGTGCCTTGAGTCCATAGATAGGTAGTATGCTGAAATTGGAGGTTGTATGGTTTCGATACGGTATGTAAAAAGCTATCCAGAGAAGATTCTCAAGTGGCCCGATAGTTGGCAATTCTTGTATGAGTTGCAAAGGCTGTGTAGTTGCTATATGTTATGGTTATTTCTTGTTTTTACGATAATCGATTGAAAACAAATAATATATTACATGATGAGTATCGAATTGCCAAACTGAGTGACTATGGGATGTTCATCATCACAAACGAAAGTGACAAACTTAAGGCATGTTTCCTCATAATTTTTAATAAAACATTCAATTGTACCTAGTATTCCAAAAGATCTTGTGTAGTTGTTCTGCTAGTTGGAGTCTCAAAAACAAGCACATGAGAATGGCCTATGTGAATTTATATTAAAATCGGGACGTACATAATCACAATTTTTACAAGACAACATAAACACAAGTATAATGCAGTCATCAACATGGATAAATCATTATTATAAAGGAGAACGAGTTTATCTCGTGAAAAATATCTTATGAAGTTCTCAATCCCTCCATAGGAGGCTTTGACCTTTTATATCTTCAAGCCCACTGAAGCCCATAATTTAAACTAGTAGTTAAAACACAAGTCCTAATTGAAAACTTTAAGAGTTGTTTTGACATTCTTATTAACGCGATGACTACGTTTGATACGCCATGTAAATGACTTAATAGGATAATATAGCACGAAATCAGCTTTTGATACCACTCATATTAATTAGTCACCATATAAATTAATATGATTGAATGTTTTTATACGGTCGAAATCCGCTAAAATAATACTTTTAAAATTTTCCGTATTAAGTAGTTAGATGACTAGCAATCTTAAAAGTGGAATAATAGCAATTAATATAGTTGAGTGGCTTTATATGATCCAAAACTGCTAAAATAATATTTTTGAAATTGTTCTTATTAAATAGTTGGATGACTAGCAATCTTAAGAAGTGTAATAATAATAAATAAATAAATAAATAAAGTAAAAAAAATAAAAATAAAAGTAAATAAATAATAATAGATAAATAAATAATATATTATTAAATTAATTAAAATTAATAATAAATAATTATAATATACATAATTAATATTATGATATAAATATTTCTTATCAACTACTAGTATATAATCCGACCAGTATAATATAGTCGGCATTTTAATCCAGTAAAACACCAAATGCCCGACTAAATAGTTAGTTTATTCAGTGGACAAATTAGTCTTTCTAACTAACTAAAATAATCAATACAATACGGCTTCTCAAACGAGCCCTAAAAGTTTTAATTAAATACATTTGGATTGTTTAAAAGTCTTCCAAAATAATGTCTTAATTGAATGTAATAATATTTTTAAAATATTTTAGAATATTTAAATGCCGTAATTGAATACACCTAATTCAAAGAGAGAATAACTCCAAAACAATTTAATATTACTCTTGGATAAGCTGAGTTGCGCGCACCTCTTTCTTATCTTCATATATCATCGTTATTTCAACAATGTTGCACTTCTTGTGTCCTAGGTGACCTCAAAGTCTCTAGGTCTTATCAAATGAAAAAGTTCAACTCAATCTAAATAGAATAATGTTATTTGGACCCTCTAAATTGACCACATTTAGTGACCATATTGATGTGGCAATCAATTAATAGTATTATTTTAATAAATGAAATTATTCTATATTTATATTAGACCATTCATTGATTGCCACATCAACATGGTCACTAAATGTGGTCAATTTAGAGGGTCCAAATAGCATTGTCTATCTAAATAAGAAGAGCTGGAGACGAGTTGAATTAGGATTAAATACAAGTTCAATCGCGTGCCATTCTAAAAATGAGAAGACCTGCTACACATTTCCACCATCAATCTCTAGGTACATCACTATTCACACCACCACCAATACTATTCACCACCCGAGATCTCACCTAGCTAGCAGCCCTCTCCAACATCTTCCACCCCATCCTCACTCTCAACCAGACCATCATCATCATTTCTTGAACCTTCTCGATCTACTGCAAATTTAGAGCTGCTGATGTGCACGATGTTGAATCAAAAATCAAACCTGCTGCGAAAAGATCTCACAATTCCTGCAAATAGAAAATAATTAGCTATCGTTGTCTCGATCGATTACCCGGGAGGTTGTTCGACCAAAAACACTCTAATACCAAAGTCAACTTTGAGAAAGGAAAATGATATATTTCGAAGCGAAGAATCGACGTACCTTGAAAATGAAAATGTGCTCCGCTATTTATAGGAAAATTTTGGGAGTCTCGGAGCTTTCTTATTGGTCGGTTGAATTTCTAATTAATAAATAATATATTATTAATAAAATATATTTATTTAATAATTATAATAATGGCTCATCATGGTAATAATGAAAATTATTGTGTTTTAATATTAATACTAATTGTCCGTTACTAAGAATAATGATAATTAACTCTTGGGGAGAATATTAATATTACAGAGATTTTAACCCGATTAAATAACGTATTTAGCTGGTAAATAAATTATTTAATGTGTGAGTGTTTTCAAGTGATTAGCATTAATGTCAGGGGCAGTTTAGTCATTTTGGGAATTATGGGTTACGTGACATCTCCACGATTTTAGGAAAATTTTGGATTCCACAAATGCCTCCACATCGTTTCGGAATTCAGGGAATCTGAAGGGATGTGCATTCTTGGACTTCTTTTATTTTTACTCTTTCTTCATGTTGTGGAAAAGCATTGAGCTTGTAAATAAATTAGTAAGGTATACTCATATTAGACATATATATGTACACATATATACATATACATATACATATACATATACAAATATTTGTGTTGGAGTGAGAAATGTTGCCATTTTTATTTTGAACTAAGTTTTTATGGAAAAAATTTAGTCAACTTTTACTAAATGAGATTTATTTTAGGTAAACAGAATAAATTTCAATTTAATGTGATTTACTGGAATTTTTAACCGAATAAATTTCAGTTGTGTAATTAAATGAAATTCATTTTAATTAAACGGAAAAAATTCAGTTTTAATGAGATTAAATGAAATTGAATACCGACGTGGCTCCCTTTTTTTATTTAAATAGTTGTGAGCAGGACAGGTCTAATCTTACCTTTACTTCGTCTGCTTTGGAAGAGAGGGAGAATTGACTAGAGAAGAAGTCCACACATCAGGTAAATCTGAATTTTCCCTTGTTTATTTTATGTATTTTTTTTTTGGTGGCGTGTTGTGAAGTCATTGTAGTGGTGTGTCTCGGTCCCTCATACTAATCCAAATTGTTGGATTCGGTTGGGGAATAATTTTTCCTGGACTTGTCATCCCAAAGGCCACGTTGAAACTCGCGATTGAAGCAAGAAAATTGGGTGCAACTGGAAAAATCTGAAGAACTCGTGGTGGCGTCTGGCGCGTCTGCGTCACACGTGGACAGAGGCTGTAAAATGGCCAACTGCACGTCGACTTGAGAGAAGCTAGGCGCGCATGTGTGCTGTACTCTCTGATGGGCCAGGCGCGACGTGACCAATTGGTGAGCAGGTAGGCAGACCCGCATTTAATGCGGTTCTGTTAGTGCCACAAAAACCTCACCACGCGTCAGGAGTCAATTGCTGGAGTTGCTGAGCTTGTCGAATTAGCTGAGCAACTAGCGCCACGTGGCGGGCTCCATGTGGTGGAACAAAAGATGGCACCGGTGCTTGCCAGAAATCGGTCTGTCTGTGACGCGCAGGTGCTTGCCATATGGATGGCATCGGTTGATGCGAGGTGGAGATGGGCCCGCGTTCGTCAGGGTGGACCGTGCAGAAAGCGGCACGTGGTCGGAAGCTACGCGTAGAATGCGCCAAATGGCGTACGCGGAGCAGAGGGACATAAATGGGCCCCAAGGCTGTTGGTGAGCGTGCTAGAACGAGCCGCGTGGCGGGCTCTGGTTCGGCTGTCACGATGGGTTGGTGACCGAGGGGGCGTTCGATCGGATCCTTGCAGGAACTCTGCTGCCGCCACATGGCGCCACCTGATTCGCCCTGCTTTTTTTTTATTTTTGTATATGTTGTTGTAGCTTTTTCGTAGGTCCTATATATATTTAGTTTATATATATATATATTTATTTATTTAGTTAACTTTATTTATTAAAGTAACCATATATAAATATATATTTAACCCAAGATGGTTTTCCTTCGCAGCTTCACGTTTTTATCTACTTCGGGGGTTCTGAATATCAGTTGGCAACTATCCGAAAGGCGGTTTCTACCACTTTTCCAAGGCATTCGCTTTAAGATGTGTCAAGGTGCTCTTCTGGATCGGTCCGGTAAAATCGCACTATGAGAGCGTGGCGGTTCTCGCAGCCAAAGTCCATTCTGGGGGAAGGACATGGAGTTTGAGAAACTTGAAGACATCATGGAGTGGAAAACTAGTAATCAGATTTCCTTTCTGGACGACGTTTTCTTGGAGCTTGGCGACAGATGTTCCTCCATGAAGGCTCTTAATCATGGAAGAGGAAAAAACCCTGCTGGCGGTCGATGGACTAAATTCCACCATCTGATCATTGGGTGGGGTTTTAAATTCCCGTTCTCGAAGTTCTTCTCCAAGATTATTGGCCGGATGGGATGCAGACCTGCTCAACAGGACGTCGATGCCTATCTACACATCATGTGCTTCAAGAAGCTGAATAAATTCTTTGGATTGGGACTCGCTGAAGATGAATTCTGGCATTGTTACTCTGCGTCGCACAATGGAATTACCGATGGTCGGCTTTCTCGAGTTGTTTCCGAAGGTGGAGCTATTTTTTAGGACAGAGTTTGATGACAACACATATAGATTCAACCGCATTGAAATAGGAGGCGCATGGGATAAACATGCCTCCCCGAACCTGAGGATTCCCTTGCACTTCCACATGTTCGATGAGTTGTACATCGGTTTTGAAGGTCATCCTGATCTCAAAAAGATGGACGGTGGGAGGCCTTCTGACAGCCTAATCAAAGACTGGCTGAGTGATCCGTCGCATTTGAAAAAACCTGTTACCCAGAAGAAGAATAACAAACAGAAGCCCATTTCCTTTTTGGAGAGAAAACATGATCATCAGGCTTCTTCCAAGCCTAGACGCTCTAGTCCTGCAGAATCATCGAGCAAGCGCAAAGCCTCATATGGTCCCTGTGAGGATTCAGCCAAACATCCTAAGAAGCTGAAGGCAATTCCTACTTACTCTGATGTGATTGAAGCCTTGAGAGATGAAAGCCCAGATCGATTAGTGGAGGAGACGCAGTCATCATCCAAGACCCTTGATGCGATAGTTGCCCCTCATCCTAGCAGAGGAAACTGAAAAAACTGTGCCACAAGGAACTTATGACAAGGTAGTTCAAGACCTTAGGATTGCGAAAGCTAGGACCCGCAAGTTGGTTGACATGCTTCGTGGAAATGCCAGTTTGGAAGTTGAAAACAAACGGATGAACAGTGAATGCATACGCCTTCGAGAAGCTCGAGATCACTCTAGACGGAACAACGAAGCCTTGGTCTGAAGAATCCATACATTGGAGGGAAAAGTGGGCGAGCTGGAGACAAGCCGACTAGAGAGGATGCTGATAGAGAATGAGCGAGACGTTGCCCTAAACGAGGTCACTTTGCTGCGCAGACATTTGCAGGATTCAAATGAGAAAATCAAACTGTTGGAGATGGAAGTCCAAAATCTGAAGATTGAAAGGTTTCAGAGACACGACCATTCGCTACCACCACATGGCCCCACAACTTTGTGCCAAAAAGAGCATGAGGCGCAAAAGTTGGACATGGCAAGTTGCAGTGGGATCACCACCAAAGAGCGGGAACCAGTGCTGGAGAAAGAGTATGAGCTTGCACTAGAACCTGAACCAGAGCTTGGGCCAGAGACTAGAAATGAAGGTGCCCTTGAGACTGCCGAATCATTGTTTAACGACGCTTCCCTACTTTCAACAGAAGAGTGGGAAGAATTCAGAAAAACAATGGGTTTTGAAGACATGCACATGTAGTTTCTTTACATCATTTTCCTTATGTTTGTATTTTTCATTCCAATAGTGAATAGCCAGTGCGAGCAATCGATATGTGATTTTCCAAACACCCTCCAAATGAATAAATAAGAAAATCTTTTATGCTGAATTGTTGGACCAATTGTTGGAATGCAAGTGTTAACTTTCTTTTATCCACTTTTTAATGTGTTGAAGTGAACACTTTCAAATGCTTGGCAATGTGTCGAAATGAACTCTATACAACGTGCTGGAACGAATTCATTCATATGCCCCCACTGCAATCATGGGTGTGCAATGACGGGTTCTAAATAACTTGAAGTGTTGGATGATTAAGTATTTGGTATGTTACCTTCAGGGAAGGGCTTTTTCTCTTTCTAACTGAAGGCTTGAAATTCTTTATTGGAAAGCTCGAGCGCTTCGAGTTAGGAGGCTTTAGAAATACTTCCCAGAGGAAGACCTAGTGTGCTTCCTGATGGAAGCCTTTAAGTGTTTCCTTCATAAAGCTTTGCTTACCTCCCGGAGGAAAGCTATGAGCTCTTCCTGAAGGAAGGCGTTAGGTGCTTCCCGGAGGAATGCTTTGAGTGCTTCCGAGATGAAGGCTTTGAGTGCTTCCCAGAAGAAGGCTTTGGATGCTTTCCGGAGGAAGGCTTTGAGAACCTTGCCGAAAGTACAATAGCACATAGGTGAACTAGGAATGACTTGATAGCTTTATTGATAAGTTTAAATACATCATTCTTGAAAATAAAGTCTATATTGAGTACAAGTCAAAGACTAGCTTAGCTTTGTGCTCTAGTTTGTACGGAACGTAATATTTTCGGAGGTGATGAGCATTCATGGAACCACTAACCATTTTCCGTCCATTGTTTCTAAGGTTTAGCTTCCCTTTCCGCCTACTTGGTAGATTTGGCAGGGTACTTCCCACAGGGACTTGAGTTTTTGAGAACCTGGACGACTGGGTGTTGCAAAATTTTTCTTGAGAACAAGGTCACCTGGGAGAAAGTGTCGGATTCGAGTCTTCTTGTTGCAGGAACTTCTCACTTGCTGCTGGTAGCTGAAGATGCGCTTCACCACTTGCTCTCATAATTCCTCGTTGAGATCAAGTGAAGTTCTCAGAGCGATGAAGTTGACTACTAGATCACCGAGCTCGGTAAAGGGTGCTGGAACAACAACATGTGATGGAATGACAGCTTCGGTGCCATATGCAAGGGTGAATGGAGACTCTCCCGTTGCACGACGCGGAGTGGTGTGGTAAGCCCAGAGCTTGCCATCCAACTCTTCATGCCACTGGCTTTTCTTATCATCGAGTCACTTCTTGATACAGTTGAGGATCGTCATGTTTGAAGCTTCAGCTTGGCCATTACCCTGGGGGTAATATGCAGTTGAAGTGAAATGCTTGATCTTCAAAGACTCAAAAAACTCGTTGATTATGGCGCCAGTGAACTGAGTTCCATTGTCTGTTAGAATGACCTTGGGAAGTCCAAATCGGCAGATAACCTGTCTCCAGATGAATTTTGGAACATCGGCCTGAGTTATGGTGGCCAAGACCTTCCCTTCCACCCATTTGGTGAAGTAGTCAGTGGCAACAATCAAATACTTTTTGCTTGGAAGTGGTCCAACGATATCAATTCCCCATTGCATGAATGGCCAAGGGCTCGTCTGCGCATGCAATTCTTCTGGTGGCGCCAATTGGTTAGGCTTGAACCTTTGACAATTGTCGCATTTCTGGGCATATTGCAGAGCTTCCTAGCGTAGAGTGGGCTAGTAAAATCCTGCACTAAGCGTCTTTTGAGCCGATCTTCCACCAGAATGATTCCCACAATGTCCTTCATAAATCTCAGTCAAGACTTTCAATGTTTCAGGATGCTTCAAGCATAGCAGGTTTGGTCCTGTGAAGCTTTTTCAAAAAAGTCGACCTTTTTTGACATGGTACCGTGCAACATTCATCTGGATTTTATGAGCCTCTAATCGAGCATCAGGCAATGTTCCATGTTCCAGGTAGTTGATAAAAGGGTCCTGCCAATTCGGAGATGAATCAAGTTGTCGTACTTCAATCTCCTTAACATCAATACTTCGCTGCTCGAGATACACAATGGGGATTGAGCGCCTAAATCAATAGTTAAGCGATGACACTAGATTGTCCAACGCATCTTCTTGTGCATTTTCAACTCGGGGAAGTTAATGAAAAGTGAAAACCGAGAAAAAGCAAGCATTTCCTAGACCTTGTTGTTCTATCTGAGCATCCTTGCATCTCGCGCAGCATATTTACCGATCAATTGGTTAGTGATCAGTTGTGAATCCGAATGAATAGCGAGTTTTTTTACTCCGCTTCATTGTTAGAGGCTTTGAATCCAAACTGTACTGCTTGCTCCACTATTGAGCCATCAGGAGTGATGAGAACAATCCCCGCTCCTACCCCCTTCTAGTTCGAGGAACCATCAACAAAGAGCTTCCATAGAGGGTTTGAAGTTGAGGGTTATAGAGAAGAGGAACTGTTGTCATGATCTTGTGACAAAGACGTGTCGACGGCCCTGGGGGCTTTGCCAAGCTTATTGCCATTACTTCCTTCTAGTGATGCTGGTGTGAACTCCATAAAAAATCTGCCAAGGCTTAGCCTTTGACGGCTGTTCTAGGATGATATAACAAATCATGCTGACTCAACTCTATGGCCCATTTCATTACTCGTGTTGATGCATCAGGTGCATGAAGTAATGAACAGAGTGGATACTCTGTCATGACGATTACCCGGTGAGCTTGAAAGTATGGTCTCAACTTCTTTGTGGTAACCAGTAATGCCAAAATCAACTTTTCAAACTTCGGATATCGTGTCTCAACATCGAGGAGGGCTTTAGATGACAGGACCCATCCCAATCCACCCGGGATTAACATGGAATATGCCCTGCTCCCGTCCAACAAGGGGTGTTAGACAAGGGATAACCAAGAATCACTGCCCAAACGGGGCATCCAGAGTGCGCAAGGATCGATGGAGGAGGTATGCAATGTCCCAGTCTCTGCTGCAATCGCATCCGTGATCAACCTGAAGGGCATTAAAACCAAAAGCTGTGAGTGGACAAAAACCAGTAAGTTCATCAAATACATTTATAAGACATTTATGCCCTCCAATAAAAACGTATGCATGCCACAAAAACCAGTAACCAAAACGTTTGCTCAACCGAGCCCTTAGGGCCTTAGCCCAAAAACCGTTAACCAAAAACCAAGTGTGGGAACTCAGCCCAAAACCGTGGAATACCACCACCATACATATACGACCATGTGGGTCACCACCCATTACCATAAATGAACATTAATTCATTAAAATCACACAATCATAAATCCACCCGGAAAGCCATTTCATTAAATCGTATTTTACCATTACCATCACCAGCATCCCTGATGCTAGACGTCCCTGACGTCATGTCTCACGGTTTCATAAGCTACGCGTGCTGCCCGGGGTCTCTCCGGGTCCATATATCTGACATCCCTGATGTCTGACGTCCCTGACGTCAATCATAGCAATCCTGCTCCTGAGTCATCATACGGTCCGGCTGCTCCGTATGGTGACCCTTCACAGGCAATGCACCGTGACTTCCCCAGTGTCCCAGACATCTGGAGGAGACCATCATATATCCATGTGTACAGATGGTATATGGAAAAACAGTTTTTATTAATTCATTTCACAACATCACAATGGGCCCTGCCCGAATTCCCATAAAACAACACATTTCCATTTAGGGTCCCTAACCCGAAACCTCATTTATTAAATATAGGGCCCCTGGCCCGAAATCATCATTTAAATCCAACTGGGCCTCATGCCCGACTTTATGAACCACTGGGCCCACGGCCCGATTTGTAAACCAACTGGGCCCGCAGCCCGACTTACGTACTCAAATGGACTCCAAGTCCGAGATTTCCAAAACAAGTGGGCCTCAAGCCCGAATTCATCTTTCCAATATAAAAACCATTTTATCATATTATTTATTTAACCACAAACACGCAAAACCACAAATAAACCGTTAATCCCGATATACGTGAAATACGGAAAACACCTCGAAATACGTGCAACATACCCAAAATCAATGCTCACAAATACCATCATAGAAATCATGTATATAAACCATATAACACATTTAAGCATGCATAAGATTTATAAAACCAAAGTCCACTCACAGACCGTTTTAACCGTGTGCCTCGATATGCGTGCCACCGGCCCTCCCGGGCCACACCACTATCACCGGGACTCCCAATCCTGTCCAAATCACATTAGAGGGTCACTAACCTCATTATTAACATCCTATCAAAGTCCCGTAATTTTCCCGAATTTTTACTTATTTTTAAACTTGATTTAAAACCTTCGGACATCCCGAACACTATCGAGACGGTGTCCGATCGACACGAAACCAATTCCAAAATGTCCGTTACATCGAATAGATTAAAAGTCATGTTGGAAGTTTCCCCAAAATACCCTTCACGCGCCCCCACGCGCCAGGTCAACACTCAGGTCAACATTGATGACGTCATGCTACAGTAACCGGGTTCTGAAACCGGGTCTGTAACCGGGTCGCCGTCGACCCGCGGCTTGACCCGATCACAGATCGAGTTCCAGACCACCATTTTTGATGCGGTTTGATCCTATGGACTCGTCATAACCTCCTCTACGGTTCTGTGACATCCAAACTCATTTTTAGGTGGATTAAACTACCTGAAAACTGACGGGAAAAGCGGCTGAGGACTCAGGTCATCCTCTCCGGCGACTCGTCGAGATTCCGGCTGTGGTTCATGGTCCAAAATGGTCGTTTAGGTTCCTAGGACATGTCTCAAAAACAAACAAACAATATCAACGTCAAAAACGGACGTTTCGAAGCAGGGAAGTAAATCGGGTCTTCACGGTTTTTCAGACTTACCGCCGCCGTGGCGCCGCCGTGGCCCGTCCAGTCGTGGTCTGAGTCGTCCTAAGGTTCCAGTTTACCAATCCCTGCGTTTGTTCGAGCCCAGATATGAAGGTTTGGATGGTTGGACAATTTTGGGCCGATCGGGTTCCTCTCGGGTCTGGGTGGTTTCCGGCCGTGCAGGGCGGCCGTGGTGGTGGTGGCCGTCGTCTGGAGGTGGCTGGGGTCTGTCTGGACGTGTCTGGTGCATGGGTTGAGGCTGAGATGTGGTGGTGTTTGTTCTTGGAAGGAAACCGTGCTCACGGTTTTGAGAGAAAATGAAAGTGAGAGGAATGTGTTCTGAGGGTTTAAGAAATAAAGGAAGATGAGATCAAGGGCTGGGATTCAAGCTGTGGTTTGAATGGATGGTGAGGATTTGAGGGGAGGAAAAGATTAATTAATGTAAATGGCCAGCAAGGATCCCTGAATTAGGGAAGGAAGGAGATTATGACATGTGTCATTCATCAAGGATCCCTGAATTGGGTAAAGTAATCAGATTTTATTATTATATTATTATTTTATTCCGAGTCTCGGTTAATCGCGTTTTACGTCCTTGACCATAACTTCGTCATCGGATCTCCGATTTCGGCATGCCGCCCGTCGTTGGATTCGTATCGACGAGACCTACGTAACGGTCCTTGGCCCTCGCCCATCGGACCTCCCGATCAAAAAGTCAACATTTGGCCCCTAACAAGCCAAATTACCAAAATACCCCTCAACTTCCGAACACCATAACTTTCTCTACGGAATTCGGAATCGAACGTGCCACCTGTCTATGAACTCGTGACGTCCCGAACTACGTCACGGTCATCGGTCAAAGTCCATTTGACCGCACCGAACAAAAAGTCAACATTTTGCCCACGACCAGGGGCAAAACGGTCATTTTGCACAATTTGTCCGATTCCGCCCTACTAACCACCGTTCAACCTCGCCAATCAAGATTAGTGACTAATCTAATCCCGGAATTCGGGACGGGTCGTTACAATCTTCCCTCCTTAATAAATTTCGTCCTCGAAATTCCAACCGATCTAATCTCAACGTACTTCCCTCCTTAATAAGTTTCGCTCTCGAAACTCGACTATCCTGATTCCACAAACACCCCGTGGAAAGTGGAATCGACCACGCAACACGTGTACACCCGTACACCAACTACTTAGACAAAACTTGTCTACACCCAAACGTACCACTAATACTCAAAACGCAACGATTACATTCGACCCCGTCGAATGACTGAAACTACTTGTTTCAAATTTGACACCACTTGTCAAATCAACCCTCTCGTTGACGCAACAACTTGACGGTTCCTTTCCCACTCCCACTAGGAGTCAGCTGACCCCACTCAACAATCTATGTTGACACATCCTGACAATCTGTCACCACACAGTTGTTGTCAGTCGAAAACTGACACTAGACTCACTTGTGGCTACACATGCCACCAACGTACTCGACTCACCAATACCCTTACCGACATTTCACACAACCTGTGTGTAATTAAACACATCGGAATTACCATGACCCATTGCATAGTAATGTCCGGTCCACAACCAATCCCATGGTATCGGAACCAATCCGACTACCAACACGTTCACCAACACACCTCGGGTATATCCCGTATAACGTAACTAGACATCACAAGTCTACAAGGTATTGTACCTCGAACCATGTACGAAGTACACACATCTACCTAATAACCAGACTACAACCACCTAGGTTATAGCCAAACACGTTCCAATAATGGAGTACGTTTGCCCAATCCAGCATGAGACAAATCGAAACTCCACCCAACATCTAGTTCCAATTCCGAATCCGAATCCGCAATTTCGTAAGAAATCCCGGATCCACGCCCAGACATCAAATTTTAATTCTTATCCAAATCCGAATCCGAAATCATTATTCCGTAAGCTAGCATTTGGAATAATCATTCCGTACCCAAACCCAGAAATATACTTTCAAGTTCCAAAATCGAATCCTGAATCGTCACCCAGAAATTCGATTCCAAATCCCGAAATCTCGTTCACATTTACCAAGACACACCAAAACCGAACCTATCGGTTACCCGCTCAAAACACTTGATTGACTTCATAGGGAAGCCAATCCAACCTCCACACGTCTAAGGTTGACAAAATTCAACTACCGTGAAAACCTACTCACCCGAGTAGAATACCATACGGGCCCCACTTCGAAAAGAAGTTCAACCCCGTCATTTACGACTCACGTACCAAGGTAAGAGTGATATACTCTCCCCCTATCTGAATCATCAAGATCACGACCCAGATAGACACTGTGTCCGTGACAATAACGTCAAAATCCTAGATCGCCACAACGATCGACAACCGACTCCCACAACTAGACAGATCAGTCAACGACGAGACACGTCGAGACTGCGGATTCTCACGGATTACCTTGTATCAATCCTTGTCATTCCACCTAGGAAAACCAAGGATGATCCAAAATGATGACGTCCAAACTCATCCTACGTGGATGCAACAAAAACTCACTGCACTCACCACGCCATGTACCCCAACATCGTCTGCCACCAAGCAGAAAATGAAAAATCTCGTTTACCTAATTTCGAACACGTAGCTCCTCCTAATGACCTCACAACACACACGGGCTCACCAACCAATACACGCTCAACGTACTGGTAACTACAGTCAATGTCTGCCAGGGCAGAAAGCAAGAAGTCAACCCCAATGACTTCGGAATACCAATCACCAAAAACGAACACCACCCTCGTTCCCCAATCACAACTCTCTTCGACACTAAGGTTCCAACCATGTTGGAAACAGACATGCTCCCAACAAGACGTCAAGTCTAACCACTAGACTTCCTACCCCCTCAATTCACTTGGACAACCCCGTGTCCACAATCAATCCGTTATTGTTCCGTTCGCACATCCCGACCCTTACCGGTTCGACACTCGGTTTAACAAGTTCTCAATTACAAATTCCTACCGTTATACCACTAATGGTTTTCCTCGTCTTTTTCAGTTTTAATCATTTCCATGTACATTTTAGGGATATTTAAAAACATAAAATCGCACAAATTTTGGAGTTGTCAACAACTCCCCCAAATCCACCAATTATCATGACGTAGGGGACGTCATCCCAAAATTTCTTAAGTCATAATTATACCATTTTAACTGGGTCCCATCCAGCACAATCACTCAACCACTACCGAATCTCAAAGACCGAACATATGTTCATCATGACGGAGTCACACCCCAATTTGTGGCTCATCGTCAACACCAGTACCGACACTAGCACCAGCGCTAGTACCAGCACCAACACACTATCAACAACACTAGTATCAGCACACAGGCATCCATACTAGCATCAGCACAAAAGTACCAACCCGCAAACATCCATACTGCTCACCGTGTGCAAATACGACAATCCTGGATCTCCGTTCATACCGAACGACGATCCCGTACCTCACGACTATGGGTACCACCACTCTGACAATCCACATCAGGAAAATGAACGTTCCCTGAACGTCCCCTGATCCCCAAGTATTATGACCACACTGATTACCCTCGATAGCCAGTCATCTCCACATGACTTCCGACTAACTGTCATTGCTATCGAGATCCGCATCCATTACCTCACACTAATACCCGATCCAACACGGGATTCCATAATTTATCTCAGAACCGTATCCGTAGATCGGATCTCATAATTCTGACAAGACTCACTAGAGTTATCCACATGGTCATCCATGACCTCAACCGCTCGTCGCAGCACAAGTTCTCATCCACTAGCCACAATTTAGGTTTACCTTTTTAATACTAGGGTTCCACAATCACACCCTATGGTTCAACCGAACCAAACAGTTTTCCGTAATATAAAATCCACAACCTGACCGACCCCGCGGTCCTGACATCGAATAGACGTCAAATCCAATCCTACCATTCCATCAACGTGGGTTCCACCACTAGGTCATCGGCCAACTCCGATGAACCAACATCCCTCACACTAGAAACCACCACAAGGGTTCACATTTTTAAACCATTACTCACATGAGGTTCCCCGAACCTAGCTGCACCTAGCAGCACAACAATCCAATATCACATGACCGAACCGACGGTCCCACTATACCAGTTCACCACAATCAACCCCACTTGGGTCGAATCACATTAACGCACGGCGCATCGGGCCAATCGCACTCTATCCACTATCCAAACCCAAAAACTATCTATCAGGTTGATAACGAATTGCAGCCCAAAGAGACATCACACCCTCGACCTGCGCACACAAAAGAGCAACCGTGCTCTGATACCAAGTTGACAGGACCCATCCCAATCCACCCGGGATTAACATGGAATATGCCCTGCTCCCGTCCAACAAGGGGTGTTAGACAAGGGATAACCAAGAATCACTGCCCAAACGGGGCATCCAGAGTGCGCAAGGATCGATGGAGGAGGTATGCAATGTCCCAGTCTCTGCTGCAATCGCATCCGTGATCAACCTGAAGGGCATTAAAACCAAAAGCTGTGAGTGGACAAAAACCAGTAAGTTCATCAAATACATTTATAAGACATTTATGCCCTCCAATAAAAACGTATGCATGCCACAAAAACCAGTAACCAAAACGTTTGCTCAACCGAGCCCTTAGGGCCTTAGCCCAAAAACCGTTAACCAAAAACCAAGTGTGGGAACTCAGCCCAAAACCGTGGAATACCACCACCATACATATACGACCATGTGGGTCACCACCCATTACCATAAATGAACATTAATTCATTAAAATCACACAATCATAAATCCACCCGGAAAGCCATTTCATTAAATCGTATTTTACCATTACCATCACCAGCATCCCTGATGCTAGACGTCCCTGACGTCATGTCTCACGGTTTCATAAGCTACGCGTGCTGCCCGGGGTCTCTCCGGGTCCATATATCTGACATCCCTGATGTCTGACGTCCCTGACGTCAATCATAGCAATCCTGCTCCTGAGTCATCATACGGTCCGGCTGCTCCGTATGGTGACCCTTCACAGGCAATGCACCGTGACTTCCCCAGTGTCCCAGACATCTGGAGGAGACCATCATATATCCATGTGTACAGATGGTATATGGAAAAACAGTTTTTATTAATTCATTTCACAACATCACAATGGGCCCTGCCCGAATTCCCATAAAACAACACATTTCCATTTAGGGTCCCTAACCCGAAACCTCATTTATTAAATATAGGGCCCCTGGCCCGAAATCATCATTTAAATCCAACTGGGCCTCATGCCCGACTTTATGAACCACTGGGCCCACGGCCCGATTTGTAAACCAACTGGGCCCGCAGCCCGACTTACGTACTCAAATGGACTCCAAGTCCGAGATTTCCAAAACAAGTGGGCCTCAAGCCCGAATTCATCTTTCCAATATAAAAACCATTTTATCATATTATTTATTTAACCACAAACACGCAAAACCACAAATAAACCGTTAATCCCGATATACGTGAAATACGGAAAACACCTCGAAATACGTGCAACATACCCAAAATCAATGCTCACAAATACCATCATAGAAATCATGTATATAAACCATATAACACATTTAAGCATGCATAAGATTTATAAAACCAAAGTCCACTCACAGACCGTTTTAACCGTGTGCCTCGATATGCGTGCCACCGGCCCTCCCGGGCCACACCACTATCACCGGGACTCCCAATCCTGTCCAAATCACATTAGAGGGTCACTAACCTCATTATTAACATCCTATCAAAGTCCCGTAATTTTCCCGAATTTTTACTTATTTTTAAACTTGATTTAAAACCTTCGGACATCCCGAACACTATCGAGACGGTGTCCGATCGACACGAAACCAATTCCAAAATGTCCGTTACATCGAATAGATTAAAAGTCATGTTGGAAGTTTCCCCAAAATACCCTTCACGCGCCCCCACGCGCCAGGTCAACACTCAGGTCAACATTGATGACGTCATGCTACAGTAACCGGGTTCTGAAACCGGGTCTGTAACCGAGTCGCCGTCGACCCGCGGCTTGACCCGATCACAGATCGAGTTCCAGACCACCATTTTTGATGCGGTTTGATCCTATGGACTCGTCATAACCTCCTCTACGGTTCTGTGACATCCAAACTCATTTTTAGGTGGATTAAACTACCTGAAAACTGACGGGAAAAGCGGCTGAGGACTCAGGTCATCCTCTCCGGCGACTCGTCGAGATTCCGGCCGTGGTTCATGGTCCAAAATGGTCGTTTAGGTTCCTAGGACATGTCTCAAAAACAAACAAACAATATCAACGTCAAAAACGGACGTTTCGAAGCAGGGAAGTAAATCGGGTCTTCACGGTTTTTCAGACTTACCGCCGCCGTGGCGCCGCCGTGGCCCGTCCAGTCGTGGTCTGAGTCGTCCTAAGGTTCCAGTTTACCAATCCCTGCGTTTGTTCGAGCCCAGATATGAAGGTTTGGATGGTTGGACAATTTTGGGCCGATCGGGTTCCTCTCGGGTCTGGGTGGTTTCCGGCCGTGCAGGGCGGCCGTGGTGGTGGTGGCCGTCGTCTGGAGGTGGCTGGGGTCTGTCTGGACGTGTCTGGTGCATGGGTTGAGGCTGAGATGTGGTGGTGTTTGTTCTTGGAAGGAAACCGTGCTCACGGTTTTGAGAGAAAATGAAAGTGAGAGGAATGTGTTCTGAGGGTTTAAGAAATAAAGGAAGATGAGATCAAGGGCTGGGATTCAAGCTGTGGTTTGAATGGATGGTGAGGATTTGAGGGGAGGAAAAGATTAATTAATGTAAATGGCCAGCAAGGATCCCTGAATTAGGGAAGGAAGGAGATTATGACATGTGTCATTCATCAAGGATCCCTGAATTGGGTAAAGTAATCAGATTTTATTATTATATTATTATTTTATTCCGAGTCTCGGTTAATCGCGTTTTACGTCCTTGACCATAACTTCGTCATCGGATCTCCGATTTCGGCATGCCGCCCGTCGTTGGATTCGTATCGACGAGACCTACGTAACGGTCCTTGGCCCTCGCCCATCGGACCTCCCGATCAAAAAGTCAACATTTGGCCCCTAACAAGCCAAATTACCAAAATACCCCTCAACTTCCGAACACCATAACTTTCTCTACGGAATTCGGAATCGAACGTGCCACCTGTCTATGAACTCGTGACGTCCCGAACTACGTCACGGTCATCGGTCAAAGTCCATTTGACCGCCCGAACAAAAAGTCAACATTTTGCCCACGACCAGGGGCAAAACGGTCATTTTGCACAATTTGTCCGATTCCGCCCTACTAACCACCGTTCAACCTCGCCAATCAAGATTAGTGACTAATCTAATCCCGGAATTCGGGACGGGTCGTTACATTAGATGTGTAGAATATAGGCAGTTGAATCCCGTTCTCTTCCCGGATAAGTGCAGAGCTTACAGCAACATCAAAAACTCCCAGATAAAGAAACAGATCCTCGTCATCTTTGGGTTTTGATAGCAGCGGTGGAGACGTCAAGTAGGCCTTGAGATCTTGAAACGCTTTCTCGTAACCTCCATCCCACTTATCTTGAATGCCTTCTTTACCGCTTGGAAGACAGGTCAGCACCGGTCAGTTGACTTGGACAAGAACCTATTGAGTGCTACAGCTCGTCCAGTGAGACTTTGAATCTCTTTCAGCCTTGATGGGGACTTGATTTTGAGAATCGCGTTGATTTGCTTTGGATTTTCCTTGATTCCCCGCTGGGTCACAAGGTATCCCAAGAACTTCCCTGCTGATACCTCGAAAGTACACTTCAGAGGGTTGAGCTTCATTTTGTACTGCTTCAGCAAGTTGAAGGTCTCTCGCAGGTTGGTGATATGATCCCCTCGTTTTTCTCCTTTGATCATGATGTCGTCCACATAAACCTCCATGGTCTTGCCAATGAGATAATTGAACATCCGATTGACAAGTCTCTGGTATGTTGCACCTGCATTTTTGAGGTCAAACGACATGGCCTTGTAGCAGTACACACCTTAGTTGAAGACGAAGGCAATTTTATCTTAATCTTTTTCATGCATGAAAATCTGATTATAGCCCAAGTATGCATCTAGGAAGCTGAGGAGCTCATTGCCTGCAGTAGAGTCCACTAAGAGATCGATTCTGGGCAGGGGATAGTTATCCTTCGGGCACACAAGATTGAGATCAGTGTAATCAACACAAACTCTCCATCGTCCTGCTTCCTTCTTCTTGACAAGTACGACATTTGCTAGCCATTCTGAGTGCGGAACTTCTTCAATGGATCCAGCTACGAGTAACTTGTCAATCTCCTCTTGGATGATAGCAATTTTCTCGGGGGAAAAATTGCCTCTTTTCTCCTTGACCGGCTTGTGATTTGGATTGACATGCAGCTTATGGCAAACGATGGCAGGGTTAATCCCTGGCATGTCAGATGGTGACCAAGCAAAAACTTCGTTTTCCTTACGCAGGAAAGCAATGAGCTCTTCTTTTTCTTTATCACTCAACCGAGCACCAATGCGAGCATGTCGCTCTGGATATTGAGGGTCATGTTGGATGAGGGTGATGTCATCCTCCGGTTGTCATCCTTCTGGATTTGGCGGTTCCTCATATACATCTGGTTCTTGACCCGTGATTAGTTGCTATTAGGAGACGAAGAAGAAAGTTTGACCCCAGTGGATGATCCTGCTTGGGGAAAAAACTCAGCCTCCTTGACCTCCTTGAGCTCTTCAGTGAGGCACCGTTTAGCCATCGCCTGATCGCCCTTGATCTCCCTGATTCCACCTCCAGGAATAGGGAATCGAATCTTCTGATAAAGGCTTGACGTGTTGGCGAGGATTTTGTGTAGCCATGGTCTTCCCAGTATCCCATTGTATGGTGAGTACTCGTCTATGATGTAGAAAGTCTGGGACGTGACAACGGGATTAGAGTGTACATCCAGCTGGAAAGTGCCAACAGTCATGCTCGTTGAACCATTAAAACCTCGAAGCAGGATAGCCTTCTTTGTAGTGAGGCTTTCCAATCCCATTTTACGCACAACACCCAAGCTTAAGATATTTTCCGCGCTACCTTCATCGAAGTGAATCCGATCAACTTGAGCATGAGCGATCTGGTTTGACACGACTAGTGCATCATCGTGCGGCCAATCAAGTCTTACCTTGTCCTTCAAAGAGAAACCAATGACAAGGTCGTTGGCCACCCCGGGTGGTAACATGGAAGACCTAAGAGATCTTTTTTTTCTTCTGCTTAGAGGTGGCTCCTAGGAACTCTGATTCTGCTATGATGGTGTTGATGTGAATCATCTTTGCTGCAGGTTCCTTAGGTCCTTTGTTAGTGAGCCGATTTGTGGCCTTCCCTTTGACGTACTCGGTGCAGTGCCCTTCTTTGATGAGATTCCGGAGATATCTCTCTAAGGATATGCATTTTTCGATGTTATGCCCATAACACTCGTGGTAGGCACACCACTTTATTTTATCGGTCTTCTCTTGATCACCTTTGACTAGCTCCGGCTTCTTGAACCATGGTTTGTCCTTTATTTCGATGTGGATCTGATGGAATGGCAAAGATAGCTGCAAATTAGGCTTTCTCATAGCCGGAGTTTGGGAGGGTTGACCCGCCTTGCGCTTGTTGGACTTTCCAGTCATAAACTTTCCCTGGGTTTCATCCTTATTGGATGCCTTCTCACTAGCCCCAGCATGGTCCTGTGCATGTGTGGCGTTCTTCTCGTCCTTCCAGCTTGCATGTCGCTCTGCTAGCGAGAGCATCTTGGTGAGACTTCGCGCATTGCTCATGACAATGTCTCTGTAAAGCTGGCTGTCCCGAGGGAGTCATTGTTTAAGCGTCATTGCCGCAACAAGGTCGCTACAGCCGACAATTCAAGACTTCTCCTCGTAAAATCTCTGTATGTATTGTCGCAGAGTCTCTTTCGCTCACTTTTGGACAGAGAAAAGATGGTCATCCTTCACCTCGATTGTCCAAAGTTGTGCGTACTCCTTCACAAATGCCAAAGCCAACTCTTCAAAAGACACAATCGACCTCCAGGGGAGATGATTGAACCAAGTCATGACGTGGCCTTGAAGAGAGGCTTGAAAAACTTTGCACATGAGTGCATCGTTATGTCTGTGGGGGACCATGACTCGCTGGTAGTAATCTATGTGTTTTACTGGGTCGGAAGCTCCTTTGAACGGAGTGAAGTTTGGCGTTGCAAACCTTTGAGAGAATGGCTCCTCCTCAATATCCCGCATGAAGGGAGTGGATAGCTGAATTTGATGACGTAGATCATCTTCTAACTCGCCATCATATTGAACTCGAAGGTGCCGGTCAAACATCATTTGAACATCATTAGCTCACAGCGCATCTCGCTGAGGCGGTGAGTCATTACTTGCAGATCGTCGAGAACCTCCTTGAGCCTCTCCCCTTGACTTCTGGGATCGCGCAGGGGAGTAGGTTTCATCCTCCCTCTCACTGCCATGGGCAGATCGTCTTGGGGTTTTATGTGGAGTCTGTTGCCCCTTTCTCCCGTGTGAACGCTCCACCCGTGAAGTTGCCCCGATCCTACTTCCAAGCCTCTCATGTACCGATGGCCTTGGGAGTTGAAGGCTCATTTCCTTGCAGGTGTGACTTTCCTCACTGGAGTCATTAAGTGAGGTATCCCGTGGCATTGTTCGGCAGCGGACCGTTTCTTTCCCAGGTCGCCTTGGAGCATTCTCTTGTCTTCCATGTGACGTGGAATGTCTGTCTGGCTCCTGGACTATTCTTTCTGTCAAGAGTCGCTGCAAGAGCTCTGACTGAAGTTGAATTTGGCTGCTCAACCTTTCTACTTGTTGCGTGAAGTTTTCCTGAGGAGGTTGGTGGTGACTTCTCCCTGAAATGTCGTGACACCTATCCAAAAAGTCCCTTAGATCCATGTTTGTTGTGGGCTGATCTTGTCGTGATGCACCTTCCATACCGCCCACCTGTCTGTTGCAAGGTCGAAGTTTCTTACCCTAGCGCGGGCACTTGGTTAGCTAGAGAGGGGAATGCTCCGAAACTGAAGGCTGCACTATGCCATTTTTGCTCTTAGACGACAGTGAAAAACTGTTATCTAATTGTTAAAAAAGTATTGTCTATATGAGTGTCATCTATTTGAGTAATATCAAATGACACTTATTAACTGTCGTCTATTAAGCTCTTACACGAACTTTTATTGGAAAAGTGTTGTTTGATGGTATATTAGACAACACTTTTTCAGTAAAAGTGTCATATATTAAACTCTCAGATGACACTTTTATTGGAAAAGTATTGTCTGATATATGATTAGACAACACTTTTTCAATAAAAGTGTCATTTAAGAGCCTAATAGATGACACTTTTACTACTTTTCCAATAAAAATATCGTCTATTATAAATAGACAACAATTTTATATAAGAAAGACAACAATAATTCACTGTTGTATGAAAAATTTTAATCTTATAAAAAAAAATAACATTTGTGTGTCAATTCTAAGGCACCTTCCGTCGATTCAAATATAAATTTTTTCCAATTACTAATAGAAAATCCATCAAACATGATTCTTTTATTAAATCAACAAAAAGAAAAAAAAATATTCGTACATTGCAATCCCAAACGTACAAGAATTAGTTATGTAGCTACAACAAACCACTACTGGCCTTTTCAGCACTACTGCCTCTGTTTAAATCGGCTAAATATCCTCATCTTACATAAAAGTAACAAGAACCCTACAATTACAATCAAAAGCAAGTATACTTCCAATGGGGTTCCCGAAATGATGCTCATATGACCCCCGCTTGCTCTCTGCCTAGCAAAGGCTCTTTCTCTATCCTTCCAGACAGCTCAAGTCTTATGATATCCATCTCAGCAGTACAGGGCTCTTTGGACTCTCAAATGATTTATCAGATTGTGAATGAAGAACACGTGTTTCTGGTGCAATTTCCTATTTGCTCTGATTTCCCAACATTAAAAGATTGAGGCACATTTAGCTCTTCTGGAGGTTCAACAGTTTCAGCAGGGCTCTATAATCTTTAATTTCCTTTTGCAGAAGAGGGATCCTTGAAAAGCAACAGCTGTATAAATGGGCCATGGTTATCAATGGTTCTACGGTTGATGTACCATCAGCTAAATAATGATAGAAAATTACCAGGTATCAGTGGCTCCAAGAAATCATCAGTAAGATTTCCACTTTAACACATGTAAAGAGCATTAAGCCATCACATACTCATAGCCTGCACTATATTACCACCAATTAATGTTTTCTATCATACATTACTCATAAACTGGAAATCAATTCTAACTTAGATCTCTATAAATAGGAAAAACAGTAAGACTACAAATTAACACTTGTAAAAAGGCAATAACCACCAGTGAGACATCTACCTTGAGACATTCTAGCATTCTCCTTAGTACTTAGTAGCTAGTCTTGGAATCAATTAGTCTTTAAAAGAAAAAGAAGTCAAAAGTATTGAAAATAGATAGCCTAGACTTCGAAAACTAGGAAAAAGGAACACTAACTTACACATAAAGCAGTAAATGGCACGTACTCATTAGGCAGCACTATCATATCATCAATGAAGCATTTTCTTTTCCTAGAAATTCGAGCGAACTGCTTCTTAGATGTACAAATTTGAGTAGAATACTTAGTAGCTGGAGTAGAAATTCGACGAGACTCCTTATTAGCTGATGCAACAATTCGAAAAGACTCTTTAGCAGCTGGTGTAGCAATTTGAGTAGACTCCCTTGCAGCTGGTGTGGGAATAAGAACAAACCTTGGTGTAGTATTATCTGCAGTAGGAAGTTAATAACATGAATGGTTAATGACAAAGAGAATAGATCATGAGGCTCAAGAAGCTGGCCAAACATATAAGCATTACATGAATAAAATTGTCCTATCCCATGCCATTTTGCACAACCTGTTTCATATAAACATGCATCATGAAGATCATATTAATTTTCAAACATAAATATCTGGATTTTCAAAAATCAACCACAATCAAAGGAGAATCAAAATCAAATCAAGATTTGACCTCTTGATTCAGATTGCTTTCTATCTAAAAAAATGAATGAAAAAAGTACTTAAAAACCAGACAACAAAGGAGATCAATTGAAAGAACGGGAACTGGTCTTGCAGGAAAAAGAGGCTATTTTCACTTATAGCTTTGTCAACTTTTCAGAATGAACAAGAAAAGATGTCACAGAATTCCATCAGTAGATAACTCAGAACAAATGGGTGGAAGCAACTTGATTTGGCAGTATGAAATTAATCCACAACAATGCACCAAATTCAAAAGAACCCAATTATATGATCATAATAAAATGACCAACACTAGAAGTTTCTGCAAGGAAGAATAACAAAAGGTCGGGAATGAGCATTACTACATACCTTCAAGTTACCACAAATTATCTGCATGAGAGCTGAGTTGAGTGTTGTATTCTAGAATACGCAATAATTTATTGAAAAATCCATAATACAGGAAAGTAGCATCACAGCATGCAAAATATTGGAATTCAGCAAGCTCAAGTCACACAATTTTCATCCAGGGCAATGGAATAAATATGCAGTGCTCTAGAGAGAGCCTAGAAAACAGCGAAGAAAGATTGGTGGTTGTACTTTGATATAATTTTCTTTTTGGCGTGAGATTATACTATAATTGAATTGTCAAATATGCACCAAAAAGGCGTATCAGAAACTCAGAATGACAGTTCTTCACATGAAAGGGAAGCACCTGAAATCCAGGGGAATATAAATGTGGGAAGTTTATCATCCTTCCTAGGTCACCACTGATTGATGTCCAAAACAGCAAGATTGGTCCACATATTATTCCTGCCACAGAGAAAAACAGATATACATACAATTTCAGTAGCCAGAGTACATTTTTCATGAAAAATGACCTCAAGGTAAATCTACATAATCTTTGCTTTGAACTTCTTATCTCAATATTGCACCACATTAGGCCAAAGGTACTAAGACCACTAGAATTGCCTGCAAGATTGAAACATACACGAGTTTAATAATAATACCTAATAATCAAGGCTCACATAAACGAAATAAGGAATGAGATAATGGAAAAAAAAAAAAGATGCTACCAATATGAGCTATGGACGCTAACATATTGTTGTACAAATGTTGGCAACAAAAACAACACCATAGCTAACGACATCAAATGACAAATCCCAGGCTCCAACAATAACTGCACCGAGTATTATTATCCCCACACTAATGAGTTCCTTGGATGCATTTCATTAAGAAAGGTATTAGCAACATCACGATCTGATTACGAATCTATATACTTATGGAGGTAAGTGAATTTTGGATAGCAAAGAGTCGTTTTACTTTTTCCAACTGAATCAATTTTGTTATTGAAAAGTAAATGTATTGCACACCTGCCCACAACAGGATATGAATGTTTTCTCCCTGTCATAATATGCTCAACAATCATTTTGAATGCTATTGTAGTCCGTCTAAGGGTAGTATACATGGGAACATTTATACCACGCACTGATTCCATTGTAACCAACTGTCAACATAAGAATATAGATATACATCGTTAGCAGGAAAATCATATTGTTTAGTCAACAAATGAGAAAGGTTCCACACAACTCATACTATACCTACCATGTAAAGCAAATAGGATAGCGCAAGTGGGAGAGTGCAGACCAATGTCTTTAACGGTACCAGGGTCACTGGATTGTTTGTAGTGCTTTGTGGTTCAGCTGTCAAAGAAATAATCTTCCAGCATTTCATTGCATACAAAAATGTACATGACTATATCATCTAAAAAATATTCAGAACACGCTCAGAGCAAAGATCATTCAATTAGCATAAAAATAGTCATCTAAGATGTCGCTAAAAAGAGTATAGTGGAATTGCTTTTATTTTATTTTCTGATAATGCTTTTATTTTAGTTTTTGATAAAGACAAATGATCCTTGAGGAAGACTGGTATCGAAGTGATTAGGCCATAAAGTTGAGCTATCACCCAGTTTATACAATCATCCAAAGGTGCCATTTAGTGAAGAAATAGTAGATAACTAACATGACGATTTATGATCCTACAGTAAGATGACTCAACTATCTCTGAATTCCATCATGTGAAAGGACTGGAAATTGCAGAGATGACTACAAGACTAACCCTTGCTCACAATTAAATGAGGTATTGGTATTTAAATTTGACGTACTAAGTGACTGCAGTGAAAATTTTCTAAACCAAGCTACTATCTCGTTTATAACATAACAATACTAGAGTACTCCATAAAACCAACTTAATAAATGTGCTACCTGGAAAAGAGTGATGACATTTGCAGATAGGAAATTGTATGAAGAAGGGCTACTTTGTTGAACATTATCAACAGAACTGCAGAGCGAAGGGGAAAGCATGATCATACATGTGATAAAGGGGAATAGCTTCCTTAATGAACCATTTTATACCAATACATACAATTTGAAAGGTAGGCAGCAGAAACTAGACACATGTATAGTAATAACTCGTGTCTAAGAATTCCATATTGTGACTTCTGACATCACATAACACTCAGAGAGCACTACTGAAAAAAAAAAAAAAAAACATTGAAAGCAAACCAAAGTAAAAGAGAGTCGCATGAGAGAAAGGTACATAAAAAACCAAACACATCACGGCACCAAACCTTAAGGAACCGCCACCTCAGCCTCCATCCACTGCTCTGAAACTCAATCCTAGCAAAGATCTTCAAATGGAAGTGCACGATCCTGCATCCCCTATCCGTGTCCATCCCACCCGCTTCACATGCACGAAAGGATTTCAGGCGAGCCAATCTAAGGTTGAGTTATTTCCAGGCAAGAAAAGAACGAAAGGATTTCAGCAGAGAAAAGTACGAGAGCAAATCTAGGGTTGAGTTATTTTAAGGCGTCTAGAGCATAAACGATTTCCTTCGAAACACTTTGCCTAATACATGTGCGGACTGAACAACCTCAACATTTTTTATTTTTTTTTAACGATGAATAGTGGAGAGCATGTTTTGGCATTTCAATTGCTGCTTTCAAGTTTCCTCTTCTCACCAATATACCCAATAGGCAACACTAAATCAAAAAGTGTTATCTATTAGTTCCCAAATATTGAAAAAAACAAGGCATTTAACATTTTTTTGTGACCTTAGATGACAGTTTTAATCAAAATTATCATCTTTTAGAATAAGATGACAATTTTAATTTAAACTGTCATCTAATTAGTGTCATCTATGACTAAAAATGGTATAGTGTTGGCCTCCTTCCATGCGTCTCTATGGGCGCTTCTATAGACACACGCCGGGGTTGTATTGGCCGCTCCTTTGGAGTCTCTATGCGAGCCTCATTCCTTGTCTAAGCAGTTGAGGCAGAAACTCTTTCTCTAACTGATCGAACGAATCGATGAACCCTAGGCATGCCAAATCAAAAAATCTTGAAAGGGAAAGTTGTTGATGGATGATTTAAACAACGTTCAAAATCTTCGAACAATGTCGATGAACGACGAACGAAGAAAGATGAACGATGAACAACATCCTGAAGAACGATGAACAACCGAGAGAGCTTATTCTGAGTATTCCTCAATCACTCTCAATGAAAGCACTCATTGTTGAATAAAAAATCGAACCCGCCACGAAAAGTCCTCACAAATCCTACAAACAGCAAACAATTAGCTATCGTTGTCTCGATTGATTACTTCGGGGGTTGTTCGATCAATAACACTCTGATGCCAAAGTTAGCTTTGAGAGAGGAAAATGATATACTTCGAAGCGAATAATTGACGTACCTTGGAAATGAAATGTGCTCCGCTATTTATAGGAAAATCTTGGGAGTTTCGGAGCATTCTGATTGGTCGGTTGAATTTGTAATTAATAAATAATATATTATTAATAAAATATATTTATTTAATAATTATAATAATGGCTCATCATGGTAATAATGACAATTAATAATGACAATTATTGGTCATTTTAGGAATTATGGGCCACGTGGCAGCCTCACAATTTTCGGATGATTTTGGGTTCCACACAGGCTATAACGATTCCCTTGTCGCAACCTGTTTCATCTCCACATGCTTCATTTTCCTTTTTACGTTAAACAAGAATTCTATTTTAATTAATACAATTTTAAGTTACATGAATAACTAATTTATTTAGAGGAGTCTTGATACAAACTTGATTATGATAATTAAGATGCTTTATAAATTCATTGTTTTGATTCTTTAGTTTGTGATTCGTAATTCATTCTCCATTCTTATGAAAATTTTAGGATTATTATCTTATGCTCAAGGACATATATAGTATATACATCACCACCTTTAGTTGATTGGTCTGGGAATGAAAGGCTTATTCTTTAAACATATGCATCATTCTCGTTTAGATTAAGGTTCTTAACGCTTCTTGTGCTTAATGACATTTTAATTTGAATCTAGATTGAACGTCCCAACTAGGTTGATTTTAGACGAATTTGAATTTTGCATACATCACTGCATTAATTTTCATAAATAGGTGATACTGAACCTAGCTAGTTTTCATCTTAGGAAAACATGGCTGGAATTAAGACTTATTGCATAGGAGGGCAAGGAAGCTCATTTGTAACACCCCGAATAGTCAAAACTTTTTGATCAAGATTTCTTATGATAATTCGAAAGGGGTGCTAGAAAGGTCTCGATCTCCTGAGTTCATAGACAGGTGGCATGGCAAAATCGGAGATCGGATGAATTAATTATAGATAAAAAACGACGAAGGGTATTTTGGTTATTTTGGTAACCAGGGCAATTTGGTTATTTCACAAATTTACATGTGAATCATATGATTGTGTCTAGATTATTCTTCATTATTCCTCCCACTCTCTCTCTCTCTCACCGACATGTTACTATTATAATGTGTGGGTATAATGAGAAAGAGGAAGTTCGGTGGAGTATGGCCGAAGCCATGCTCATCGTCCACCCGAGAATCATAAACCAGAGAAGATAAGGAAGAAGGGGAGAGAAAAGAAGGAAGTAGAGAGAGGAAGAAGATGAAAGTTCCTCATGGTCGTGAAAGCTCGATCATGGCCGTGTGGGGATAGTCACTGTCAAGGCTCTGTAACTCGAAACCAAGGGTCCTAGTAGCTTCTGCAAGCCCTTTCCATCTTACTAAGACGAAAAAAAGGAAGTTGTGATGCAAAAAGGTCGAGGAGGTTGACTCGGAAATTCTGGCTGAGAATGGTAAGTTTAGAATCAACATTCAAGGACGTTACTATGTGTTTTAATCCTGTAGATCTTCATATGAGGTACATGAGATGAATTTGGACGCAAAAAGTAAAAGAAATTATGAAGAAAAAGATGATTTTTAATCGGGTTAGAGTCGCCGGATCGCCCGACTCGACTTATAGACCCACGAGAGGTTGAAGACAGCCTCTGCGCAGTTGCATGAAGCCCATGCGTAGAGGCTATCCTCAACCTCCACCGGCGCGTATAAGCGCGTTAGACAGAATTTGGACTTGTGGTTAACATAAAAAATGTCCAGAATAAAATTTTGGATGCAATGGTCCAATAATCATGCTAATTGGACACCATTTAAGGAAGCTATGTTCGTTCAAAGATTTTATGGTTTTCTTCTAAGAATTTCCTAATTGACTCCAAAAGTTGGGAATAAGTATAGTCTTACTTATAGACTTATGGACATAAATTGTTCTCCTAGAATTTATAATGGTGAATTTTTTTGGGAAGAAATTGATAGAAAGAGGGAATTATACAAAATACTAATGTGTGATATGTCAGGACCCGACCCTCTTCTGTCAGGCCCCGATTCATCTAGCACGATATTGTCCGCTTTGGGCCTCCTTGTCGTTTCCCTCACGGTTTTGTTTTCGGGAGCTCACAGTGCAACTTCCCAGGGGGTCACCCATCATGGAATTGCACCAGCCTCAACTCGCTTAACTTTGGGGTTTCAATCCCCCCCAAAGCCACTTGAGCTCCCAAAAGGCCTCGTACTAGATAGGTATGTGCAGGTGTGTGCCTACACCTTTAAAGCACACCATCATCCTCTCCCAGACCATTTCCCCTCGCATGAATGTGGGATTGTTCACCGTTCCCTCCAGGACACGCGTCTTACAATCCACCCTCCTTAGGGCCCAGCGTCCTCGATGGCACACTTCCCAGTCAGGGTCTGGCTCTGATACCAAATTGTCAGGACCCGACCCTCTTCTGTCAGGCCCCGATTCATCTAGCACGATATTGTCCGCTTTGGGCCTCCTTGTCGTTGCTCTCACAGTTTTGTTTTCGGGAGCTCACAGTGCAACTTCCCAGGGGGTCACCCATCATGGAATTGCACCAGCCTCAACTCGCTTAACTTTGGGGTTCCAACCCCCCCCCCCCCCCCAAAGCCACATGAGCTCCCAAAAGGCCTCGTACTAGATAGGTGTGTGCCTACACCTTTAAGGCACACCACCATCCTCTCCCAGACCATTTCCCCTCGCAGGAATGTGGGATTGTTCACCGTTCCCTCCAGGACACGGGTCTTACATGATATACATAAGTTTATTGTTAAGGATGAATGTTATATTGTTAAAGAGGTTGTGAGGTTAATTTTGAAATAGGCTTTTATGTTTACTTATCTATACATTGATTTATATGTTCCTCTTTGAAGTTCTAAATTAATGGGAGAAGATTGAGGTTTTGTCTATAATCATATTTTGAATAATAAAAGTAACTTAAACTAATTATATGTTCCACCATATTATTCTTAATTTGGGAATTAAGGATTGGATTTAAGAGGTAAACTTTATACATATGCGATGTTCATTTATGGTATTATGATGAGAATACTATGAGTGTGTTTTGGTTGTTTGGCATATTATATTTTAACATGAATTTGATCTTGGGAAGGATTAGAGATTTGGAGATATGGATGTGAATAAATTGAGCATATGAATAAATTGAGCATTAATGTGGTAAATGGAGTATCGAGTAGGAGGACTTGGTTATCATATTACGTAGACATTAATAAATTCTAATGATGATTATTATTGGAATATCCTTATGAAGGAATTAAGGATATTTGGATATGTATTTGGTATGTAATTATGTGATCGAACTTTCCTTTAAATTATTATTTGTTGATTTTTATGTGAATTCATATAAGTTCCAACGAGGATGATGATAACATTAAGGTTCGATTGAGGATAGATTAATAGGTTCTCTCATTTGAGGGGTTAGTGAGTTGGAAGTGGGCGGTAACCCCGCAAGGTTAAAATAATTTAGTTTATTTAGTAAAAAAATTGAACTGAGTTAGAATTTGTAGGATACCCTATTGGACAAGAGACTGTCAGACGGGAGTAAGACCGTCTCGATTTTCTTGGGAATTAGGAACGGGTCTTGTCACCATCCCTTCTAAATAACACACCAACTAGTGAGGGAGGAGGCATTGAAGCCTAACTTAAGAGACACATTGTTCATGTTAGCCAAAGTTGCATAAAATGGGCTACTTGGTTCGTTGATCTTGGTATCCAATTCCATCGAATTGAATTGAAGAACGCGCACGTTTTCGGATCTATGCAAGTAGAGGGAAAATTCGCCAGAATCTTGCATTGCTACCTCCGTCTAAACACTTAATCTTCGTTTGATAGGGGTGTTAATAAGTACAAATCAATTAACTCCAAATGAGGGCAAAGTAGGAAAGTTTTTTCTTGCCTTGTTTTTTCTTCTTTTCCCCCGTTGTCTCTTCTTTCTTTCTTTTCTTTCTTTTTTGTTCTTTTCTTTCTTTTGATTTCTTTGTCAATTGTCATCATCAATCCTTTTCAACTTTGGATTTTTACCTTCTCAAAAAATCAATTGAGATGATTCTTCTATTTTTCGGACGAAAATATCCTCTAAGGGTTTCGTACACTTCCATCATATTATTCAGATTAGCAATTCAATTTCATCTTCATTATCTGAACTTATTGTCATTATCATCCATCCAATGTGCTTCTCGTTTTTTTACAAAAATTTCAAGTTCTATAGGGAAGTCTAATGAGTTTCTATAGTTGGCTTGTTTTTCAACCAACTCTTTCAACTAACTCAATTGCTTTAGTTTTATGTTCTTTAGAAAAGGTTATGTTGAATGGTAAATGTGTCACAAATATTCGCCTACCATCGGTTTTTTTAACCAGATTACAGGAGTCCATGAATTGTTTGGCAATATCATATTTGTGGATCACATTATCAACCCATTCGGTTATTGGCTTGATGCTTAATGCAATTTGCTTGGTTTTTGGAAGGGTTTCTTTTGGGATGTCACTATCTATTGTTTTTGTTAACAACCAGATTTGATATGGTTGGAAAAATTTCTCTCTTTCTCTCCATCCCAATGTACTTGTTATAGAGAAAGTTAAATACTTATTCCATTCGAAATTTTGGCAACGTCATAAACCATTACTTTGATAAATACTTGAAAGTCTTTGATGTGATGAAAATTAAAACTTTGGGAAATCACTTTGTTTGTACTTCCCCAACCAATAGTTTCATTCAACATCTCAATGTTTATTTGTTTAAACAAAAGAAAGTCATGAAAAATTATCTGCTCAACTTATATTTTTGTGATTTCAAAATTATAAATCCATAATCTTCTCCTGATGGTTTAAATTTTTTTCTTTTATGTTACTAAAAACATCAGGAGACAACATTTGATGAGTTTTTTCAAAAAGATAAAATTCTGATGATCTTCTTAAAAGCAGAATTCAAATGATCATTTTGAAGAATTTCTGTCATTGAAATAAAAGTATTTATCCTTTCGAAATTCAAATCTTCATTCCAATCCATCCGTTCAATGATATGGAACCCAAATTTTGCATTTTATTGTTTTACTAAAGAAAAATATTTTTCTTTTACTTTTATAATATTTTCAAAAGTAGTTGTTTTTTCAACTAATTTGAATGATAATTGGGTCATATGTTTTCCGAACCCTTTATTTTGTTTTTGGATATGGGTTCTTCATATTCCATTAATTTCTTCATCTAAATTGTCTTCCAATTCGCGACTGAATTACTTCTAAACTGGATTCTCCATCCATTTGTTTGGCATTTAAGTGATTGTTGAATGTTTTTGTTGTTGCTTCATAGATTTCAAAGCTTTTCATATCATGCTTCACTGTCACGACCCGACTTTCGTTTAATTTTTCTTTTCGTAAATTATTTTAGTAAATTATCGTTTTATACTTCGTTAGGGGAGCCACGTTGCCACTTTTATTTCGGGTACATGTTTGAGAATATTTCTTGAATCAGAGAGTAGGTTTCGGATTCACGAGTCTGTAGACAGGCGACAGGTATGAATCAGGATTCGTTTGAGGGTTTGACGGTTTATGGTGTGTGAGGGGCATTTTAGTCTATTATTTTTAAGGAATATTTTGAGAAAGAATAAGGATATCCTTATCCCCTATTACCTTCCTCTTTTAGAACACACACACACTTTCTCTCTTTCTCTCTCTCTCTCTCTCTCTTTCTCTTTCTCTCTCTCTTTCTCTCTCTTTCTCTTTCTCTCTCTCTCTCTCTCTCTCTCTCTCTCTTTCTCTTTCTCTCTATCTCTCTCTCTTTCTCTCTCTCTCTTTCTCTCTCCACCCGTGCAACCCCAAAACCCAACCAAATTCCAAGCTTCAATTTTAGTTGTTAAATCATCAAACCAAGGCCTTATTCAAGTTCCTTGAGCTCTCGTGAGCAAAACCATCCAAGAGTTGAAGAGAAAATGATGCGAGAAAGCCTAGAACCCTGAAGGAAAGTAAACTTGTAACTTTCCAGCTAGATTCAGGAAAATCCAGATACTTTTTTCCAATTTTTGGGTGTGAATTTGGATTTCTGGGGTTAAGTAGATAGATTTCCATTATAAGAACATCTGATTTGGTTGAGTATTGAGCAAGTTATGAAGCTTTGAAGTTTTGGAAAAAAATGGTAGTTTCCAACAAAACCAGCGGCGACTCCGGTTACCTTCTCCAGCAAGGTGATGATGCGAATGGTGACATCAGTGATGATGTCAACTGTGATGTCAGCAATAACATTAGCATTGATATCAGTGGGGTATTGGCATCAGCGATAATGTCAATAAAGATGATGACATCATCTGACACGACCCATCCTAATCCCCCCGAGATTACCGTGGGATGTGTCATGCTCCCGTCTGACACGCAATGTCAGACAAGGGATAACCGAAAGCCACTACCCCGACGAGCTTCCAGAGTGCGCAAGGATCGATGGAGGAGACATGCAATGTCCCAATCTCTGCTGCAGTCGCATCCTTGATCAACATGAAGGGCAGTAAAACCAACAAGGCTGTGAGTGGACGAAATAAACAAGTTCATAAAACACATTTCACAAAAATATTTATGTCATTCATTAAAACGTATGCATGCATCGAAAACCAGTAAGTAAACTATTTACTAAAAACAACCATTAGGGCCTTAGCCCAGAAACCGTAAAACCAAATCATGTGGGTCTCTACCCAAAACTATGAATACCGAAAACCAACATATATTATATAAATCCGACATCCATAATACCAATTCCAATTCCAAGTGGGCCATCACCCAAAACAATAACCATAAATACCATTTCCAGGAAAACATGTTTAAACCATCATGGGAATCCCAGATGTCTAGCGTCCCAGACGCTCGACGTCCTAGACGTCATATCTCATGGTATAATAACAAGCAACGCGTGACAGGACCCATCCCAATCCCCCCGGGATTAGTGCGGGATGACCATGCTCCCGTCTGACACGAAGTGTCAGACAAGGGATATTTCCGACCTTTGCCCTCCCGGGCTATCAGAGTACGCCAGGATCCAGAGGAGGTATGTGATATCTCCGTCTCTGCTACAGTCCACATCCGATGTCAACCTGAAGGGCAGTCAAAACATTAAAAACTGTGAGTGGACAAAACAAGAGTTTATAAAAACATTTTAACGAGAAGACATTTGTACCCTTCACTAAAAAGCATGCATGCATTCGAAAACCATTTAACTGAAAGAAACCATATGTGGGAGCTAAGCCCAAAACCAATATTGAAAGAATTATAATGAAAACGTGACAGGACCCGTCCCAACTGGACGTCAAAAACCGTGTCCGGTCCTGCTCCCGTCTGACAAGTCAACTAAAGGTCCGAAACTACCCTTCAGTGCTTGCCAGACAAGGGATGTTTGCGCGGATTTCTGCTGCTGTCACTGCCTCACGATCAGTCCCGAATCGTCGTACCACAGCCTGGAGGGTCACAAAACAGAAAAGGTGTGAGTGGACAAAAATGACCTCTTATAAAAACATTTATCAAAATACATTCTTACCCTCCAGTTTTCACAAACTTGCATGCATATCGTAAAACATGAGTAATAGTATGAAATCATTCAAGTATGAACAGTGGACCGATAAAATCAAAACATTTTTTTCCCATGGTCCATAAAACTCGTGTTCACCAAATCAGTTCATGTTATGAATCATCAAATCCCGACTCTCAGGCCAAAACATGTGAAAACATAATCACCTGGCCACAAAGACCAAAAACCCGTACTCAATACCAGTACGTCATCACAACAACATCAATTAGCACTAATCACCAGTGCACAAGAAATATATCAATCCAATCAATCCGCACTACTCACAAGTGCATAAAATATCACAAATCACATCTGTACTACTCACAAGTGCACAAAATATCACAAATCACATCTGCACTACTCACAAGTGCACAATCAATCAAACTGCACTACTCACAAGTGCTGCACTACGCGTAGGCCAATATCCAGTCACAATCTCGGGAACAAACACCTCTGGGCTCAACCCCCTCGGGCTCAGTCACCTCTGGGCGAACACATCCCCAGGTTCAGACACCTTCGAGTGGTACATCCAGGCTCAGTCTCATCCGAGAAGCTGACTACCATAGGATCAACTCCCGATCCTACAATCACATCCCCCAAGCTCCGGTCGTCTGGGTAATCCCCCCCAAGCACCGACCGTCTGAGAATATCACAATCACAAAGAAAACCATCCCGGGAATTACATCCCAAAACATTTCAATCAAATCTTGACTTCATACCAAGTCAAGATCATCCCTGACTAGGTCTCAAAGCCCAAAATACCATTTACACGTATTTCTTTAAAATCACCTTTTAATTCAATAAAATAATCCGGAAATCATCATTGGCTCACCAACAAAGTCAAAATATCATTTTAGAAATCATTTAAACTCCGGGCCTAGCCCAAAACATCATTTGCATGTTCCTCGTAAAACGTGCCTGAAAGACTGATTAAAATAATCATAAAATCCCAATAAATCATTAATTTCACAAATTCACAAGTGACTCCAAATCCGAGTCAAAATCACTATTCATTTGGGTTCTCATGCCCAAAATAACATTATCACGCAAATTCATGCGTTGCAACCTCCGTTGCCATTTTCACGTAAATCCACAAAATTGACCCTAGACTCATTCCCGAGTCACCACATCATTTTTCAATCCATGACTCAATAATCCAAGTCCAACCATTATTTTCAATCAATTTTAATCCCGGACTCACAAACCAAGTCCAAACATCATTTTTACCAAATTTCGTAATTTCTCGAAAATCGCCCAAAAATAATAATATAATAATCATAAAACCGAGAAATTACCGGATTGAAACATAAATCATGCCCAAGCATATAAAATCATATAATAAGGCATTTAAATCATATATGCATGCATCACGGTTAGAAAACAAAGTCCACTCACACACACCGTTCAAAACGGTTCGTTTCCGGGCTGCACGTTTTTCCGTAAATTCTGGAAATCACAACTCCTGCCCAAAATCATTATAGAGGGTTACTAACATCTCAAAATACATCATATAATTTCCCCCCAATTTTTCCGGAATTTAAATACGTATTTTAAACGTAAAACAAAACTTCGGATACGCGGAACATTAACGAAACAATATCTGATTTCCCCGAAATCAACGTCAAAATGTTCGTTACACTGAGAGGATCAAAGTCACGTTGACCTCACCTTGAGACTAGGCCGGACGCGCCCCCAAGCGCCGCCGTGAGTGGCTGCGCGTGAAACCCACGCGCCAGCTACAGTACCCTCGTCCTCACCCGTTTGTCTGATAAACGGGTCCTTTAACCCGCGATCAGATCCGGTTCCAATCCTGTCAATTCGACGCTAATTCCTTCAATTGAGCATTCAGTTAGTTTCAATCAAAGTTCAATTAGGGTTCTGTAACATCAATTACTTGAAACATTACCTCAATCCTCACGATCAAGGATGAACATTCGAAGAACACCCCGAACACTGTTCATCATTCGAACTCCCTCAATTCGATCGATTTCCTTAAATTGATTCAACCACAAGCTTCAATAGACTCAGGTAAACCTTTTCCCCAACTCAATTGAATCAATTCATGGCTCAAACTCCACGGCTCAACCTCGATTCTTCGAAGAACAGCCGTCACTGTGCAACCATGGAGTTTCCACAATGGCCACTGATTTCTCCCAATTGATGAACCCAGAAGCATCAATGGACCATGAGGAATTGTTTCCCCACCTCAATTTCGTCGTTTGATCACACAATGATCACGACTCAAGCTCGATATCTCTCACTGTTACCAAACCCGTTCAGAGCCAAATGAGCCTCAATTCAACTCGTTTTTGATCTGGTTCCACTCGTCTCAACCTCAGGAAGCTATTTCCAAGCTCCAATTCGATCATCACAGCTCAATTCTTCCAATTTGATTTTCCCTCCAAATTTTCTAAAACCCGAAATCCCAGTCCTCAGCTCTCAGTCAATCCCTCATGTTTCCCAGTTCAATTCACTCTCAATTGCTCACACTTTGGTTCAGAAATGGAAGAGAATTGGAGGTTGGGAGAAAACTGATTTGTGGGTTGTACACGGTTGAAGAAATTATGGGAGATTAATGGAAATTAGGATTAATTAATTAATTTAATATAATAAAACATAATAATTAGGTCTCCCCCAAAAACATGGATCCTGGTTTAATGCCTGATTTTAGGGGATGAGTGACACTTGTCACTCATCCAAGTGTGTTCAGTCACCGGGTACTGTTCATATTAAAATATTATTTTATTCCCGGTTCGTTCGGTTAATCGAGCCCAATTCCGTGACCATAACTTCGTCGTCGAATCTCCGATTTCGGCATGCCGCCTGTCGTTGGATTCGTATCGACGAGACCTACGTAACGGTCCTTGGCCCTCGTCCATCGGACCTCCCGATCAAAAAGTCAACATTTGGCCCCTAATATGCCAAATTACCAAAATACCCCTCAACTTCCGAATGCCATAACTTTCACCTCGAATGTCAGAATCGAACGTGCCACCTGTCTATGAACTCGTGACGTCCCGAACTACGTCACAGTCATTGGCCAAGTCCATTTGACCGCCCGAACTAAAAGTCAACATTTTGCCCACGCTAGGGGCAAAACGGTCATTTTGCACGTTTCGTCCGATTTCACTCAACTAATCCCCGATTAGTCATTCTAAATTATAATTAATTAATATTCAATCCCGATATTCGGGACGGGTCATTACAAAACGACCATACGGGACTCAGCCCAAACCATAGTAAAACCACGTACATGGGCCACTGCCCAAAACCTGTGCATATCACATATCATATATCTCATATAGCATACATCATATATACATATAATCCATACAACCAATACTGTCACGGTTTCCAAAGCTACGCGCGTGCTACCCAGGTCTCAATCCGAGTCTTCTCAAAGTCAAGATCAATGTCCGCAGACCACTGACCCTACCCGAGGTAATAGTAATCATAGCCTTCCTGAGAGTAAGGAACCCAACTGGGGGGTGACTCCACTCGGTCGGTGCTCCGTGACTACTCCGGGGTCCACCCAGGCCAACGACCCTCCCCGGAGGAGATAATAGAAGTAAAGGAAGGTATATGAATACATATATATACATATCATAAACGTTCATGCCCGGTTCCCTTGAACCGCATGATCCATAACATCCATTAACCAGGGTTCATGCCGGTTCCCATAAACCGTCATGAACCAGAATGACCTGACAAAGGTTCATGCCGGTTCCCATAAACCGTCATGAACTACAACGACCTTTCCAGAGTTCATGCCGGTTCCCGTAAACCGTCATGAACTTGGAAATTCATCTAGGGTCCCTGACCCGAAATCATAAACCGTAAAGTAACTGGGTCTCGTGCCCGAACATATGACTCAACTGGGCACCGTGCCCGATATCTAAGGGTCAGTCACGACTCCGATCATAGTGATGTGTGCAACCATCCATCGAGGACCGCCCTCAATCCTGGCATGTCGCCGTGAACGTATCAACCGACGCGACCACCACAAGATCATGCTGCACTCATCGCCGATCGCTATCCTCAACCGTCAGCACTCCGAAGTCGAGCCTCCCCAGGCTGCCCGACCACGAATCGTGCATCGTGACCTCTCCGGAAGGAACACATCCAAATCCGGAGGCGAGCGTCGTATCGTTGATCGTCGTGCACATAGCACCCGTCGCGACCACGATTTAGACCCGAAGGTTGTAAATAGTGTCATATGCCCGAGACAAAACCAAATGGGTTTCATACCCGAGTTTATCCATTTAGAAATCCAAAACCATTTCATTTAAATCAATAAAGGAATACAGACCCGTATAAGCACCGTATAAGGCCGAAACCTCGAAATACGTGCTTATACGTAACCACATACAAATGCACCCATGGCATCATCAAACATGTAATAAAACATATAATAAACATTTATGCATGCACCAATTTAGAAAACAAGGTCCACTCACAGACCGTCCGAGCTGCCGCCTCGATTTGCGTGCCATTCGGCTCCCCGAGCCGATCACCATCACCGGGATTCTCGAACCTATCCAAATCGTAATAGAAGGTTATTAACTACTTAATTAACCTCCCACTAAAGCCCCGTAATTTTCCCGTATTTTTAACTATTTTTAATCTCGAACCTAAACCTTCTGATGCCCCGAAACATATCGAGACGGTGTCCAATCGACACGAAACCAGTCCCAAAATGTTCGTTACATCGAATAGAAGATTTCACATGTTGAACACATCCCAAAATTCTCCCCCACGCGCCCACACGCGCCGCCTAAAGTGGCTGCGCGTGGGCTTCACGCGCCAGCTACAGTATCGTCTCCTACTTCGGTCAGACCGGTCCGGTCCGATTTTTCCTGCAACTTGGACCGGCGTAACCGGTCCAGGTCTCCTTCTCCCTCATTTTCGGTCCGTTTGCTTCTATTCCAATTCCTAAATTCCTATTTCTTCATTTCCTATCTAACCCAATCAATCAAACTACCTAAAACCTTCGAAATCCGACCGGTTCAATTGAACCCCTCACGGTTCAAAAATCCAAAACCTTCCCTAGGCTTCCTCGACGTCTAACCACCCTCAAATCCTTCCTAACAACGTCCTAGCAACCTATTTAACTCATTAAAATCGTCCAAATCGACCCATAACAATTAAAACGGAAAATGGATTGAAATCGGTTAAAACCGATACATGCGCACGGTTTTCTCCTCCGCCGTGCACGGCGGTGCTGCCTGGGCCAGCCACCATGTCCAGCCGGTCCCCTTCATCTCTCTGTCCTCTCAGCTAAGCTCACAGGTCAAGGGTTTGGTATTTGGGTGAGAAATGGGATCGGGTTTGGGTTTGGGAACAAAGAAAATAGACGATGCACGGGGATGGGTTTTGGTGCATGAATGGGTGAGGTTGGCCAGTGGATGGGTGACAAGTGTCACTCATCCATTGGTTGCTGAAAAGTAACTGGCCCAAAAAAGACAAAACTCTCCTTTTTGTCTCGTAAAACGTGTCGCCGTGAATAGTAACCTGGAACTTCCGTGAACCGTAACTTTGCCGTCGAATGTCCGAATTCGACGTGCCGCCTATCTATGGATTCGTATCGTCCTCATCTACTTAACGGTCTTTTGCCATCGGCCATCGGACATCCTGGTCAAAAAGTCAACATTTGCCCCTTTTTAACCAAAATTACCAAAATGCCCCTAAACTTCCGAACGTCATAACTTCCTCCTCGAACGTCGAAATTGAACGTGCCACCTGTCTATGAACTTGTGACGTCATGAACTACGTCACGGTCATCGGTCAAAATCCATTTGACCGCCCGATTGAAAAGTCAACGTTTTGCCACGCCTAGGGGCAAAACGGTCATTTCGCATCGTTCGTCCGATTTCGCTCTACTAATCATAGATTAGCCTCACTAATCGTGATTAGTCACTAAACTAATCATAGAATTTGGGACGGGTCGCTACAACGCGTGCTGCCCGGGGTCTCTCCGGGTCAATATCTCTGACATCCCAGATGTCTGACGTCCCAAACGTCTAATCATAGCAATCCTGCTCCTGAGTCACTATACGGTCTGGTAGCTCCGTACAATGACCCCTCGCAGGCAATGCACCGTGACTTCCCCAGTGTCCCAGACACCTGGAGGAGACCATCACATATCCTCGTATCAAGATGGTTTATGGAAAACAGTTTATCAATCATTTTAATCATCTCAAGGGCCCTGCCCGGAATTTCCATAAAACCATCATAAGTCCAAACATCTGATTTTCAATTCCAAAACCATTTATTCAAATCCATTTAGGGTCCAGGCCCTAAATCACATTTATAAATAACTGGGCCCCTGACCCGATTTCATAAAGCAATTGGGCCCTCGGCCCGATTACGTAACTCAATTGGACTTCAAGTCCGAGGTTTCCAAAACAATTGGGCCTCATGCCCGAGTTTATCTTTCCAATTTCAAAACCATTTCATGAAATCATATCCAAAACCATAAGTATGAAAAATTAGTGTAAAATCGAAAAAACCTCGATTTACTTGCAAGCACGTAAATCGCCTCGAAATGCGTGAAACCATATAATTCACCGATATCCAAATCAACACCATATAATCACAATCATAATCCATATAAAATAGTTATGCATGCATAAAATTTATAAAACCAAAGTCCACTCACAGACCGTCCAATGATGCGCCTCGATACGCATGCCATAGGCCTTCCTGGGCCTTGTCAATATCACCGGGACTTCCAAACCTGTCCAAATCACATTAGAGGGTCACTAACCTCTTCATTAACCTCCTATTAAAGTTCCGTAATTTTTCCGAGTTTTTAACTATTTTTAACCGAACCCTAAAACCTTCGGACATCCCGGAACTTATCGAGACGATGCCCGATCGACTCGAAACCAATCCCAAAATGTTCGTTACATTAAATAATTTAAAAGTCATGTTGGAATATTCCCCAAACTACCCTTCACGAGCATCTGGAATTTTCTGCGCGTGAAATCCACGCGCGTGAACAGTGTCATCGTGTTCCTTAGGTCGACTGGTCTGAATTGGTCTGCAAATCCGGTCCGAATTTTGAACCGACGTGGGCGGTTTTCTGCTTAATTCTAGTCCAATTTCGTTCCTTTCAAACCCAAAGGCTTCGTCCCTTCATTCTTAATTGTTTTCGGACGTCAAAAGCTAAGAATCAGAGACCTAGCTTACCTCCCAAATCCTCAATTAAACTGGTCCTGGTCGGTTCTCGAGTTGTAGCAATCCTGGTCACCTCCTTGCTCCATTCTGCTCCCAAAACATTCCTAGAACTGCCAGAAACAACTCCCAGTTATCACTTTCGATTAAAAACAATCAAATCCTAGTTACCATTTCTGAAGACACTTACCCTGTCCTCGGGTTCCAGGGCTACGGCCCACGGCCAGCCTCGAGCTCAGCCTCAATTGCTTTCCCTGACCTCCCTGAGCAACCTCCTGTGCACCACTGCCCTTGTCTTAGCCCACAACGTCCAAGCACCATTTGAATGAAACAGGGTGCTCGTACCTCTCTGTTTTTCCTCACCCCTCAGGCCACCATCCACTACGGCGCATCGTGTCAGCACCGTCGCGCTCTGTACAACCCATGCTCCCTTTCTCATTCACACTCTACCCCCAAATGATCAAGTTTGAGAGGATTGGGGTTTCACGATCCCCCTCTGTTCCTCAGTTTTTCTTACAAAAGTCACCAGCAAGATTCAACACCATTTGATCTCGCACGACTCACACACTGAACAGGATTGATGTGTTCTCTCTCTCTCTATGTCTCTGCTCTCTCACTCAGTCCTTCCCAGGAATCTGATGAAGCTACATCCCTTAATTAATCGAATGCCACTGGTGCTCTGCTCAAACACTCAGAAGAATAAACAAGGTTGCTCGGTTCTTCACGGTCCCAGGGCACGCCTGCCTTCTTAAAGCACAAACCAGCCACCCGTGCCCTGTCTAACCATTCAAAATCCCCCACTAGCTTCAAATTCCAACTCAACACACTCACACACTCTGTGCACTTGCCACTCAATAGTTAAACAATTCACACACAACCCACCACAGCTGAATTCAAACTGCAGCCTCAAAATCACCATTTTACCCTTCCTTCACCAAATTACCAAAATGCCGCTCACGCTTCTAGACTCGTAATTTGGTCATCCGAGCTTCGATGGACGCCTGCCGCCTGTCTACGGATTCAGCGTCTCGGGACCTACCCAATGGTTCTTGATTTACGTGCAAATTCCATGTCGTTTGGAAAGTCAACCATTTCCCCCTTTCGTCCAAATTATGAAAACGCCCTTGAAATTCCGAACGTCAAAACTTTCTCCTTGAATGTCGGAATCGAACGTGCCACCTGTCTATGAACTTGTGACATCCCAAACTACGTCACGGTCATCGGTCAAAGTCTATTTGACAGCCCGAATTAAAAGTCAACGTTTTACCCACGACTAGGGGCACAACGGTCATTTTGCATCGTTCGTCCGATTTCGCCCAACTAATCACCGATTAACCACACTAATCATGATTAGTTACTAATCTAATCCTGGAATTCGGGACGGGTCGTTACATCATCAGGGGCGATAACGTCAACGATGACGTCAGCAGCCTCACCAGGGCGAGTGGGGCACGTGAGGAAGGCCGACGACGTTTCACAGGCATGTTGCAACCCGTGAGCATGTATTTCAGCCACGGCGACACGTTATCGATAGTTCTCGACGTTCTGAATCCAATGGTGGTGGTTTTGGATCGATTAGAGTTCATTTATGGGTGTCTTTGGGTGTCCAAAGTGGTGGGTTGCATGTTTAAGATGCGTGTGCTACCCCTGAAATTAGGGGGTTTAAATACAAAGCTATTTGTATAGTTAGTGACTCTCAATTGTTACTTTTCAGGAGATATTGCTCTAGGGACTTCAAGGATTTGAACACTTCAAGATTGAGCTCTATCATACTAACTATGTGTGGACATTTATTTTGCATATTATGATGGATGCAAATTGAATTTTTTTAAAATGATTTATGATATTATCTGGCTTTAAAATGGTTGACACATGGTTTCCAGTTTTTTTTTTTGTGTGGAAATATTGTTAGTTTTAATGTTTTGACTTGGAGGGTTATTATATTTGGAATCTTCATGCTTTATAACTTGTATTTTATGTCATTATCTTTTCCTTGTGATGTTTCGAGAAGTTTAAGCCGTCCGATTGTAATTGAACGCTTTGTGATCGTCAATTTGTTCTGCGCCGTTAACTAGACCCGAGAATTCAAAATCTTCTATTTTTTCGTATAGATGATCTATGAGTATGTACAATACATATAGATGGTTGGATCGGTTGAATTATTAAAAGAAATTCTTGAAATTTGAAAAAAAAAACACCATTTCTTCTAATACTTGAAATTTTTTAAGAAAAGTTGAAAGGATTTGTATAATATTACCCGATTGAGTTTCGAGCGATTAAATTTTCATAGTTCAACCGTTCATTTTGTGTCGATAAGTGCCTAAAATCTGCCTGTCGAACCTCGTGATGTCTCGAGAAGTTTAAGTGTCTTATCGTAATAGAACGTTTTATAACCGTCGATTTGTTCGCACCGTTACCTAGGCCCGGGAATTCTAAATCTTCTAATTTTTCACGTAGACGATGTACGAGTATGTACAATACATGTGGATAGTTAGATCGGTTGAATTATTAAAAGAAAGTATTGAAATTTGAAGAAAAACACCATTTCCTCAAACACTTTGAAACTTTTTTAAAAAAAGTTCCAAGGTATTTGCATAATATTATCTAATTGGGTTTCGAATGATTAAATTTCCATAATCCGACCATTCATTTTGTATCATTAAGTGCCTAAACTCTACCTGTCGAACTTTGTGATGTTTTGAGAATCATAAGTTGTCCAATTGTAATAGAACGTTTTGTAGATGATTTGTTCCACATCGTTACCTAGGCCTGAGAATTCAAAATCTTCTAATTTTTTTGCGCAGACAATCTTCGATTATGTACAATACATGTGGACAGTTGGATCGGTTGAATTAATAAAAGAAATTATTGAAATTTGAAAAAACACCATTTCCTCTAACACTAACTTTCTAAGAAAAGTTCAAAGCTCTTTGCATAATATTACCTCATTTAGTTTCGAACGATTAAATTACTATAATCCGACCGTTCATTTTGTGTATTTAAGTGCCTGAAATCCGCCCGTCGAACCTCGTGATGTTTCCAGAAGTTTAAACCGTCTGATCGTAATAGAACATTTTGTAACCGTCAATTTGTTCTGCACCGTTACCTAGGCCCGACAATTCAAAATCTTCTAATTGTTCGCGTAAACGATGTGCGAATATGTACAATACATGTAGACGATTGGATGAGTTGAATTGTTAAAAGAAATTATTGAAATTTGAAAAAACACCATTCCTTCTAACACTTTGAAACTTTTTAAGAAAAATTCAAATGTATTTGCATAATATTACCCGATTGAGTTTCAAACGATTAAATTTCCATAATTCAATCATTCGCTTTGTGTCATTAAGTGCCTAAAATCCACCTGTCGAACCTCGTAATGTTTCGAGAAGTTAAGTCGCCTGATCGTAATAGAATATTTTGTAACCATCAATTTGTTCTGCACAGTTACCTAGGCCCATGTATTCATAGGGCCACTTTTAATGTTGAGAGAGAGAGAGAGAGAGAGAGAGAAAAAAAAAAAGCTGTGTGAGAGAGAGCTGTGAGAGAGACTGGAAAGGAAGAAGAGTAGGTCGTGTGTGTTAAATGCAGATAGTATTTTGCCCAACCAATGTATTCTAGGGCCACTTTTAATGATTCGTCGGGCAAACTAAATATTTTGGCCCCAAAAAATTTCCTTCCGGCTAAACAGATTACCCAACGAATGCCATTGTCGAGTAGCATTGGTCAACATTTTACGTTACTCGATGAATAATTTCCAAGATTTTCGTCGGGTTGAATAAGTTTACCTTACGAGCACTCTTTTTTTGTTGGGTAATCTTCAGAGTTCGGCGCGCGTACCAATTTTCTTCGTGCCATAAAGTAATCCGACGCGCCTCTCATATTCGTCGAGTAACATTGACTTTAACGACAAAATTTTCATCATCGTGCAAAGTTTCGTCAGACCTATCTCATTTTCTTGTAGTGTTAGGTGATTAAAATGACTTATAAAAACAATTGTCGTGGAGATTTATTTTGAAAAATGGTCTTATCAAAATAAATATTAAAAAAAGGTATTTCAAAATTTAAAATGTCATCATCAATTTTTGATAACCAGACGCCCAAAAAAGTAGGTGAATATGAAATATAGTTTGTCAAAAGATATAATGAAAAAAAAAATTTAATTTATATGTTGATCAGAGGTAGACTACTATATAATTAATTCTTTTCTCTACGTTAATGACACTAAAAAAATCCTAAACGTGAATTATTTCTCCCTCAGTTTCATTAGGCCAACCAATAAAAAGATTTACCACCATGGGTGATGGCTTAGTGGCAAGGGCTGACTCCCATGAGGTTTGGTGGGTGACGGTTTGTTCTTGTTTGCTAATTATTCGATAAGGCTGATGTGACTCACCTGTCATATTGTTGCGGTGAGTTGTTATTGCCCCCTTCTACCCTTACTTTCTTTGGAAAAAAAAAAAGTAAAAAATTTCATTTTCCATTTATGTTGAGAACTTAATTGTACTTACTAAATTTTTTTTTAATGTTAATTTTAGCTTAAAGTACAAAATCTATGCATGATTTTATATCGAACTCAATACATATAATATATTCCAACCAAAAAAAATACATATAATATATATATTGATTTTATTAATCATGTTAAAAGAATTAAAAATTTAAGTATACCATAACCATATTATATAAGAAAACTTGCCCTGGGATACTTCGTAGGAACCACATTAATACCTTGACGGCGATCAACAATGATGATGAAGAAAAATTAAACAGGAGGGTGCAATGAATAGAGTCACTTCATTGACCATAGCTGACAATTAAACCAATGATTTCAAGAAGAAAAATAAAATAATATATAGAAAGACAGAAGGAAGCAAAATAAATTAATTATTCATTGTGGCAAGTTGCTTGCTCGTACAGTGAAGTGAAAGACTATTGCCAGAATGATTATGTAATATGTAATGCAAATATAAAAAAAAAAATTATAATAAATTTATAATTTTTTTTATTAAATTTATCCTCATCAACAAATAAATATTCACTTATATATAGATTGAACTAGAAATGTAGCCCGCACGATGCTGTGGGTTTGAAAGTATTCAATGTGAAATGCCAAAGTTATATAGCAATAAACTTGAATAAATTCCGCATTTTGTATTGTGCATGTTACAAAGTTAAACATGCACAATTACTAACCATGAGTTAAAACTTATTTATATCACAAAGCTAAACAAAAGAACAATTGAATTGTGAAATTGGATACTTAATTTATTAGACAAAATTACAAATTCAAATGGAAGTGATTAATCAATAATAATATTCATTACAAAACATAATGCATGCACTTAGTTTGCCCCGGGCCTGAACATATTTCTACCTCAAAGTCATAAATCAACCAAAGTAAATCATCCATATTCTGACAAAAAAACGCTGAATTGAGAGCAGATTGGTAAAAGAAATGTAGTGAAGTGAAATATGAAAGAGAATGAATGAGGAAAAAAATGTACCTTCAAATATTCTCGTTGAAATTATAGACTTTCAAACACTTGTGCAATCTGTTTGAATCCAAGACCTGTATCATTATATTTCAAAAGCAGCCATAGTTTCAATTTGGTGTTGAAATAAACCTAATTATTATGCCTGATGTTAGTTCTAGGACTTTAGCAGATGTATTTAGTTTGGTGATAATACTGAAATACAACATTTATGAAAAGAAAATTAAAGAAATTATGTTCAAGCTAGCTATATTGAGTAAGTGCTTAATTGTGTTGGGCTATAATACAAAAGTGCACTAAAAAATTCTTGGATCACTCAGTTATACAATACGCACACACAAAACTTCAGTGCATCAAATGCTAATAAATTATTTTCAGTTATTTGTTGTACCAAACAAATGAAGCTGAAGAAATTGAAAACCAACATTTTACCTCATGATTTCTCGTAAGAAGCCACATGATGAAGTTGGCTAAATGTAAAATGAAATCAATTAGAACAACCAACCAAAAAAAACAATTAAAGAACATCAACTTTAAAACAGTGAAATTCAAAGTGAATGGGGAAAATTTTACACTAATTTGTAAACATGAAACTCAATTTGTTGATCAGAAATCAACTAAATTGTACTGCGGTATAGTTATAAGTGCAGAAACTTAATCATAAAAGAGTAAAAAAAAAATCAAGTAAAAAAGATGGCGGAAGAAGAGAAATTAAGTAGAACGGGGAGTTCGAGGGAACATCTATTCGTGTTCTACTCATATTAGGAATCCAAAGAGCAACACCCACAAATACCAAATACAACTGAGATTTGAAAGATAATCAAAGATATGTACATGTATTGAAATTCCATGTTAGTTACATAAACACAAAAAAATTGACCATATTTTGAAATGAAAATTGATGGTTGATGAAGCTGGAAATTAACAAACATTAGACATTGAATTTTATATCTGCTTGCCATGAATCAGATAAACACAAACCCTTTAGTTGGGATTACGGAGGCACAAATGTCAGGACCGGCCCCAAATCCCCGGGATTAACATGGGACCCGCCTGATCCCGTCTGACACGAAGTGTCAGACCAGGGAAGATTCCATCTCTGCCCTCGTCGGGGCTATCAGAGTGCATCAGGATCGTAGGAGGAGGGGAGTGATGTCTCGTCTCTGCTACAGCCCGCATCCGCGATCAACCTGCAGGGCATTAAAACACGAAAACTGTAAGTGGACAAAAATAATAATTTCATTAAAAACATTTTCGCTTAAAGACATTTATGCCCTTCATAAAAGCATATGCATGCATTCAAAACCGTTTATCAAACATTCATAACATCATTTATCAACATATCAAAACCTTTCAAGGGTTCATGCCCGGTTCCCATAAACCGTCATGACCCATAAATTCATTTGGGTCCTCGACCCGAAATCATAACTCAAACCCGTAGGTCAAATCACTAGGGACTCAGCCCAAATCACGTCACGTGGGTCTCAGCCCAAAACCATTCTCAAAATATCACAAACGGGGTCTCCGCCCCAAATCTCTTTCACAATTTCAAATACCGGGGTCTCCGCCCCAAATCACTTTCTGAAACATAAAACACAGGGTCTCCGCCCTCAAATCTCGTATACGGGGTCGCAGCCGCAAACCACTTTCTAATCATAAAACATAGGGTCTCCGCCCTCAAATCACTTTTCCATAAAATCTCATACGTACCGTCATACGTATAACCCATCCGCGGCACTTCCGAGAAGATGCCAACTCGGGACACACAGCCCCTAAGGAACACATCCCCGATAAATGTCACGATATCATATCTATACTAGTGTGCACACTACTCGGGGTCTCACTCCGAGTCTTCTCCCAGGAATCTCCATCTGGGAGGCTCAATCTCTGGATCTAGTCCGAGATCTCTCTTTGGATCTAGTCTACTCATCTCACCGGAATCTGGTTCAGGACCACAACATAAGTAACCACCACTCCTGGAACGGGATCCCTATGGGGATACCCATTCTGGTCTGTGGATCGTGACTCTCCAGGTCGACGTTGGAGGAGACCATATAATCATATGGAGGGTTCATTCATTTTCAAATACTTTCTTTCTTTCTCAAATCACTTTTCAACTGGGTCTCATACCCGATTCATCTCAACAGGATTCCTTGAATCCGATTCAAATCCATTTCTCAGGCCTCGGCCTAAATCCACAGTTCAACAGGGTCTCATGCCCGAATAATCATTTCATAAATCAAACTGGGACTCAAGCCCGATTTCACAATCAACAGGGCCCTAAGCCCGAACCATGACTCAATAGGACCTCAAGTCCGGTTTCACAACCAACGGGGCCTTAAGCCCGAAATCTCAACTAAATGGGTCTCAGGCCCGATATCATCAATCAACAGGGCATCAATCCTGATAGTACCACTAACTGGGCCTCAAACCCGAATCGTAAACCAACTGGACCCTCGGTCCGATCGTATAGCTCAAATGGACCCTAGGTCCGATTCCTCGTCAAATCAAATGGACTCCAAGTCCGAGAGTTCGTAAATCAATTGGGTCTCACACCCGGTTACATATTTTCTAAATCCAAAATCCATTTATTAAACCCTCGTTGGAAACCTAGAACGTATACGCATCGTATAAAATCGGAAATCTCGAAATACGTGCAAATATGTAAATCCTAGGCTACCACAATCAAATGCACTCATGGCATCACAAACATACATTAAAACACTTATAAAACATTTATGCATGCATCGAATTCGAAAGAAGGGTCCACTCACAGACCGTCCGAAGCCGCACCTCGATACGTGCGCCATAACCGTCTCCCAGGTCAAACGTCGCCTCCGGGATTCCCAAACCTGTCCAAATTCATTTAGAGGGTTACTAACTACTTATATAACCCCTCACTAAAGCCCCGTAATTTTCTGTATTTCTAACTATTTTTAAACACAAACCTAAACCTTCTGATAGCCCGAACTATATCGAAACGATATTCGATTGACACGAAATCAGTCCCAAAATGTTCGTTACATCGAATAGATGATTTCACATGTTGGAACCACTCACAAATTCTTCCTTACGCGCCTACACGCACCCTCGGATTGCACTGCGCGTGGGCCTCATGTGCCACTGCACAGTGCATCTTTTTCCCTGCGACGCCCGGTTCAGACCAGCCGGTCCGGTTCGTTTCCTGCAACTGGACCGGCGTGACCGGTCCAGGATCCTACAACCCTCAAATCTCATCCGTTTTGTCCCATTTTAATCCCTAAATTCCTATTTTAAAGTTTCCTATCTATTCCAATCAACAAAACTAATCAAAACCTCCTAAATCGATCCGTAAAAATTACCCCCCACGGTCCTTGTTTTTCCGATTGGCCCCCCATGGTGTCTCAGCCGCTAAACCCCACCAAAACCTTCCTAAAATGTCCCCAACGACCTATTGAACACTTCCTAATCACCAACAAGAAACCATAATGGAAAACCCGAATTAAAAATGGAAATTGGGCAAACCGAGTACCTCTCGGTTTTGTCTCCTCCAGCCGCCGTCCACGGCGGTTCTGGCCGTCCAGCCACCTCCATCTGGTCCTCTTCTCCCTCTCTGCCTCTCAGTCTTGGTCCTAGGGTCATGGGTTTGGATTTTGGGTGAAGGGTGGATCGGGTTTGGTGGGTTGAAATGGGAATGATCGATGCAAAATGCAAGGGATGATATGCATGTATGTGGAACGGTAGCTAATGGATGAGTGACACTTGTCATTCATCCATTGGTTGCTGAAAAGCAACTGGGCCCACTAAAGTCCAAAAGTTCCTCGTAAAACGCGTCACTGTGAATAGTAATCGGGAACTTCCGTGAACCGTAACTTCGTCGTCGAACGTCCGAATTGGACGTGCCGCCTGTCTACGGATTCGTATCATTCCGATCTACGTAACGGTCTTCGGCCCGCGGCCATCAGACCTCTCGGGTCAAAAGTCAACATTTGGCCCAATTTACCAAAATGCCCTTGAACTTTCGAACGTCATAACTTTCTCCTCGAACGTCGGAATCGAGCGTGCCATCTGTCTATGAACTCGTGACGTCATGGACTACGTCACGATCATTGGCCAAAGTCCATTTGACCGCCTGAACGAACAGTCAACGATTCGCCCATTCTAGGGGCAAAATCGTCATTTCGCCCGAATGTCCGCTAATTCTCGTCTAATCTCCGATTAGTCTCTCTAATCCGTAATTAATCCTTAATTAATCCTGTTAATTCGGGACGGGTCGTCACAACAAATGTTGCAAGACTTAACCACATGCATGTGAAAATAGAAGATTATACAACAAATATTTTGGCAAGTGAAGATCAGTGACTAAAAATGGAAAAGAAATAAATTAATTCCAGTATGATCCAGTAAGTAAGCAGCTATTTAAGAAGGTGCCACCAATTGACGCCAACAAAACAGATCACACTGAATCAATGCACTCAGTCGATTTACTGATTTGCAAAATCAAATAAAGTTTCTTAGGTACCTAAGGTTTAAATTTCGCTATGTCTTAAAGGACCACATTGAAGATACCATGTAATGAACAACCAAGTTGGCAGTCCAATGAGTTTACAATACTTTCTAAAGTGCAGGTAAAAAGACATGAATAAGTCGAGCATTAGAGTTAAGACGAATTTGAGAAGCCACACTTGATAAGTCGAGCATTAGAGTTAAGATGAATAAGTCAACCAACTACAATGATAAGCCACACTTGTTCAGACGAATTTGAGAAGTCATAGAGTTAAGACCAAAAGCCACAATTTGAGTGCAAGTCATTACTATAACTAAATCATGAACCGAAACTAAAAATTATGAAAACAAATTTTTGGCTTGGCAATTGTTCTTCCAAAACTGTTAAAAAAAAACAAAGAGAAAGAATTCGTAAACACAAAACTGGATTGATGAACCCAGCAATAAACAAAATGATGTCGCGAGCACGTAATTTTCCATTCGTTATTCCAAGAGAAGTAATTAAATGCAAAAGGGTCAATTATTGAGTTTTGGATTGAAAGTTCCTTAATTTTTTTTTATTCCAAGATCATCGTAAACTGCAGGAATTTAGCTTTCTTTGGCTGAAATTAACAATACCCATAAAATTTTCCCTAGAAACAAACAGAGCCCAACAGAGAAAACCCAATACTCATCATGACATCAGCGAAATCCAACAGTGGAACCCAGTAGAAATCTCAATTATCAGCAGAAAATAGATAAAAAGAAGAAAGAAAGGAGAAACCTCTCACTGCATAAAACATGTTATGCAAATAAATATCAATTCATAAAATCGATAAAAGAAATCAAAGAACCCAATTTTGAATTTCTAAATCCCAAAACTCAATTTTAAAATCAAGCAAAGACAACAAAGCGAAAATTTTATGAGAAATACAAAGTGATAAGAAGGACATACCTTTAAGGTCTATAGAGCCGTACAAAATAAGAGTGGTGGGTTGGACGGCCGCCGAGCCCAAAGAGGCAGCAGCTGGCTGAGTGCGCGATTGAGGTTTTGTGTTCTTGGACTTAGAGGTGCCGCCGATGCCAATGCTTTTTCGAGATGTGGGCTCTCTCTCGAGAGAGATGATAATATTGATATAAGCTGTGTGAACCTTGCGACCAAGGGCGGCTTTCAGATTCAAAAGTTTTGAGGATTTTATAATAAAGATCGACAACAAAGACAAAGAAAATGTAAATCCGAAAATTACCTTCTGCAACAACTCGAAAAAAAAGAGCGATTGACTTCTTTAAACTGAAAAGGGGAATGATGACCACTACTAGGATGAAAGGTTTGATCGTTTGAGGATCGTCTGAGGTTTGAGATGGAACAGTGTGATTATCTTTGGTTGCTTCGCGAACAAAGAAGAAGAAAGAAATGGCTGCCACAAACTTAAGCCATCTATTCATGAAGGGTAAAAACGTAACATAGCTATTCACACCAAAAAAATATTAGCAAAATTATAAGGGTAAAATGATCACTGCACTACTCTATAAGCAGTGCCAAAATTGACCAGTTTTAATATATGTTTAATGACATGATAACATCATTATCCTATTTCCTTTTAAATTAGTTTATTACTGTCAAGATCAAATAACCAATCAACCAAATACCCGAAGGTTATTAATTGTTGATAAATGATTGGGTTATTTTCACCTGGTCATCATTTGTAGATTAATGGGCAGAAAGGGGGATGCATCATGCATGTTTATCATCTCCACGCCACGATTTTGATTGACACTTGCTTAATTACGCCATCATCAAGGAAATACAGTCCAAATGGACAAGGCTCGTGCCTCGTGGTAAGACAATTTATCCCCTTTGACAACGACCGGAGAGGTCCCCAAATTGTATGGTAGTAGCTAGTAAGTTTAGATTGGGTATATGATATACTTACAAATTTGTTTTCTTGTTAAATACACAAGCAATTCTCACATTCAAAAACTGCTTCTAATTTTTGTTGAGATACAACTTATTTTTTTGGAGCAAGATTAGTAGTAGAGGCAAGAGTAAAGATTGAACGCAAGGTTTAGTCCCTCAAATGACACTGTTCATGATATTTTGTCCAAAATTATTTGTTATGTTTCCAATGAGGAGAAATAAGGGGTAAAAACTCAAATTTTTCGTAATTATTTTCTTATACAAATGTAGAAATCTTAATTTTTTTTATATAATATAATAATAATGTATAAATTTTATACAAATTTTATTTGATATAAAAAATAAAACAATATTAAATCTATTTTTCTGAACTTAGATTAATAAAAAAATGCACAAAGCAAACCAAACAAGTACACTTTGAAAAAGAAAAAAAGACACCTGAAAACCTTTCATTAATTGCATGTGTATATTGGTTAGGGGTCAGGAGCCCAGAGTCTTTGGGCTAGCGTTTGACCCTCCTGCTTAAAATTGCCCCAACCCATTAGAAATGGAAATGCCCAAATTGAGGGCTATATCAAGCTTTGCTCGAACAAGGTGAAGAGCGCTAGACGTGCTTTGACTATATGCTTACACATTTACTGTCTCACAAAAAAAAAATATATTTGTTATATTTAACAAACAAATAGCCTTTTTAACAATAGTAATAAACAAATAAACAATATAACCTTAATTATCTAGAAGAAGAATAGAAATTTTAGATTATGCGGCATCATCCATATCTCAATCTGAAAATATATACCTTGTGACTTGAGCAAGCCGTGCGGAAATTGCCTATGCTAATTGGAGAGACCAAATGAAAATTGAACTCCATCAACACTCGACCGAGCACTCCAACAACAGTATGATGAACCATCTGACACCCAATGACATGGCAGGGCAGGCAGCCATCCAATTTCATATGGCAATGCCTCATCCATCATCCAATTTGTCTCGTGCTTCTATTTTTTATAATATTTTTTATTGAACGATGGGGCTCATTGAAACATATATATATATATATATATATATTATAAAAAATATATTGAAAAGAAGTGTTATTCATAATTAAATATCGATATTATCTTTTATAGATCAAATTTAAATTCTTTTATTAAATAATTGATAAAAATATCAACAAAATAGTTATATTAATAAAAACCGTGAATCCGAATTTTAAATGGACTAATTGGTATGTTAGATGTAGAAGAAACCCAACTGTACAAATAAATTTTATCAATAAATATAAAAAGATACTTCTAATGAGAAGGACGCAATAAGCCGTACGACCCATATCCCTCAAATCATCTACATACATAAATAAAAATAGACTCATACCCCTCAAATGCATCTATATACATAAATAAAAATAGATTTCAATAAAAAAAATTACAACAAAAAATCATAATTAAGAGTGTCATGATCCTCCGTTATCTTTTCGTTACTAATAGTATGGATAAGTAAAATTTCTTTCAATGTGTAGGGTCATATAATCAAGAAATCCATTACGTATTTTATTTTGAAGCCGTTCTGTTATTATTATTGAAACAGAAAGAGTTAATATATGTCGAATGAGCCCATAAATCAAATATTAATTATCTATTAAAATTGTTTATTTTCATTAATATTTGATATAACTCAAGAAAAATGAGGATTTTTATTAATGTTCACACGGAGCAGCTGGATCAGAAATGTGTGCCATATTTGGTTTAAAATAATAAATCCCCTTTAATTTAAGCAAAGACCATGATGGAACTTGTTGCACACAAAAACCATGCGTAATGGGGAAATTCATTTCTGGGGCTTGCATCTGGCCAGGTGTTGGTTCGAGATTGAGCAACTACTTCCAAGAAGCTCACATATAACCTACCACCACTTACAAAGTGGCATTTTGACTTCCGAATTAATATACTACTTTATATTAAAAAAACAAACACAGTACATGATTATATTATAAATAATGTTGTTCTTGGTCTTTACCTTAAATTAATTAGCTCCAAACATGTTTCTTTTCCCTAAAATCAGTCGTCTTTTATTTACTTAGGCATTCAAACATATGTTGCTATTGTTATTTATTTTTCCCTTATCTTGTTGTCCACTTATCCTTTGCAAATGTTGCCGTTGAAGACAAAAGGAAGTGGCCCTTTCCATTGTCTCCATATGATTTCCTTAAACAATTGATATCTTTTGTTTTGTTTTTTTTTTGTTTTTTTTCAAAATCTATCAGCCTATAAGAGTTGACAATCTCCCGTCTTGATAGCAGTATTTATATGGGCATGGAGCTTTCCACTTTATAAAGCCCTCCCTCATATCTCAACTTCTCAATCATACGCATATGACACATATATAAAAATCATCAAATCCCTTTGGTCATCATCATCTTCCTCTCAATCCAGACCTTCATATTTTCTTCCAAACTTTCAGTTTAATTTCAAGTTTCAACCATGGATGTCATAAAAGAAAAGTGGAGGAAGAACTTGATCGCAAAAACGTGGAGACGATGCAGTTTACAAAGAGAAAAAAGTATCAAAGAATTTAAACTCGGCTCGTTACTAAGAAGCAAGTCGTGGCATTGTTCCGCTAGCAGAAAGAACAACAAAGGCCAAGTGGCTCCCGACGGGTGCTTTTCGGTCTACGTGGGGTCGGAAAGACAACGGTTTGTGGTGAAAACGCAATTTGCGAATCATCCGCTGTTCAAGATGCTATTGGATGATGCTGAAACTGAATACGGGTACAGTTGTGACGGTCCGATTTTGCTTCCTTGTGACGTGAACTTGTTTTATAGGGTTTTGGCGGAGATGGAGAGCAATGAGGATATTTCTACTCCCAATTGTGGGTTGCTGATACTTTGCAGCCCAGCTCGTTGTCTGAGTTCAAGCATGAGCAAGGGCGGTTGTGGTGGTGCCTATAGGCTGCTCAGCCCCTCAAGAATGCTTACGATAAACCAATTTTAAAGGGCTGTAAATATTATCATCCCTTCGCGGTTATTTATAGTTAATCTTGTGTTAAAAACATGTAATTCAAGTAAAAAAAGAAGCTACATAAATAGATCAGAAATGAATTTGAAGAATCACAGCTAATTGATTTTGTTTGGCTCATTAATGATTTGGTTTTAATTTCTATTCTCACCCAACTTTAGTTTAGAGATGATGTTTTAATTATTTAGTAAGGATTTTAGATAATCCACTTTTCACATTATATTAGGCTATTACGTACAGTGACAAATTCATATTATTTTAATTTTATTATCGTAACAAAAATCGAGAAGTTTTCTAATAATTTGCAAGATTGTTATTGACTGCATGCTATGTTATTTGTTGCTAGTTTATTTGTAGTAGCACTATACTAGTATGCACCATCAATGTGTTCATGAGGCCATCATGGTATACACGGTCAAATCTGGTATGATTCTTATTATTCTTTGTTACCATATTTTCAATAAAACAAAGATATCTAATATCAATTGTGTAATATTTAATATCTCATTAATAGCTTAATATACTAATATCTAAATGTGCTACAATTATGAAAGAAAGTATAGGGGTGAGGAAGCTGCAAAGGTTACATAATTAGTGGCAAAGGTTATATCACAAATTTTCAAGTATATTGTTCAAAATTTCACATTTTAATATATTTTCAAGGACCATTTTTTGGTGGTTTCTAACAAAAATAAAAAGAAATTTCCGGGTTTATTTTTGTTTTATTTATTTATATAAACATTGGTATTCATTCATATATTGATACTCTTAAATCAAATAAAATATTAACTTTAGAAATTTATTATCATTGTAAACATTGATAAATGAAAAAAAAAAATAAACAGGAAAATAGAAATTAAAAATTGAATCCTTTGGAAATATAAAGTAAATATAATTTAGAAATATTTATAATTAAGAAAGAAAAGAAAAAAAAATTAACAAAATAGGCAAATAAGCTAAATAAAGTAAAATATTTAAAATTTAGAAATTATATATATATATATATATATATATATATATGGTAAACTAGCTAGTATAGTATCATGTATAACATAACACATATAAATTTAATACAAAATTACAATAGAAAAGTAAAAAAATTATGCACAATAGATAAACAATCTAAGAACATTTATTATACTATAATAAATATTTAAAATATAATAAATATTTTATATATAAATAAAAGAAATAAAAAAATAAGTGGGGCCCATACTCCAACTGAGTCCCCTAGCTCTGCCTCTATACATAGCCACTGGACAACCTTAATTTGAACTAAAGATTGAAAGAAGGATTTTTTTTTTAATCAATAATGCTTCACTTCAATTAAGTAGGACAAGTATAATCCAAATCTCTTGTATGTATTAGGAAAATATATTTGTACATTTATTTTCCTAGTATTATGAATATTACTTTCATTTTAATTAAGATGTTTGACTTTGTAACCTACTAGAATAGGTCTTTATCCAATGTACATATATTGGTTATTATGTGAATGAAGATTATGAAGCCTCAACATCCTTTACTGTGTGATTTGACAGATTTAACATGGTATCAGAGAATCGCTATTCCAATTTTTCAACCTACCTTTTCAACCAAATTAGTCAACTACCCTTTTTTTTTTTCCAAACCCATGGCAGAATAGCCACCACCACCCACACTGAAAGCTACATCATCAATGGACTCCTTCAATCCTTACCATATCCACCTTTCTGATCATCCAGGTTGTTCATTGCTTCCAATTAAATTAAATGGAGCCAACTATCCATCATGGAGTAAATCCATGATTCATGCTCTCACAACTAAGAACAAAATTGGGTTTGTTGATGGTACCATTCAACCACCTTCACCAACTAAGCATTCATTCAAATTCTCCTCATGGAATCAATGCAACAACATGATTCTCTCATGGTTTGCAAACTCCATCGGACCCGATTTGGCCAAAGTCGTCGTTCATGCCAAGACTGATTCTCAAGTATGGGAAGATTTTAGAGATCAATTCTCACAAAGAAAATGCTCTAACCATCTATCACCTTCAAAAGACCATCACCTCTCTCACACAAGGCAGCATGCCAATTTCAGCCAATTTCACCAAACTAAAAGGTCTGTGGGATGATCTAGATGCCCATCGAAAACCTCCTACTTGCAATTAGATGATAGAACACAATAAAAAGATGGAGGAAGATCGTATGATGCAATTCCTCATGGGGCTCAATGATGCCTACAATAGAGTTCGCAATAATATTCTCATGATGAGTCCGTTGCCCAATATTCATCAAGAATATTCCCTCCTCATTCAAGACGAAACACTGCTCCAAATGACATAAGGTCCTATTGATAATTTTTCCATTGCTGCTGCTGTTCAGAATAAACCACACAATTTTGCTAATAATTCCTCCAATGAACACTGTAAATTTTCTGATCAGAATGAAAATTCTATTGAAAATTGCAGAACCAGAAAATTTTGTTACAAATATTGTGATAAGTGAGGCCACACTGAAGAACGATGTAGAAAGAAAAAGGCAGACAAGGCCGACGAGACCCACAATGGTTGGTCCAACTAGCCAAGTCAACAACACCATGATGGGCGCCCTGCACAAGCCCATGCGGTGGTATCAGACTCCCTTGCATCACATGGACCCGCACATACTATTCCTATGCTTTCCTTTTCTGGTGCGCTATACATGCCTCATGCTTCTTTGAATAATGCACATCACTCCTGGCTCACATCCTCATTTCCATCAGCTCCAACCACTTGCCAACAACCATCATTATCAGATCTCTCTCCAGCTCAACTCCAACAACTTGCCAATTCCATCATAGCTCTTAATACAAAATCGACTGGTAACTCTACTACTTTTTCAAATACAGTAGGTTCGTTCGAATTTTTTTCTCGTGCCTTTATCAATTTTGCATCTACCCAATCTTGAATTTTGGATAGTGGAGCAACTGGTCACATTATTTCTGATCCTAATATTTTTACTCATATCACACACTCACCCATCACCTCTGTAAATTTACCCACGGGCTCTTCCGCTCCCATTACCTGCACTGGCATTATCTCATTCAATGCACATATCACCTTAAACAAAGTTTTATGTGTCCTTTCTTTTCATTTGAATCTTATGTCAGCTAGTAAAGTCACTAACTCCCTCAATTGTTGTGTTATTATGTTTCCCTCTTTTATGTCTTGAAGGACTTGGCTACGGGGAAGACGATTGGCTTGGGTAAACAACATGGTGGTCTCTATTACATGTCTTCGGTGCCCAGGACCCCCTCACCTACCTACTACCAGGTCTCCCAATCATCCAACTTATGGCATATGAGCCTTGGTCATTTGTCCGCTTATCATCTTCAATTAGTATCTCCTTTATTACCTCATGATACAATTTCTTTTCATAATAATTGTCTTGTTTGTCCTATAGAAAAACAGAATAGATTACATTTTCCTTCCAGTTTTATCTCAACTAATACTCCTTTTGATTTGTTACACTGTTATATTTGGGTGCCTCATAAAGAACCCGCCCATTTAGGGGCTCGTTTATTTCTTACTATTGTTGATGATTTCACTCCCTGCACTTGACTTTATTTAATGCACCATAAATATGACACACAATCAATTCTTCAATCATTTTTTGCATTTGTTCGTACTCATTTTCACCTTACAATTAAAGCCATTCGTGTTGATAAAGAATCTGAATTCTTTTCTCGGCTTCATTTTTTTTCAAATTAATGGCATTGAATATCAACGTACGTGTGTCTAAACCCTCTAACAAAATGTGGTTATCGAACGCAAACATGTCACATTCTCACTGTTGCACGTGCTCTACTTTTTCAGTCTCACTTACCTCTTTCCTTTTGGGGCGAGTGTGTTCTCACTGCCGTTTATCTCATTAACTGTCTTCCCTCCCCTTTGTTATCTAATCAATCTCCTTTTCGAGTTACTAAATCAGCGTCCGCCATCTCTTACTTACTTACGTTTTTTGGTGTTTGTGTTATACCACTAATGTCCACCACCTCCATAAATTTGACCCTCGTGCACAACCCTATTAGTTATCCTACTGGTAAAAAGGGTATAAATTATTCGATTTAATTTCTTAGAAATTTTTTGTTAGTAGGGATGTACAATTCCATGAGTTTGTCTTTCCATTTTCCATGCCTCATCCCACACTCTCTCCTCTCCCACGTGACCCGACGTCCCTACATTTTCCCTCTCATGCGTCACCTCACTTTATCCTCTCCCTCCTTTAATCTTTCTGAAACGCCTCCTATCCCATCCACCCCACCCCCTACTCCACTTACCCATTCTGCCACACCTCACATCAATAACCCACCCCCTCTAAGTAATGACCCGAAAATTCAATTAATGTAAATTTCGAAAATTGAATGTAAAATGACGTTTCGCCCTTGTATATGTATTGTGGTTAAATGTTGACTTTTAACCCGAGAGGTTATTAGGAATTTGACCAAGACCCATTATGTAGATCAAGACGTTACGAGTCCGTAGATAGGTGGCACATTGAGATCGAACATCAAATGGGGAAAATACGGGTCAATGAAGGATTTACAAACTATTCATGATGACATGTTTTACGAAGATTTTGAATTTTGGAAGTTTTTCATTGGGCCCTAATACATTGGCCCTGCTTCCCATATACATGCATTCCCCCATTTCTCCTTCAAACCTAAACCCACCATTAAACATCATCTTCCTCATCCTTTCATGTTACCTGAGAGAGACTAAGAGTGAGGGAGAGGCTGACGGTGACGGTGGCCGACGGCAGAGGCACGGAGGAGCTTTCTGGAACTCAAAAACCAGGTAAATCCGAGAACCCGTTTTGGCTTGATTTTCGGATTTGGATTTGGATTGGTTGTGAGGCCATTCTCTTGTTTGGGATTGATTCATTGGGATTGGACGAGTCCACAGGAAAAAGAAAAAGGAGAAAGGCTGCTGGAATCGACTAGGTTTTGAGTTTTAAGATTGGCCGAAAAACATCAAGCTTGGTTGAAGCTCTTAAGGTATGTTCTTCCATTTAAAAGCCCATATTCTTGTTCTTGGGTCGATTACAAGTAGATAGGTCGAAAAATGGTGAGCTTTTGTGGTCGGAGGAGGAAGAACAAGTCGGATCGAGTTGCATGTCGGTTGGCCCATTACAGGGTCGCGGGTCGACCCGTTTGACGGTAAGAGATGATGACATGGCATGCCACATGATTGCTGTGAGTCCACGTGGCAAACTAGGAGATGCCACATGGCAGCTTGTCAGGTCCAGTTAACATTGACGTGGCAGTGCCATGTGGACCAGTCAGGTGGTGCGACGTGGCAACTTATTATAGGGTGAAAGGGTGACATGGAAGATGACGTGGCAGTCTACGTCATCCTATTTGACCACATGGAAGGGTGTTAGAGGTGTCAGAGTTAATGTGGTTGCTGACGTGGCAGGCTGTCAGATGTTGGACTGACATCAGTATGACGTCACAGTAACATCAGCGTTGGCCATCGTGGACCAAACTTTGACCGACGTGTGGACACATATTTCGAGGTCAAAATGATCTTTTCAAAAAGTTTCAACGATCTAAATCCAATGGTGGTGGGTTTAGATCGATCAGAGATCGTTTGATAGGTCATTTGGAGGTTTTTAGTTTCGAGAAGCGTGTTCGAGACACGTTTACTGTACCGGGCTTTGTGAGGGTTTATTGTATGGACTTGTAGTATGGACTTGTATAGAACGTTAGTGACCCTCAGATGTGATTTGGACAGGTCCAGAGACCTTGGATTAGCTTCGGTGTGACATACGACGAGCATTTTGAGCACGCAGCGTGGACCGAGTGTGAGTGGACTTTTATTTTAGAAATATGATGTATGCATTAGTGTTTTAAATGCTTTATTATATGATTTGATTTGAAATGATTTGATATCATTACTTGATGAGTTTGTGGATTTAATTATCGGTTTATGAACGATTTTACAGATTTGGGTGAAATGGTGTTTGGGCTTAAGACCCAATTGGATATTGATTTTGGCTTGGATTTGGAGACAAACGTGAATTTGAAAGAAAGATTGAGATTTGATGTGATTTGAGTATCGATTTGGTATGATTGTTTTGGATAAATCCGGATTTATGAAATGAGTTCTAGACACCGTTTTCTGATGGTTTTGTGGAAACGGCTTGTGAAAGCTATTTTCGGTCATAGGCCTTGTTGAAATATTTGAGACATAAATGGTTTTAAAATGAGTTTACTGGATTTGGTGACTATTCCATATATACCATCCTTTGTGAATTGGATTGTCTCCTCCAGATGCCGTAAATCCTTTGTGACAGTTACGTGGATATGGATATCGAGGATTGGTTATATTGTGATTTATTGATATTTTTGTCAAGATATTTATATTATGATTTTAATTACTTTCATACAATTTGATTTCTATACATACATGTTTATAAAACAGAGGGTAAACTGTGATTTTTCTTAAATCGTATTTTGAAAATATTTATTTTTCCACTCGAACTTTGACTGTTTTTATAGACCCTCCAGGTCGTGGCGTAGAGTCCGGGGCTGATACTGAGGGTGAGGCATAAAGAGTACTGTTGCACACTTGGATACCTTTCGGGGTAGGACTTGGTACTTTTCTGCACAGTTATATATGCTCTGTAATATGGTTGACTAGTTGAACTTTTGTCTCAATGGTTATGTATAGATACTTATCCATGGTCTGAAAATGTTGTAGTTTAAACTTTTCTGTAAAACAAAAAGGGTCACTTTTGGTATTTTGAGTTTCATTTTCAGACGGGAGCATTGTCCTTCTCTGTTATCGAGATGAGTTCTATCAAATTGGTATCAGAGCATTAGGTTAGTGGTTTGTAAATTGTACATTAACGTGTATAAGTTGTCGTACTAATTTATGCCTCTTACAGATAGACATGCCTCCGGGACGTGAGTCTCGTGCACGGTCTGACGACGATATTTCTAGAGATGCTGAGAGTGCAAGTATTGAGCGAATCTTGGCTGTTTTAGGGCAGATCCTGAGGAAGCCCACCAGTGGATCACTCATATTGAGCGAATCTTCGCTGTTTTGCGATGTCCCCCTGAGGATCGAGTCTTACTGGCTACCTTTTTACTAGATGGTGGCGTGTACCAGTGGTGGTATACCCTAGATATGTCAGGTTGGGATGTCTAGATAGTGACTTGGGAGACCTTTCGAGAGCGCTTCCTTGATTAGTATTATCCCTGCTCATTTCACGATTCTAGAGAGACCGAGTTCCTATAGCTCCGATAAAGGAGCATGTCAATAGTGGAGTATGAGCAGAGTTTTCAGATGCTATCATGCTTTGTTTCTGCATTTGTGAGTACCGAGGCTGATAAATAACGCAGATTTGAGCTTAGCCTGTGAGGTGAGATCCATGCCATTGTGACGGCAAGATTTTACGCTACCCTGAGGGAGTTATCTGATGTTGCGATATGAGTAGAGGCCAGTTTTCCTGCACGGCAACAGTTTTCAGGTGGTGGACGACATCGAGAGCGTTAGTATTTTGGATCTTCGAGCCAGAGGGCCCCAAAGAGCTGCAGTTTTGGTTGAGCATAATCATCTGGTAGTAGTCGGTTTGGCAGATATGTGGGGTACCAAGAGATTCAGATTCATATCACAGTAGACTCAGTCTAGTGGTACATCAATGAGGTCTACTAGCAGACTGAGGACTTTGACCTTCTATTCTTGTGGAAAGCCTGGCCACTTTACGAGGGAGTGCCCATGGATGTCTGGTGGCAGTGGTATAGGTCGGGCGGAGCTGAGTAGGGTCTGAGTACATCCATGACTTCTGATGTGACAGATGGTAGAAGAGTTGGAGGAGTTAGAGGTGGATTCCGAGGATCATGAGGACGTGGTCGATCTTCTGGACCACAGGCCCGGGTATTCGCAGTTACACAGTAGGATGCCCGAGCAGCCCCAGGAGTGCTGATAGGTGAACTTACTATTTTAGATCATGATGTACCTATTTTGATAGATCTCGGAGCCACTCATTCTTTTATCTCATGGAGTTGTGCACTGTTGAAGGATAGGGAGATGTCCGCAATTGGTTGTGATATGGATGTTGGTACACTGATAGGAGAGGTATATATTGTGAGTCAGGTGTTGAGAGATTGCCCTGTGAGGATATGAGGTATAGACTTGGTAGATGATTTGATACTTCTGGACTTACATGACTTTGATGTTATTCTTAGAATGGATTGGTTGACCTACCATCACGCCTCTATCGAGTGTTTCGATAAAAAGGCGACTTTCCGGAGTTTAGGGCTACCAGAGGCTACCTTCAGGGAGACCAGAGGGTATTACCCTCCGGAGTTATATCGACATTGCTAGCGGATAAGTTATTGAGGAAAGGTTGCTAGGGTTATTTAGCTCGCGTGGTTGATACCCATGATAGGCCGCTTAGGGAGTTTCCAGATGTATTCCTTGAGGATTTTCCAGAATTACCACCCCATAGAGAAGTTGAGTTTACTATCGAGCTTATTCCAAGTACGCGACCTATTTCTCGGGCACCTTATCGTATGTCACTAGCTGAGTTACGGGAATTAAAGGCGTAGTTGCAAGACCTTGTAGACATGGGGTTTATTCGGCTGAGTGTATCGCCTTGGGGAGCCCCAATATTGTTTGTAAGAAAGAAAGATGGCAGTCTGAGATTATGCATTGATTACAGGTAGCTCAACAAAGCGACAATCAGGAATAAGTATCCTCTACCTCGAATCGATGATTTGTTTGATCAGTTGAGGGGAGCCAAACACTTTTCGAAGGTTGACCTTTGATCCAGCTACCATCAGTTGAGGATTAAAGAAGAGGATGTCCCAAAAACAGCTTTTCGAACTCGATAGGGTCATTATGATTTTCTAGTGATGCCGTTTGGGTTGACTAATGCACTTGCGACGTTTATGGATTTGATGAATCGAGTATTCAGGCCATATCTGGATAGCTTCGTCATTGTGTTTATTGACGATATATTGGTATATTCGAAGAGTGCGAAGGTGCACGAGAAGCACTTGAGAGCTGTGCTTACTACACTGAGGGAAAACCAGCTTTATGCGAAGTTGAGTAAATGCCAATTTTGGTTAACTAGTGTCGGCTTCTTGGGACATGCGATTTCAACTGAGGGGATTAGTCTGGACCCCCAGAAGATTGAAGTGGTAACCAATTGGGAACAGCCAAAGACAGTCACTGAGATTATAAGTTTTTTGGGTTTAGCTTGTTACAGACGATTTGTCGAGGGATTCTCTACTATTGCTGCTCCATTGAACCGGCTGACTAGAAAACGAGACTGTGAGCGGAGTTTCTAGGAACTGAAGAAACGATTGACATCTGCTCCTGTATTGACCCTTGCTGATACAGTGGGGAGTTCGAGGTGTATAGTGATGCTTCTTTGCAGGATTTGGGGTGTGTCTTGATGCAACATGGGAAGATGGTTGCTTATGCTTCTCGACAGTTAAAACCTCATGAAGTGAATTACCCCACACATGATTTTGAACTTGCAGCAGTTGTACATGCCTTAAAGATTTGGAGGCATTACTTATATGACGAGACATGCAGGATTTTTACTGACCATCAAAGTCTGAAGTACTTCTTCACATAGAAAAATTCGAATTTGAGGCAAAGACGATGGTTAGAGTTGATTAAGGATTATGATTGCACTATTGAGTACCATCCAGGGAAAGCTAATGTGGTAGCTGATGCCCTGAGTCGGAAGTCAGTGAGTTCTGTAGCACATTTGAGGATGATTCACATACCTTTACTAGTTGAACTCCGTAAGCTTGGGGTTATCCTTGGAGTTGATGGCCAGGGAGCTTTATTAGCCAGTTTTCATGTGCGGCATATTCTCATAGATCGGATTATTGATGCTCAGTTACAGGATCCTACTTTGTGCATTCTTCAGATTGAGATTGAAGCTGGGGAGATGCAAGATTATACGCTTAGAGATGTTGGAGCCTTATTGAAGGAAGGTCGATTATGTGTACCAGCGGATATGGCACTAATGAAAGAGATACTTAAGGAGGCTCACAGTTCAGCTTATGTAATGCATCCTGGTAGAATCAAGATGTATCGTACTCTCCGAGAGCACTATTGGTGGACTGGTATGAAACTGGAAATTTCTGAGTATGTTAGTAGATGTCTGATCTATCAACATGTGAAGGCTGAGAGATAGAGACCTTATGGAGCATTGTAGCTGCTTCCGATTCCTGAATGGAAATGAGATCACTTGACGATGAATTTTGTGTTTAAACTTCCCAGGATGCCAAAAGGCCATGATGAAGTCTGGATAATTGTGGATAGACTCACGAAGTTAGCGCATTTCTTGCCAACGCGAGAGGACTTCCAGATAATGTAGTATGCCAAATTGTTTATTGATGAAATCATACGTTTTTATGGTAGTCCTGAATCTATAGTCTTAGATCGAGATCCGAGATTCACATCGAGGTTTTGACAGAGTTTGCAGTAGAAAAATAAATTTGTACATTTACTTTCCTAATATTGTGAATATTGTTTTCCTAGTAATTAAGATGTTTGATTTTGTAACCTAGTCTTTATCTAATGTTACATATATTGGTTATTATGTGAATGAAGATTATCAAGCCTCAATATCCTTTCCTGTGCGATTTGGCAAATTTGACAGTATGAACTTTCTCCAGTCCAGGTGGGTTTCTTGTGTTCATAGCTTCTGTGGAACCCGAAATCATCCGAAAATTACGGAGTTGACACGTGGCCCGTAATTCCCAAAACTGACCAATTTACCCCTGGCAATAACGCTGATCATTTGAAAACACCCGCATAATAAATAATCTATTTACTAGTTAAATACATTATTTGATCGGGTTATAATCTCGGTAACATCAATATTCTCCCCGAGAGTTAATTGTCGTTTTCTTAATAATAGATGATTAATATTGATGTTAAAATACAATAATTGTCATTACTATCATGATAAACCATCTTTGCAATTATTAAATAGTATATTTAATTAATAATATATTTTTTATTAATTAAATATTCAATCGACCAATCAGAACGGTCCAAGGTTCCCAAGATTTTCTTATAAATAGCAAGGCACATTTCACTTCCAAGGTACGTTGATTCTTCATTTCGAAGTATATCTCTTTCCTCTCTCAAAGCTAACTTAAGCATCGGAGTGTTCTTGGTCGAACAACCCCCCGGGTAAATCGATCGAAGTAACGATAGCTAATTGTTTGCTGTTCCTCGCAGGAATTGTGAGGACTTTTCGTGACGAGTTCAATCTTTGATTCAACAATTGGTGCTTTCATTGAGAGCTATTGAGGAATACTCAGAAGAAGCTCTCTCAATTGTTCGTCGTTCATCTTTCTTCGTTCGTCGTTCATCGACATTGTTCGAAGATTTTGAACGTTGTTCATCACTCATCAGGAAATTGTTCATCGTTCATCTTTCTTCGTTCGTCGTTCATCGACATTGTTCGAAGATTTTGAACGTTGTTCAAATCATCCATCAACAAGCTTTCCAATTCAAAATCCTTCGATTCAGCATGGCTAAGGTTCATCGATCCGTTCGGTCGGCCGGAGAAGGTGTTTCTGCCTCAACAGTTCAGACGAGGAATGAGGCTCACATAGAGACTCTAGAGAAGCACCCAGCTCAACCCAAGCCCGTGTCCATAGAAGCGCCCATTGAGACACTCGAAGGGAGACCAACCTTCAGCTTTGGAGCATTCCCTTCTCCAGCCAGCCAAATACCCCCGCCAGGGGAAGGAACTTCTGCTCTACAACAGGCAGACAGGAGGTTGATGGGAAATACATCACGACATGATCAGCCCGCAGCAAACATGGTCCTAAGGGACTTCCTGGATGGGTATCATGACATCTCAGGGAGAAGTCACCCCCAACCCCCCCAGGATAACTTGGCGCAACAAGTTGAAAGGTTGAGAAACCAAGTTCAACTTCAGTCAGAGCTTTTGCAGCAACTCCTAGCAGGGAGACCAGTCCAGGAGCAGGACAGACGATCCACGTCACGTGGAAGACAAGAGAATGCCCAAAGACGTCCTGGGAAAGAATAAGTCCGCTGCCAAACAATGTCATGAGATACTTCGCTAAACGATTCTGGAGAACAAAGTCACGCTCGTCGAGCAAAAAGCCCACAACGCCTAAAGCCATCAGTACGTGAACGGCTAGGAGGTAGGGTTGGGGCAACCTCACGGGTAAAGCTCTCACAGCACTCACATGGGAGTAGGGGGCAACTGCAGGCTCTATACGAAGACCCAAGATGATCTGCCCACGGCAGTGAAGGAGAAGATGATGCCTACTCCCCTACACGATCCCAGAGATCGAGGGAAGAGGCCCATGGAGGTTCTCGACGACTGGCATAACGGGACTCATCGCCTCAGCACGGCGCGTTGCGGGCTAATGATGTTCAAAAGATGCTGGACATGCATCTTCGTGCTCAGCGAGGTGGAGATCTAGAGGACGATCTACGTCGCCAAATACAGCTCTATACGCCCTTTGTAAGGGATATCGAGGAGGAGCCATTCCCCCAGAGGTTCGCAACGCCGAACTTTACTCCATTCAAAGGAGCCTCCGATCCGGTAAAACTCATAGATTATTACCGAGGAGTCATGGTCCCCCACAGGTCTAACGAAGCACTTATGTGCAAAGTTTTTCAAGATTCTCTTCAAGGCTAAGCCATGAATTGGTTCAATCATCTCCCCCCGAGGTCGATTGAGTCCTTTGAAGAGTTGGCCCTGACATTTGTGAAGGAATACACACAAATTCGAACAATCGAGGTGAAAGATGACCATCTTTTCTCTGTCCAAAAGAGAACAAAAGATACTCTGCGACAATATATACAGAGATTTTGCGAAGAGAAGTCTCGCATTGTCGGCTGTAGTGACCTTGTTGCAGCAATGGCATTCAAACAAGAACTCCCTCTAGACAACCAGCTTTACGGGGACATCGTCATGAGCAATGCACGAAATCTCACCAAAATACTTTCGCTAGCAGAGCGACATGCAAGTTGGGAGGACGAGAAGAACACCACTCAAACTCAAGACCATGTTGGGGCTAGTGAGAAGACCCTCAAAAAGGAGGAGCCCCATGGAAATTTTACGGCCGGAAAGTCCAACAAGCGCAAAGCGGGACAACCTTCCCAAACACCGGATGTGGGGAAACCTAATTTGCAGCTATCTTTTCCAGTCCATCAGATCCACAATGAAATTAAGGACAAATTGTAAGACCCGTTTCCTGGAGGGAACGGTGAACAATCCAACATTCCTGTGAGGGGGAATGGTCTGGGGGAGGATGGTGGTGTGCCTTAAAGGTGTAGGCACACACCTATCTAGCACTAGGACTCCCTTGGCTACGCTGGTTAAGGTGGTTACCTTCCAGGCGTGAGGTCTTGGGAACAAAACCTTACGGGCGCAGGTGTGCCCAAAGAGGACAATATAGGGTTAGATAGAGGGTGTCGCTGCGCAACTTTGATCTAAACTAGGCCTTTTGAGAGCTCAAGTGGCTTTGAAGGGGATTGGAACCCCAAAGTTAAGCGAGTTGAGGCCGGTGCAATTCCATGATGGGTGACCCCCTGGGAAGTTGCACCATGAGCTCCCAAAAACAAAACCGTGAGGGCGAGGCCCAAAGACGAAAATATGGTTCTAGATGAGTCGGGTCCTGATCGAGGAAGGTCGGGTCCTGACACAAACCATGGTTCAAGAAGCCGGAGCCAGTCAAAGGAGATCAGGAGAAGGCTGATAAAACGAAGTGGTGTGCCTTCCACGAGTGCTATGGGCACAATATTGGAAAATGCATATCTTTCGAGAGATATCTCCGAAATCTCATCAAGGAAGGGCATTGCACTGAGTACGTCAAGGGGAAGGCTGTGGATCGACCTACTGACAAGGGACCAAAGAACCTACAGCCAAGATGATTCGCATCAACACCATCATGGCTGAATCAGAATTGCTAGGAACCACCTCTAAGCAGAAAAAGAGAAAGATACGAGATGCACTTGCCGTCTCTCAAGTCTCCCAAGTTACCACCCCGGGGTGGCCAACGACCTTGTCATTGGTTTCTCTTTGAAGGACAAGGAGGGACTTGATTGGCCGCATGATGATGTATTAGTCGTATCAATTCAGATCGCTCCTGCTCAGGTTGATCGGATTCACGTGGATGAGGGGAGCGCGACAAATATCCTCAGCCTGGATGCAGTACGCAGGATGGGGTTAGAAAGCCTCACAGTATAGGGGGCTGTCCCTCTCCTAGGTTTCAATGGGTCAACCAGCATAACCGTAGGTACTCTCCAGCTGGATGTACATTCAGACCCCGTTGTCACGGCCCAGACCTTTTACATCATGGACGAATGCTCCCCATACAATGGAATCCTCGGATGGCCATGGCTTCACAAAATCCTCGCAACCACATCAAGCCTTTACCAGAAGATAAGATTCCCTATTCCCGGTGGTGGAATCGGAGAAATCAGGGGCGATCAGACGATGGCTCGATGGTGCCTTACAGAAGGGGTAAAGGAGGTCAAGGCGACAGAATTTATTCCCCAAGCAGGATCATCCATTGGGGGCAAGCTTTCTTCTTCATTCCCCAAATAGCAACTAATCGCGGATCAAGATCCTGACGTTCACGAGGAGCCATCCGCTCCGGAAGGGTGGCAGCTGGAGGATGACGTCATCCTCATTCAACTTGACCCTCGATATCCTGAGCAAGAGGCTCGTATTGGCGCCCGGTTGAATGACACAGAAAAGGAACAACTCATAGCCTTCCTACGTGAGGAGAAAGAAGTTTTTGCTTGGTCTCCGTCTGACATGCCAAGGATTGACCCTACCATTGTTAGCCACAAGCTACAAGTCAATCCCCACCACAAGCCGATCAAACAGAAAAGACGCAATTTTTCCCTAGAGAAAATTGCTATCATCCAAGAGGAGATTGACAAGTTACTCGTTGCTGGATCCATTGAAGAAGTTCCGCACTCTGAATGGCTAGCGAATGTCATGCTTGTCAAGAAAAAGGAAGCTGGATGGTGGAGAGTTTGTGTTGATTACACCGACCTCAATCTTACGTGCCCAAAGGATCATTATCCTCTGCCTAGAATCGATCTCTTAGTGGACTCAACTGCAGGGAATGAGCTGTTGAGCTTCCTGGACGCATACTCGGGCTATAATCAGATTTTCATGCACGAAAGAGGCAAGGACAAAACTGCCTTCGTCTTCGACCGAGGTGTGTACTGCTACAAGGTCATGCCATTTGGCCTCGAGAATGCAGGAGCAACGTACCAGAGGCTCGTCAATCGGATGTTCAAGGATCTCATCGGCAAAACCATGGAGGTCTATGTGGATGACATCATGGTCAAAGGAGAAAAATGAGGGGATCATATCGCCAACTTGCGAGAGACCTTCAACTTGCTGAAGAAGTACAAAATGAAGCTCAACCCTCTGAAATGTACTTTCGGAGTGTCAGCAGGGAAGTTCTTAGGATACCTTGTGACTCAGTGTGGGATCGAATAAAACCCAAAGCAAATCAAGGCAATACTTGAGATGAAATCTCGATCAAGTCTGAAAGAGATTCAAAGTCTCACCGGACGAGAGACAGCATTGAATAGGTTCCTGTCCAAATCAACTGACCGGTGTCGACCTTTCTTCCAAGCAGTAAAGAAGGCGTCCAGGGATAAGTGAGATGAAGGTTGCGAGAAAGCATTTCAAGATCTCAAGGCCTACTTGACATCTCCGCCATTGCTATCGAAACCCAAAGATAATAAGGACCTGTTCTTGTATCTCGGGGTTTCAGATGTTGTTGTAAGCTCTGCACTTATCCGGGAAGAAAATGGGATGCAGCTTCTTGTATTTTACACATCCAAAGCCCTCCTTGATGCTGAGACACGATACCCGAAATTTGAAAGGCTGATTCTGGCGTTACTAGTTACCACAAAGAAACTGAGGCCATACTTTCAAGCTCATCGGGTGATCGTCATGACCGAATATCCACTCCGTTCGTTACTTCATGCACCCGATGCATCGACACGGGTAATGAAATGGGCCATCGAGTTGAGTCAGCATGATTTGCTCTATCGTCCACGAACAGCTGTCAAAGGCAAGACCTTAGCGGATTTTGTTGTGGAGTTCACACCAGCGTCATTAGAAGAAGGCAATAAGCTTGGAAAATACCCCAGGGCCGCCAACACTTCTCTGCCACGGGATCAAGAAGCGAATTATTCTTCCCTACAACCCTCAACTTCCAATCTTCTATGGAAGCTCTTTGTTGACGGCTCCTCGAACTAGAAGGGGGCAAGAGCGGGGATTGTCCTTATCACTCCAGATGGCTCAATAATGGAGCAGGTAGTACAGTTCGGGTTCAAAGCCTCTAACAACGAAGCAGAGTATGAGGCTTTGATTTGCGGGCTCACACTTGCCAAGGAGTTGGGAATCAAACACCTCACTATTCATTCGGATTCACAATTGATTACTAACCAATTGACCGGTGAATATGTTGAACGTGATGTAAGGATGCTCAGATATAATAACAAGGTCCAGGAAATGTTTACCTTTTTCCCGATTTTTACTTTTCATCAACTCCCACGAGCAGAAAATACGCAAGCAAACGCGATGGCCAATCTAGCATCATCACTTGACTTTCGTTTCAAGCGCTCAATCCCGATTGAGTATCTCGAGCAGAGGAGTATTGATATGAGGGAGATCGAAGTGAGACAAATTGGTTCATCTCCAAGCTGGCAAGATCTTTTCCTCAACTATCTGAAGCATGGAATATTGCATGATGAACGATTAGAGGCCCGCAAAGTCCAGATGAAAGCTGTGCGATACTATGTCGACAGGGGCCAACTCTTTCGAAAAAGCTTCACAGGACCAAACTTGTTACGCTTTAGGCATCCAGAAACATTGAAAGTCTTGGCAGAGGTTCATGAAGGACATTGTGGAAATCATTCCGGTGGAAGGTCGCTTGCTCAAAAGATGCTTAGTGCAGGATTTTACTGGCCTACTCTAGGCCAGGAATCTCTGCAATATGCCCAGAAGTGCGACAAATGTCAAAGGTTCAAGCCTAACCAATTGGCACCACCGGAAGAGTTGCATGCACAGGTAAGCCCTTGGCCATTCATGCAATGGGGACTTGACATCGTTGGACCACTCCCAAGCACTCCAATCCCAAGCAAGAAGTATTTGATTGTCGCCACTGACTACTTCACTAAGTGGGTGGAGGCAAAAGCCTTGCCCACCATAACCCAGGCTGATGTCCAAAAATTCATCTGGAGCCAGATTATCTGCCGATTTGGGCTCCCCAAGGTCATTCTAACTGACAATGGGACTCAGTTCACTGGCGCCATAATCAACGAGTTCTTTGAGCTTTGGAAGATCAAGCATTTCACTTCAACTGCATATTACCCCCAGGGTAATGGCCAGGAAGAAGCTTCAAACAAAATGATCCTTGACTGTATCAAGAAGCGACTCGATGATAAGAAAGGCTTGTGTGATGAGGAGTTGGATGGCACGCTCTGGGTGTACCGCACCACTCCGCATCGAGCAACATGAGAGTCTCCATTCACCCTTGCATACGTCACTGACGCAGTCATTCCTCCACATGTTGTTGTCCCGGCACCCTTCACCGAGCTCGATGATCCAGTAGTCAACTCCATGGCTCTGAGAACTTCACTTGATCTCAGCGAGGAATTAAGAGAGCAAGTGGTGAAGCGTATCTCCAGCTACCAGCAGTAAGTGAGAAGCTCCTAGGCTCGACTCCGGCACTTTCTCCCAGGTGACCTTGTTCTCAAGAAAAAGTTTGCGGCACCCAATCGTCCAGGGTCTCAAAAACTCAAATCCCCATGGGAAGGACCTTACCGAATCTACCAAGTAGGCGGAAAAGGAAGCTATACCTTGGAGACCATGGACGGGAAGTTAGTGAGTGGTTCCATGAACGCTCATCACCTCCGAAAATATTATGTGTAATGCAAACTAGAGCTCAATAATAAGCTAGTCATTGTTTGGTGCCAAATACAGACTTTATTCCCCCGAGAAGAACTCAAGCCTTCTGCCGGGAAGCATCCAAAGCCTTCCACCAGGGAGTACACAAAGCCTTCCTTCGGGAAGCACCTCAAGCCTTCCTCTTTGGAAGCACCCTAAGCCTTCCTCTTGGAAGCTCCCTAAGTCTTCTTCATTGAACTTCCTCTTGGAAGCTCCCTAAGTCTTCTTCATTGAAGCACTTCAAGCCTTCTCTTAAGAAGCACAAGCCCTTCCCTGGAGGCATAATTCCAAAGACTTAATCATCTAAACGTCACAAGTTATTTAGAACTCACTGTTATACACACATGGTTGCAGTAGAGGCATATAAACGAGCTCACACCAATGCGTTGACATGCATTTAAACGTGTTCGCTTCGACACATAACATATAAGAAAGTTAACACTTGCGTTTCAACAATTTAACTTAAGTGATTCTTCTTATTTATTCATTTGGAGGGTGTTTGGCAAATCACATATCAATTGCTCACACCAGTTGTTCAATACAAAAATGAAAAGCAATAGCCAACATATACATGTAAAGGCCCTATAGAGGGAAGTATTCAAACCCCATTGTTTTTCTAAACTCTTCCCACTCTTCTGCTGAAAGTAGGGAAGCATCGTTAAACAGTGAATCAGCAGTCTCAGGGGCAGCTTCCTTCTCTGTCTCGGTCTCAGGATCTGGGTTAGGTACCGGGACAAGCTCAAACTCTTGCTCCAGCTCTTGTTCCCGCTCTTTGGTGGTGACCCCGATGTAACTTGTCATGTCCAACTTTTGTGCCTCAGTGGGTTTTTGGCACAAAGTTGTGGGGGCATCCGGTGACAGTAAGTGGTCGTGTCCCGGGAGCCTCCCAGCCTTCAGACTCTGGATCTCCACCTCCAAAAGTCTGATTGTTTCTTCTGAGTCCTGCAATTTTTGGTGCACCTAAGTAAGCTCGTCCCGAGCGATATCTCGCTCCTTTTCTATCAGCATCGTCTCTGAACGGCTCGTCTCCAACTCACCCACTTTGACCTCCAATGTATGGATTCTCCCGACCAAGACTTCGTTGTTCCGTCTAGAATGGTCTCGGGCTTCTTGAAGGTGTTTGCATTTGCTCTTCATTCGCTTGTTATCATCTCCCAAACTAGCATTTCCACGAAGCATGTCAACCAATTTGTGAGCCCTTGCTTTCGCAATCCTAAGGTCTCAAACTACCTTGTCGTAAGCTCCTTGCGGAACATTTTTTTGACTCCCCTCTGCTCGGATGGGGGCACCTATCACACCAGGAGTTTTGGATGACGACCGTGTCTCCCCCACTACTCGAACTAGGCCTTCATCTCTCAACACTTGATGAGCTGGGTAGTAAGAGGTGGGAATCGCCTTCAACTTCTTAAGTTGTTTGGTTGAATTCTCACAGGGACCGTCTGAGGTTTTGCGCTTACTAGAAGACTCCGTAGGACTAGAATGGTCGGGCTTCGAAGGAAGCTGATCCTCATGTTTTTTCTCCAAAGAGCCAGTGGGTCCTTGCTTATTGTTCTTCTTTTGAACAACGGGTTTTTTCAACCGCAGCGGAGCACTCAACCACTCCTTGATTAGGATGTCCGAAGGCCTCCCGCCATTCATGTCTCTAAGTGGAGAGAGTAGCCAGCTCATGTCTCAGAACTCTGGAGGAATTTTCAGGCCCATGTCGATCTTTTTGAGATCAGGATGACCTCCAAACCCGCTGTACAACTCATCAAACGAGCAGAACTGCGAGGCAATCCGCAAGTCCGGGGAGGCGTGTTTGTCCCCCGCACCACCGACTTCGATGCAGTTGAGTCTGTATGTGTGGTCATCGAACTCCGTCCTAAAAAATAGCTCCACTTTGGGTACAACTCGAGAAAGCCGACCGCCGGCAATTCCGTTGTGCGACACGGAATAGCAATGCCAGAATTCATCTTCAGTGAGTCCCAGGCCAAAGAACTTGTTCAGCTTCTCGAAGCACATGATGTGTCGATAAGCATCGACGTCCAGTTGAGCAGGGCTGCATCCCATCCGGCCAATAATCTTGGAGAAGAACTTCGAGAACGGGAATTTGAAACCCCACCTGATAGTCAAAGGGTGGAATTTAGTCCACCGACAGGATTTTTTCCCCTTCCGTGTCTAAGAGCCTTCATGGAAGAACAACTGTGGCCAAGCTCCACAAAAACGTCGTCTGGAAAAGCAATTTGATTACGAACCTTCCACTCCTTGAAGTCTTCAGGCTTCTCAAACTCCATATCTTTCCCTTGGAACGGGCTTGAGCCACGAGAACCGCCACGCTCCTACAAAGCAAGTTTGCTGGGTCTCTCGGCACCCTGACGCATAGCGAGCATATTCGTGGTACTAGAAGGAGTCACAGTAAATGTGATCCAGCCTACCAATGCTCACTAGTCACGTCCGCAGGTACACTTAGTCACCTCCAAATCCTCGTCGACTGTTCCGCGAAATCACCGACCACCACGTGGCGCCAGTTGAACACCCGCTCCAACAAAGTTTCTAAACACCTTCGGCGGACTCTTGACGCGTAGCAAGCATTTTTGTGGTACTAGCAAAAGTCACATTGAATGTAAACCAGCCTACCAATGCTCGCACGCACCATCCAAACCACTCGCTTTCTAAGCTGCATGCATTCCCGTAATTTCCGACGTTTTCCAGGAATCTCGAATCCTGCCCAAAAACATCATGAAAGGTTAATATTGACACTATGAATATCATATCAATTTCCCACAATTTTTCGGGAATTAAATATTAATTTAAAACATAAACTAAAACTTCAAACTCTCAAAACTATATCGAAACAGTGTCTGATTTCCTAGAAATCAGTACCAAAATGTTCGTTACATTGAATATAGTAAAACACCTGTTGAACACTTCCTCAGAAAACCGACCACGCGCCCTCACGCGCCGCCGTGAGTGGCTGCGCTTGAAAGCCACGCACTTGAACAGTAAATGCTACAGTGTCATCGTTCCTGCCCGTTTTCCTGTAAAACGGGTCGCGTACCCGCGACCAGACCCGAAGCAATCTCAGCCAATTCGACCTCAATTCTTTCGTTCCTTCCACTAGTTTTCATGTATCCAATTCTATTTAGAGATCCTTATGCTCAATTTCATGAGATTGGACCTCAGTTCACTCGACTCGAAATGAAAACCCGATGGATCCTTAATCGGGTTCCACCCAATTTTAGGCCATTTCTTCAAATTAAACACACAAAAAGTAACCTAAGGACATAATAAACATTAATACCAGGCTAATTGCACTAATAGTTACCTCTAACCATTCGATTTCAAACTCGATTTTTCGAAGACTTTGAAGTTTCTGTTCTTGCTCAGTAAAGCCTCAATCCTCTTCGTTTTTTATGTGGTTCGGTTCGAATTGATCCTAGGAGACTTAATCAAGTCTCAATTTTGATCCCCAAGACTCACGAATTCGAATTCGAATTTTCACCACAAATTTTCAAAATTTTCGAAAATCTGCAAAACCAGTGATCCCTTTGTCCCTCGTGTTTGTTTTAATCGAATTCAAACCTTTAAATCTCTCATTCTCACAATCGAATTACTCTGTTATTTAAAAATGTCAATTTTGGACAAAATGAGTGATTTTTCCCTAATTAAGGGTTTAATGTTGCTAACCCTTGATTTCATCCCTAAAATCAGGTGTAAAAGTGAGAGGGAAAGTGACATGTTTGGCTGGTAGTTTGAGTCAGCATTCACTTTTCGTTTGAAAGACCGTTTCGCCCTTCGCTCGGAAATTTACCATTTTACCCCTGGACTACGTAGAGCCGTAAACTTTCACATCCGAGCTCTGTTTTGGACATGCCGCCTGTCTACGGACCCGTGACATCCCGAACTACGTCACAGTCATCGGTCAAAATCCGTTTGACCGTTCAAGTCAAAAGTCAACATTTTGCCCTTACTTTGCAAAATTACCAAAATACCCCTCGCCTTTGCTGACCCACAACTTTCGCGTCCGACCTCAGATCGATGCAAGCCGCCTGTCTGCGCATTCAGCGCCTCGAGACCTTCTCAACAGTCCCTTCGGAAAGACCAAAAAGTGTTCCAATCAAAAAGTCAACTTTTAACCCTTATAACCAGAGGCAAAATCGTCAAAAAGACGCTGGAACTCGATTTTTTAACTCAACAGTAACTGGAAAACCTAGTAATGTAAGGTTCCGAATAATGTACATCCCTTCAGATTCCCCGAATTCCGAATCGATGTGGGGGCATTTGTGGAACCTGAAATCATCCAAAAATTACGGAGCTGCCATGTGGCCCGTAATTCCCAAAAATGACCAATTTGCCCCTGGCAATAACGCTGATCATTTGAAAACACCCGCATAATAAATAATCTATTTACCAGTTAAATATATTATTTGATCGGATTACAATCTCCGTAACATCAATATTCTCCCCGAGAGTTAATTGTCGTTATTATTAATAACAGATGATTAATATTGATGTTAAAATACAATAATTGTCATTACTATCATGATAAACCATCTTTGCAATTATTAAATAGTATATTTAATTAATAATATATTTTTTATTAATTAAATATTCAATCGACCAATCAGAACGTTCCAAGGTTCCCAAGATTTTCTTATAAATAGCAAGGTACGTTGATTCTTCGTTTCGAAGTATATCCCTTTCCTCTCTCAACCCCCCGGGTAAATCGATCGAAGCAATGATAGCTAATTGTTTGCTGTTTGCAGGAATTGTGAGGACTTTTCGCGACGAGTTCAATCTTTGATTCAACAGCTTCGAAAGCCGAATTTCTTGGTGAAGATCGTTAATCTTCATCTTTTTTTAATTTCCTCCAATATTTCTATCTTGCTTATATAAAAATTAAGTAGCAAAATATAACCCGGCGACACATTTTTATGCAAACAGAAACACATGTATAAAAACTAGAATTTTAATATTTAATTTTTTATATACAAAAACAATTACGCAATAGCATACCGTATTTATTTTTGTTGTCGTAAAATAAATTTGATTATTAGGTAGAACGCATTTCATGTCATAAGGTATGACGAAAAAATTTGTATATATTTTTTTGGTTAAATTACCTTTCGTGTTTCTTATATTTGAACACGTGTTAATAAAACTTTATAATATTTTCCTCCATCATTCTTTTCACATTGGGGTGAGTCACAGGCCCTCTCGTGGGTAATAACTTATGACTTCTTTCACAAATATTATTCGAGCTTGTACATTGGCAAGCTGCCCCTCTTTATTAAATATATATATGAATTGTACTAATATTTTTTAAATGTTGAATTAATCCTAATGGTTTTTTGGATGACATAAAGTGTAATAAAATCCCATAAATTGTACTCCACTAGCTCGGCACCCCTTAATCCCTTATAGGACATGAACCAACTAAGCCCTTCCAAAGCAATAAACTCTACACTCCAGTTGGCACCCCAAGAGTTAGCAGGGTTCATTACCCGAATCACATTATCTAGATAACCCTGGCTCATATGTGAACGTATCAGCCTTACAATATAAGAAATTAAGTCCAAATTGCGGAAAGTGAAGAAACATCTCCTAACTTATTATAAAGGCTCATTAGGCTAAATAGACTAGGAACAAAAAATAATAATCTCAAAATGCCATAAGAACAGAAATTTGCCTCAGGTTGCTGCAGGAACAAGTAAATCATCAAGACCGTTGCACCATTCGTCAGTCAAAATTATTAATGTCATTAATTTTGATGATGTGGCAGTAATATTACAAAATTAGTAAGGGTATTTTAGACATTTACTTTATTTTATTATATTTTCTATTAAAATTCTTTCTAAAAAATTAAAACCCATCTTCTCCTACCAAATTCATTTGATCATCTCTCATGGCACCAGCCTTGAAGCCTCACCAAATTTCGGTGCCGGAGAGTTCCGATTATTGATAATTCTGATAGAAACTCGGCTACAGCGTTTCACCGCCATAATGTCGCTGGTTTCTGGCAATATGCCTTCGTAGACAGTACCAAAAGTGTTGTGCCCGATAATTCTATTGGCATTGAAGCCTTTAGTGGCGGCCTTGAGCTCCCTGTAAGTGAATTCTTTTGGCATTTTGATAACATCCGAAATGAAATTGGAATCAGAACTCTTGACATGTTTAAATTTTTTGGAGTAAACCCAGATCAAAACTCCAACGAACAGAGCAAAAATGAAAGCGCAGGCTGTGACCACGCCAGCTACTGCTCCTGGACCTTCTCTGCAGAGATGGTTATGGCAGGAAGAAGAAGACTTACTGTCCTTATGATTAGTAGAACTGTCCTTCGTAGAAGCTGAATTAGAAGAAGACCTGCTCGGAGCCAATGAAGGTGGTGGTGATTTCACTGAATTGGCAGTTGGGTTCATCAAAGAGGTGGTTGGCGGCGGTGGAGATGGTAAAGACCCAGATGGGGGAAGAACCGAATCAAACGATGAGTTGAAGCTCCACTAATCCAAGATGTGAATCTCTATGCTGCCTTGGGTGGACCCCGAAAAACCCATGTATATGAAGTCGTCGACGTACTGGCCGAGATTGAGTGAGTATGAAAGAACTGGGTCTTTCGGCTTCAGATTTGAGTACGAGACCGAGACACTAAAGACCCGATTGGACCCGTCGTAATCGATCCACGAGTTCACCAGGTCGATACCATGGAATTCATATCCAACTCGACGTGGTTCCCGTTGATATCGTTGGACTCAACGTCCATTAGGGTGTCATACTCCACGGCGACAAGGGGGGATGGTTGGCATAAGCAGATGGGTTTGTTATAGAGGACACAACCGGTGCCGAAGTTGGGAGAGAGATGGTCGAATGAATTGGGTAGGGGCAGATGGGTTTTAATTTTTTTAAAAGAGTTTTATTAGAAAATATAATAAAATAAAATAAATGTCTAAAATACCCTTACTTACTAATTTTGTAATATTACTGTCACGTCATCAAAATTAACAGCGTTAATAACTTTGACTGACGGATGGTTCAACAGTCTTGACGATGTACTTGTTGCTGCAGCAACCTGAGGCAAATTTCTGTTCCTGTGGAATTTTGCGATTTTTTTTCCTGTTCCTAGTGCATTTAGCCAAAAAAGCCTATTATAAATGCACGAGTCCCCTTCTCAAAAGATAATTTGACAATATATATTACCCTTATTTTGTTAAAATTACCACTCAACGCTCCTATCATCTTCTAATTTAGGCAACCGAGATTATTAGAGACTTAGGATGTAATTACTTAGCAGTAATGGAAATTAAAATAAAGGCAATTATTTTCATTACAGAGTACTCATGCGTTTATTTGAAAAGTTATATCTTTTTTTTATCTAGTGGACCCACATGAAATCCTTAATCTCATTACCCCAAAATGGGTAATGATATTAACTATAAATGAGGTGTTAATGATTCTCATTAATTATTTTAGTTTTATGTAACAAAATTACCCTACAACTTTCATGATAATTACAAAGTTCAGCGATAAAAAAAGGAGAAATATAGTGAGATATCATTGTAACTCAAATTACTTTCATAAAAATTAGAGTGACGCTATACTATTTTTTAATGAATAAAATTTATTAGAAAATGGAGAACACTTTGTTTATTTTTTAATAAATTGATTCTTTGAGTAAATGGATTTGGAGAAGGTGATAAGAAGAGAACAAGATGTTGAGAACTAGAAAGAAGAAATGTTATTTTAGTAATCAATTAATTTTTATTTCGATTGATAACGGTAAGTAAACAATAACAATGAAAATCATTCTCATTAATATTCTGATTATATATAGTTACAAAACACCTCAACGAGAGTGATTACCCACTAGCTTAGAAATCAGCCTTAGGGACGCATACAACACTTACAATTCCATTCACGCTATTTGGTGGCCAGGTGGTAGCACACCTACACATTTATTAGAAGAAGGACCAAAATCTCTTATATCAGTTTGATAAGTCAAATCGAGGGAAACATATCTTGGGACGTCTAGTGAGACCCACTAGATTTTAAAATTGCTTGGTCGTCGGCATTAGGTGCAAATCCTAATACCGACCAAGAAATTCAGCCGCCTAATGTAATAGTTGGGCAGAGGAGATGGAACAAGGCTGGAACACTCCCAATGTCAACCAAACCATTTGGTATGCCAACTTCTCAAGCAGGACATAGTGGCCAACGAAAAGTTGGCCGAAGCTCGACCGTAACCACATACATTGTCATAGTTGAGACAACCCACGACCATTTAGAGCCGCTCTTCCAGCCAAATCCACCAACCTCATTGGACTCGCAACAATTGATCCGAACGTTGGAGGTAAAAAATCGAGCAGCACACCAACGACTTGACAAGCTCACTACCGAGCTGAACAATCAACAGCTGAATGTTCGCTACTAATTTGCTCAAGTGAATGATAGACTCAACCAATAGGTTGTCCAAAACAAACACCCAGCAGCCAGGGATCAAGTGGGTGTTCAACTCGGGAATTTGGAGTGAATGAGAAACCTAACAACAATCTGGTGGCTAACAATTAGGGTGCAAATATCTCAAATCACAATAATCCCCAGTTCGGGTTGAACCCATATCAAGCTTTCCACCAAGTTCGACCATAGGCGAACCCATCGGTTGGGGGAAACTTTGCTGGTCCAGAAATAAATCAAATTACCAGCCTAGCTAGTTGGGGAAATCATGGAGGGAATCATTTGAATGGTCATGACAATGGACTCGGCCAGGAAATGGCTCTCGACCGGGGTGCGGTCCAGCAATTGATCCAGGAGATAGTTCCTTTGGCTAGAAGAGTCGGTTGACATGTGTACATGAGGTAGTATCCGTTACCTACATGGAAGAATTTCCACGTGGGTTCAGGGTTTCTGACTTTACTTATTTTCTCGGGTGATGGACTTTAATCCACCGTGGAACATGTAGGCCGATTCACGGATCAATGGGCATAAATAGCGTATTAGAAAGGTCTTATGATGAGACTCGTCCCTAGTACTCTCATGAGGATTACATTCACTTGATATATGAATCTACCAAGGAATTCCATCCTGAATTACGCAACCATGGAGCAAGTCTTTCATGAGCAGTATTATCGACCCGACCCGAAGGTGTCTATGGCCGACTTGACCAAAATGAGGCAAATTTTAATGTGCATCCCAAGAATTCTTGGTTAGGATCAAGGTGGAAAGGACCAAGTGCATGGTCTCTACGCCAAAATATGAGTTTGTCAAGCTAACTTAAGGAGGACACTCGACCTTAGGAAAAAGTTTGAGGGATGAGCGTTTGTGACATATATGATCTCCTTTTAAGGGTTGACCGATATGAAGGTCTTATGAAGGAGGAGCAACAAAAAAATCATCATATTTCTCGACCATCTTTTTATAACGATGCACCCAAGTCTACCCCTACTAAGAGAACGTCGGTTCACGCAATAGAGGTGGACAAAATGTAGCCAATTGATTAGTTAGAGGAAATTCCATCCGAGGTGGGTGATGAATCAACCGAAGTGAATCTGGTCGAAATGTTTATTAATGGGCCGCATATGTTTAAAGTATTGTCAAAATCCATCAAGGACCAACAGCCGACATCGGCTCAGATTTCAAAATTTAGCGATAGCTTTCAAAAAAGGGTTGGGAATAAAACTTACACCTTTGACATATCTAAAGATGAAGAAAGTTTCGACTAGCTTTTAAAAGAAAATATTATTAAGATTGTCACATGTTCATGTTATTCTGACATGGTGACAGTCAATTTCCCTCATCCGGACCATCCTAGGCGAAGGCTAGATTTAGGTGGGTCAGCCAAGGCTGCAGCATAAAGGATAGCCAAGGAAGTTCATCCAGATCTTATGTCTAAGGGAAAAGCGAAAATGTTCCTGGAGCCAGCAACCAAGGAAGAGCTTCCAAAGGTCATCGTTTTATCTGGCAGGTGTCAATGCGAGGTGTAACAACCCGTCCCGAGAGCCGGGATTAAGATAGTGATTAAGGTGTGATTAGTGAGGTTAATCGTGGTTAGTTGGAATGACGATTTTGCCCCTAGTTTGGGCAAAATAGTTGACTTTTAGTCGGGTGGTCAAATGGGGGTTGACCAGTGACGAGGACGTAGTTTAGGACGTCACGAATCCATAGGTAGGTGGCACGCCTGATTCCGACATCCGAGGAGGAAATTGTGATGTTCGGAAGGTCGAAGGCATAACCGTAATTAGGGGGAATAGTTGACTTTTTGAATAATCAAGTTTTGGTAAAACCGTAAAAAGGTGTAAAACAGGGGGGTATTTTGGTCTTTTTGGTTTCTGGGGGTTTGTGCAGAGAAAGCAGAATGGATGGCTGGGATTTAACCAGGTGGGATAAGGATGGACTGGATTGTGACACATGGCAAAGGTGTAGTGGGTTCTGGGGGGTTCTTCTGTGTGTGTGCGGTCCTAAATAATTGGGTGAACCCGTGTGTGCGTGTGTGGTTCTTCGATACACAGAGAAACAGAGTGAGCTAGTGAGGAGAAATTGAGGAGTGATTGTGGCTGGTGATGAGTTCTGGTGAGTGAGGGAGAGACAGGGAGGTCAGTGTGAGCTGGTGGTGGTGATTTGGAGCTGTGATCGTGCACGGCGGCACGGCGGAGCCGCAATCGAAGAGTAAGATTTCCTGCTCTGTTTTCCCGTGAAATTTCAGTTGGAAAGTCGTGAGTCTAGGCTTAGTGTCGAAGGGATTGAAGGTCAGGGTTATGTTCAGGGAGGTCCTAGGTGTCGACTGGGATGGTCGCCGTGACGGGGGGTGTTCGCGGCGGAGCTCGGTTGAAGTGGAGTCTCTGTTCCTCTGTTTGGTCGTAAACTTCAAACGGTGAGTCGACGAGTTTGGGGGGTGAGTCGAGGGTAACGGAGGTGTGGTCTAGGTTCAGTGAAGTCCTAGGATGTGTTTGGTGTAGCCACCGTGACTGGAGGTGAGCTGGGTGGCTGGATCGTGAAGCAGGGGAGTTTGGGGCTGTCTGGTTTTGAGTTCAGTCGACGGGCTAGGGACGGTGTCGAGGTGAACGGAGTTGGGGAATGGATTCGTGGTGTCTGGACGAAGCTGCTGGTGAAAGAAGGGACTGAAATGGTGGCCGGACGGTGGAGAATGCTTCTCGCCGGTCCAAGCCACGGCGGCCGGTTCAGTACAGTACGGGAGGTTGACGATGGTACTGTAGCTGGCGCGTGAGGGCCACGCGCAGCCACTTTGGGCGGCGCGTGGGGGCGCGTGCGGCGGCGGTTGGGAAAACGATCAACATGACTTTTGGTCCAGGAGTTGTGGTGAGTTCAATGGAGTTGGTTTCGGGGCAATCAGACATCGTTTGAGGTTAGGTCCGTGAGGTTGAAAGTTTAGGGTCTCGGGTTTTAGGTTTTTGATTCGGGGAATTTTAAGGAAAATTAAGTAGTTTTTTTTTGTAGACGTATTAGTGACGTAATTTGACGGTGATTGACAGGATCGGAATTTCCCGAGGAAGCCGAGGAACGTGCTGGACGTTCGGGACGCGAGTAGGGCTCAGTACTGTGAGTGGACCCCTTCTCTAAACTCGAGCATGCATAACTGTTTTCTATAATTGTTTTATGGGTTCAATCATCATTCTATGTTTATCGAGTATGTTTTGTTTGGTTTTACATTATTGCACGCTTTTCGAGGAAGTCCGATTTTTAGCACGTTTTACGAGGAAGTGGTTGGTTTCTGAAATTGATGCTTTAGTTTTGGGATTTAAATTGATAAGTGATTTCTAATGATTATAAATGGATTTTGGAACATGATTTCAATGATCAAGGTTTTTGGTTCTAGAAACGGATTTCGGAAATGGAAGTTGGTTTTAAAGTGGGAAAGTGGACTCCGGATTTGGGTTCGGAATGACGGTTCTGGATGCCGGAAGGGCATCGGACCAGTGATTTCGGATTCGGGTTTGGATGTAGATTGGTAAATGGTTTTCAAATGGTTTTGAGATTGGATTTGCTGGATCTGGATATTGGGTTTAAAGACCCGGATATATGTGACGGGGACCGGCCGGATTGGGTTTAAAGACCCGGATTGAGTTTAATTACTCGGGAGTTTAAAGACTCGGATATATTGATTTTCCCCCGTAGGCCTTGAGTTTAAAGACTCGGATATGATTAAGGCCTGGATTGAGTTTAAAGACTCGGGAGTTTAAAGACTCGGATAGGTCCAGCAGGTTTGATCGGGAAAATGATGATGTGATGTTATGATTTCTGATATGATTTTATGATTCACATGTTGTGGTTTTATTTCTAACTGTTTTATAGTGTTTCTGTTTCTTATGATGTGGTATATGGTACATTGATTTATAATTGTGTTCGTAATTATTGGTTATGCATGTGGTTTTCAAAACGGAGGGTGAAATTGGGCTTTCTTATAAAATGGTTTTAGAAACTTTCTTTTATTATGGTCCACTCACACTTTTGGTTTTAAATTGCCCTCCAGGTTGTGGAGCGAGCGCGGGGTCTTGACGTCGAGGCAGAGTCCGAGGCATAGAAGGGACGTGAGGGATCCCGGAATAGTTTTACAGACTTCCGAGTGCGTGTAATTTATCGGTTTTTAGTTCCTTGTATTTTCGTACTATGCTCTGTAAACGATAATGTTGAGGTATTCAGTTAATGACTCCTGCGTCTGACTGGGTTTGCGTGAGTTTTACTTGGGTGTTGTGTCGGGGAGTCAGACGGGAGCGGGATTGACCTCGGGTTTCGGGGTAAAACCGGGGTGGGTCCTGACAATTGGTATCAAAGCATAGGTTCGACGGGTTTGTGGGGTTTGTTGGTTTGTGAGGTTGTGTTTTAGTTGTTTGACTGCTTCTATGCATCTTTCAGCGTGCGGTTGACGATGCCTCCGAGACGTAGACCCTCTCCACAACCTGAAGAAGTAGCAAGAGAGACGGAGAGTGCCACGATTGAGCGAGCCCAGCGGCTCGGGGCTACTACTTTTAGTGGTGGGGCTGATCCTGAGGAAGCCCAGAGGTGGATTACCAGACTGGAGCGGATTTTTGCGGTGATGCATTGTCCGCCGGAGGAGCGAGTATTGTAGGCTACGTTTTTACTAGACGGTGCGGCGTATGAGTGGTGGTATACTCTCGAGTTGTCCGGTTGGGATGCCCACAGTGTGATCTGGGAGACGTTCAGGGAACGGTTTCTGGAACAGTATTATCCTCGTTCTTTCCGGGATGCCAGGGAGGCGGAGTTTCTGCAGCTCCAGCAAGGGAATATGACAGTGGCAGAGTATGAACGGAAGTTCCAGATGTTGTCTCGGTTTGCTCCTGCTTTTGTGGCCACTGAAGCCGAGAAATGCCGTAGGTTTGAGTTGGGCTTGCGAGGTGAGATTCGAGCCATAGTGACGGCTGGATCTTTTGCTACCCTCCGAGACTTGTCGGATGCTGCGGTGCGAGTTGAGGCTAGTTTGCTGGTGCGACGCCGGGAACCATCTATTCCTGGAGCTTCGAGCCAGCGGACACCGAAAAGGGGTAACTTCGGTGGATCGTCCTTGTCGGGCGATGATCGTTTTGGTAGGCCTGGCAGTGCCCAGAGTTCAGGATTTTGGGGTTACCGAGCACCGCCGACTCCGCAAGCGAGTGCGACGTCAGTAGCGTCTACGGGGAGACCGAGCAGTGGACCAGGTTGGAATGTGTGTTTCTACTGCGGGGAGCGAGGTCATTTCCGACGTGAGTGTCCACTGTTGCCACAGGAAGGTGGTGTAGGCAGAGGAGTAGCGGAGTCCGGACAGAGTACAGCGTCAGGGACAGCAAACCCGAGAAGAGGTGGTGGCACAGCCACGAGTAGTTCGAGGGGACGTGGTAGAGCGTCGGGATCTCAGGCCCGGGTGTTCTCGATGACTCAGCAGGAGGATCAGTCGACACCCGATGTGGGGACAGGTACTTGTTTTACTTTGGTTGTGCTGTCGGTTTGGTTGTTGGATCTCAGGGTAGAGTCTAGGAGTTTTTCCTAGAGGACTTGGAGTGGTACAGTGAGTTCCGTAGGAGGGTGACGGAAGGTATAAGAGAGGAGTGACTATAACTGATCGATATGAGGTTATTGAAGGAGAGAACCCACAAGCTAGAGTTTGCCTTTAGGACTTTGTAGATTTCTCCCGATAGTGGCCGACTTAGCAGCCGAGGGAGATGGGTGGTCGATTGTTTGGGGTAGTAGTCGAGTTGGTTTGGGAGGTAGGGTGGTTGTATCCGAGGATGTACTCTATGACTTCTGTCGGGTACTGTGAAATGAGGTATTTTATAATACCTTTGTTTTCTGTTCATAGAGTTTCCCTTGCGTACACCATGCAGCTGTTACATAGCTAGGGTTGACCGTGGTAACCATAGTTGGGGATGGTGTGTAATACCCAAGGTGGAGATGATAGACAGGAAACCCAGGAGAGGTTGTTGTCGACCGAGTGTTGATTACCGGATAGGAAACCCTAGGTGTCGGGAACTAGCTGTGGAATTTCGGGGACGAAATTCTTTTTAGGTGGGTAGATTGTAACAACCCGTCCCGAGAGCCGGGATTAAGATAGTGATTAAGGTGTGATTAGTGAGGTTAATCGTGGTTAGTTGGAATGACGATTTTGCCCCTAGTTTGGGCAAAATAGTTGACTTTTAGTCGGGTGGTCAAATGGGGGTTGACCAGTGACGAGGACGTAGTTTAGGACGTCACGAATCCATAGGTAGGTGGCACGTCTGATTCCGACATCCGAGGAGGAAATTGTGATGTTCGGAAGGTCGAAGGCATAACCGTAATTAGGGGGAATAGTTGACTTTTTGAATAATCAAGTTTTGGTAAAACCGTAAAAAGGTGTAAAACAGGGGGGTATTTTGGTCTTTTTGGTTTCTGGGGGTTTGTGCAGAGAAAGCAGAATGGATGGCTGGGATTTAACCAGGTGGGATAAGGATGGACTGGATTGTGACACATGGCAAAGGTGTAGTGGGTTCTGGGGGGTTCTTCTGTGTGTGTGCGGTCCTAAATAATTGGGTGAACCCGTGTGTGCGTGTGTGGTTCTTCGATACACAGAGAAACAAAGTGAGCTAGTGAGGAGAAATTGAGGAGTGATTGTGGCTGGTGATGAGTTCTGGTGAGTGAGGGAGAGACAGGGAGGTCAGTGTGAGCTAGTGGTGGTGATTTGGAGCTGTGATCGTGCACGGCGGCACGGCGGAGCCGCAATCGAAGAGTAAGATTTCCTGCTCTGTTTTCCCGTGAAATTTCAGTTGGAAAGTCGTGAGTCTAGGCTTAGTGTCGAAGGGATTGAAGGTCAGGGTTATGTTCAGGGAGGTCCTAGGTGTCGACTGGGATGGTCGCCGTGACGGGGGGTGTTCGCGGCGGAGCTCGGTTGAAGTGGAGTCTCTGTTCCTCTGTTTGGTCGTAAACTTCAAACGGTGAGTCGACGAGTTTGGGGGGTGAGTCGAGGGTAACGGAGGTGTGGTCTAGGTTCAGTGAAGTCCTAGGATGTGTTTGGTGTAGCCACCGTGACTGGAGGTGAGCTGGGTGGCTGGATCGTGAAGCAGGGGAGTTTGGGGCTGTCTGGTTTTGAGTTCAGTCGACGGGCTAGGGACGGTGTCGAGGTGAACGGAGTTGGGGAATGGATTCGTGGTGTCTGGACGAAGCTGCTGGTGAAAGAAGGGACTGAAATGGTGGCCGGACGGTGGAGAATGCTTCTCGCCGGTCCAAGCCACGGCGGCCGGTTCAGCACAGTACGGGAGGTTGACGATGGTACTGCAGCTGGCGCGTGAGGGCCACGCGCAGCCACTTTGGGCGGCGCGTGGGGGCGCGTGCGGCGGCGGTTGGGAAAACGATCAACATGACTTTTGGTCCAGGAGTTATGGTGAGTTCAATGGGTTAGGTCCGTGAGGGTGAAAGTTTAGGGTCTCGGGTTTTAGGTTTTTGATTCGGGGAATTTTAAGGAAAATTAAGTAGTTTTTTTTGTAGACGTATTAGTGACGTAATTTGACGGTGATTGACAGGATCGGGATTTCCCGAGGAAGCCGAGGAACGTGCTGGACGTTCGGGACGCGAGTAGGGCTCAGTACTGTGAGTGGACCCCTTCTCTAAACTCGAGCATGCATAACTGTTTTCTATAATTGTTTTATGGGTTCAATCATCATTCTATGTTTATCGAGTATGTTTTGGTTGGTTTTACATTATTGCACGCTTTTCGAGGAAGTCCGATTTTTAGCACGTTTTACGAGGAAGTGGTTGGTTTCTGAAATTGATGCTTTAGTTTTGGGATTTAAATTGATAAGTGATTTCTAATGATTATAAATGGATTTTGGAACATGATTTCAATGATCAAGGTTTTTGGTTCTAGAAACGGATTTCGGAAATGGAAGTTGGTTTTAAAGTGGGAAAGTGGACTCCGGATTTGGGTTCGGAATGACGGTTCTGGATGCCGGAAGGGCATCGGACCAGTGATTTCGGATTCGGGTTTGGATGTAGATTGGTAAATGGTTTTCAAATGGTTTTGGGATTGGATTTGCTGGATCTGGATATTGGGTTTAAAGACCCGGATATATGTGACGGGGGACCGGCCGGATTGGGTTTAAAGACCCGGATTGAAGTTAAAGACTCGGGAGTTTAAAGACTCGGATATATTGATTTTCCCCCGTAGGCCTTGAGTTTAAAGACTCGGATATGATTAAGGCCTGGATTGAGTTTAAAGACTCGGGAGTTTAAAGACTCGGATAGGTCCAGCAGGTTTGATCGGGAAAATGATGATGTGATGTTATGATTTCTGATATGATTTTATGATTCACATGTTGTGGTTTTATTTCTAACTGTTTTATAGTGTTTCTGTTTCTTATGATGTGGCATATGGTACATTGATTTATAATTGTGTTCGTAATTATTGGTTATGCATGTGGTTTTCAAAACGGAGGGTGAAATTTGGCTTTCTTATAAAATGGTTTTAGAAACTTTCTTTTATTATGGTCCACTCACACTTTTGGTTTTAAATTGCCCTCCAGGTTGTGGAGCGAGCGCGGGGTCTTGACGTCGAGGCAGAGTCCGAGGCATAGAAGGGACGTGAGGGATCCCGGAATAGTTTTACAGACTTCCGAGTGCGTGTAATTTATCGGTTTTTAGTTCCTTGTATTTTCGTACTATGCTCTGTAAACGATAATGTTGAGGTATTCAGTTAATGACTCCTGCGTCTGACTGGGTTTGCGTGAGTTTTACTTGGGTGTTGTGTCGGGGAGTCAGACGGGAGCGGGATTGACCTCGGGTTTCGGGGTAAAACCGGGGTGGGTCCTGACACGAGGTGGCATTTGATATCCAGCAACCGAAGCCAAAGGAACTTGAGAAAGAGATAGCAAGGTTGGACTGGCCAAAAGAGTTAGAGAAAAGGATGATTCATAGTCCGACTGAGAATTACGATCCCCACAACCCAAGAGAAAAGTACAAAACCAGGCCGAATAAACGGTCATTCCTAACCTACCAAGGTAGGAATGAAAGGTCACGTTTCCCACCGAGGTGGAATCATCAGAAGCCACTAGAGTATGAGGATATTGTGGGTGACCCGTTTCACCAAAGCGAGAATAAGCATAAAAGCATTTGGGTGACCACATGTGATGAAAAAAAAGAAGGAAAAATTACATAAAACATCCCAAACTATAGGGCTCAACACAGACTCATAACAAAACTATCAAAAGTTTCAATTTACTATCCAAACTATTTGGCCACTTACAAGTAACCACCTCCATCAGTTTTTCCATCCATCTGTCCGTTAATTTGCCATGTGTCAAAATTTTTACATAATCAGCAATTAAAGTGTCAAAAATTAAAAGGGTATTTTTGAAATTCCAAAAAAAAAATCAATTAATATCCACCCTCCCATCTGAAGCCCTAAAACCCAAATCTAATTCCCAAGAGGGAAGGATGAGCCACTCATGTTTGTTGTCGATGGGCACCATCTTAGGGATTTGCTTGGATATCAAATTGGAAGATATTCACATGGAATTGGAAGGCATACTCCTAGTTTTTTAGATCAATCAAATTTTGACCCAACCAACATCCATGTTTTCCATTTGTGCTTTGATGATGAAGAGAGTGATGATCGCCCTTTCTTCAACTTCGAGTTTGATGTCCCCAACAGAGACGAAGCATAGTGGCTTGTGAATCGAGGGTAGCGAATCCCAATCAATATATAGGTTTTCTTGATTTTGATTTCTAGTTTTGATCTATTTTCTAGGAAATGAAAATATTCAATGAAAGGATTTGTGGGTTTGGACCTTTTTTCATTGGGCTAACTTGGGGTTTTTTTTTTTTTGGTTTGATCTGTATGATTTGGCTAATGAAATTTAATGAATTTGGTTGATACATGAGAGGAATTTTGAAATTTTACGACTACAAATCCAAGTTGTTCACTAGTCTAGCAGAGGGTTCCTCTTCTTCCAACATTAAAGAACTTGCAAAACCAGACCATGCATACACCAGAAAGTGTAGAAATCCTCTTGCCTCTAATCACATATCCGAGAAGAATCGGACCTTCCCATTGAGAAGCATGGGTGGAATTTCAAAGAAACCCATCTCATCAAGTCGAAGTGCATTTGCTTTGGCTATCAAATTGAGCAGTTGGGTTTCTGGGTTTTATTTGGTTTCTAGGTTTTTTTCATTTTCTGGGGTTTCTTCATTTTGTTAGCTTTGGTTTCTAGGTTTTCTTCATTTTCTAGGTTTGGAGGGACAAGAATTATATTGCTTGACACAAGAGGATGTTGTCAGATTCCTCCTGAGCTCAATTGGGGTCTTCTTTCCCATCCCATCCTTCTCCATTGAATTCTAACTCGTGGCCAATAATCCCAATTCATAAAAATTCTAGCCCTAAACCCATTTGATCTCCACGCCTCCATCGATCACCTTTATTAATCATCTCGCTTCCATCGATCGCCTTGTCCCCCTATGTGATTCAAGGTCTACCAAGTTTGGAAGGAAGCCCGCGACAACGCAGACAAAGCCGTCAACAACTTTTGTTCTCGCACATGTGTTCATAGTTGCAGGTTGGATTAAGGATGGGTCCTTCGTTCATTGTGAAGGTTTTTTTATCACACTCGTTTTTTGGGGATCGGTGTTCATCAAACCTGGTTGGGATCAAGTGTCTTGATTGTGGGTTATGTTCATATGTGAAAACTGTGGGTTGATTTCAGGCGGCGTGAGCAGTAGGAATGGGTTCAGATGGGTGGATGGGTGCAGTGGGATTGTTTTCAAATTAGGGTTCATCTGAATTGGGTTTTAATTGATTTTTTGAAATTTCGAAAATGCCCCTATGATTTTGGCCACCTCAGTTGCTGACTGGGAAAAAAAAAATTCACGTCACAATTTGACGAACAGATAGATGGAAAAGCTGATGGAGATGGTTATTTGTGAGTGATCAAATAGTTTGGGTAATAAATTGAAACTTTTGATAGTTTGGGTATGAGTCTATGTTGACCCTTATAGTTTGGGGTGTTTTATGTAGTTTTTTTTTTTAAAAAAAAAAACTGTCGACTATGTCCAAAGGCCTAGGCCATCTAATGGCAGCATCATTAGTACCTATAAAATTTCAGATACTAAAGAGGGTCAGTGGTACCAAAGTTGGGGGCATGGTTTAGCACCAAAGCCATTTTTTAGGACCCAAGTAAGGAGAGCTCAAAGGCAATTTTCAGCCAACAACAAAGTTGACGAAAAATGGAAAAAGGAAAGACAAGCTCAATTGAACCGACTAGTCTCCATTAAAGAGAAAATAAATAGGGAGCAACTTTAGTTGTCTAAGGTTGACGCCATGGCCTCTTTGGAGGCAGTAGCCGTAGAGGAAGTCGAGATGCACATAAAGTGAGTGAATGGTCAAGTCGTTGTTGTGGCTGCCTAGGAACCAATTTTTTAGTTTGAGCCTCACTTTACCGAGACATTTGAAGCAGAGGACTTAAGAGGGGACCGTTACCAACTAATGGTTGTGGGAGTAAAGGTGCAAGGGGCCAACCAGCCAAGAAGCCATAAAGTGGGTATAAGGGAGGCAGTAGAGAGCTGGGGTCAGAAAGTAAATTAGGCAGCTAAGGTGCAGGCCAGAGCAAAAAACTTACCAAGTCGCATAAGGGCTGGGGGCAAAGCTGACACCACAGATAGCCAAATCCTAGCCTAGAAGGCTGGTGGCAAAGACCAATCGCAAATGGAAATATCTAAGATAGGAAGTGACAAAGCCATGGTCGAAGGTGGTGTAAAGCACACCAATTCACCTAAAATAGAGAAGAAGGCTGATCCAACGGTTGATAAAAAGGTTGTGAAGCAAGATCACCCGGGTGAGCCAAATGTGGATTTGGGTGAGAGTGATGTATCTTTTGGTGAAGATGAAGAAATGTATGACGAATATGGTAAAGAGGAAGAGTATATGGAAGAGAAATCCATTGAGGAGACTAAGGATTAAGTTCCTAAGATAAATGTGTCTGAAGCAAAGGAGGTCAGGCAGACGACCTTGGTCGTCTATATAGATCCTGACTTTTCTAGTCTTGATTTTGATGACAAGCACGATATTGGGTACCCAATCCACAAACTTAGAAGTTAAGATGAAACCAGCTTTGAGGAGTTTACTAATCTCTTTTTTCACCTTGAGATTGTAACACCCGAACCGAGAATAATAATATTTTAATGTAAAAAGACTATTTTGCCCCTGAATGAGGGGGGGAACTTTGACTTTTAGCCCGAGAAATAATTTGGACTTTGACCCATGACTATGACGTAGGTCGGGACGTCACGAATCCGTAGACAGGCGGCACGCCGAAATCGGAGTTCGTATGAGGAAGTTATGGTCAAGGAAGAGTTTTAGCGGAATTTACGAACCGAGAACAACGGAATAAAATATTAATTTATTATGGGAATCCGTGCCAAACTAATATTTAAATCAAACCAGTGGATGAGTGACAAGTGTCACCCATCCAAGCCCATACTATTCCAATAAAGCAATATTACACTATTCCCTCATTTTATAATCATTTATTTTTCCCTCCATTTAACCCCAGCCCTTAGATCTCTGCCCAAATGAATCTCAGCCTTCCATTTCCTCAGTTTTTTCTTCTTCATGCACGATCATCTCTACCTTTTCTCAAAAACACACACATCCATCCTCCCTAACCCGTGCATTTTCTTCCCATTTTCTCTCCACCCAAACACACAAACCAGCCGCCCTCATCACACCAGACGACCACCCACAACACCACCATCATCTGCTCATCATCACCGTGCATCGCCGGCAACCACCACCCCTGTCCCTGCTCTGAAAATTCCGTGCAAAAACACAGACCCGAAACACTAAGGAATCGGGTCCAAGAGGCAAACCGCGACATCCACACCACCTCGACATAGGGGAAGCTCCAGTCTACACCGTGAGGACCCCAGGAGCGTAACTGGACGACGGCGCTGCCTGCGGCGGCGACACGGCGGCGGTAAGACCCAAAACTCGAAAGCCCCGTTTTGATCCCCTGTTTCAAACCAACCTGTTTTGATGCTAGGAAATCGATTATTTGGTGATAGAAATGTCCTAGGGTGAGAGACGGGTTGATTGGGACCGGTTTGGACGAGGGAGACGGCGTGGATCGCCGGAGACGACGATCGGAGTTTAACCGTGAGTTTCAGCGACGCTCTGGTACGTTTCTTCCTGTTTTCTTTCTGTTTTGAGGTTGTAGAACCATATAACAGACCTAGACGACCCTATAGGGATGAACCCCATCGAAAATGGTGGCCGGAATCGTACGGTGGAATCGAGTCAAGCCGTGGGTCGACGGCGACCGGGTTCCAGTCAAACGGACTGACCCGGTACTGTAGCATGATGACGTCATCATGATGACGTCACTTCTGACATCATGATGACGTCATCCTGTCAGATGTTGTCAGACCAGGGACCAATCAGAACATGCCACGTGTCACCTGACAAGTGTCAGTGATGACGTCATGCTGACGTCAGCAGTACTGTAGCAGCGTTGACCCACGCGTTGACCAAGCGCGTGGGGGCACGTGTGAATAGTGATTTTGGTGGGCTGGTACCATTTTCAAGGTTTCGACGATACGGATCCAATGGAGGTGGTTTTGTGTCGATCGGAGATCGTTAGATTAGTCAAAATGGGGTTTGAAGCACCGGGAATAGTGCCCGGGATGCGATTTTGAGGCGGATCTGTTCTAGGGTCTTGGTATTGATGTTATAGGGTCTTTAAGTAACCCTCAGGTATAAAAATACAGGTTTTAGAGATCGTTGAACAGGAAGGACCGAGCGTGAGTGGGCTATTTGACTTATAAAAGGCTTGCATGCATAAACTATTTTACTATTTCCACTTATGATTTCGGTGAGTCTTATATGAACTGTTTATATATGCTATTACAATGTTTTGGGCATGAGACCCGTCTGGATTATATGTGGTTTTTGTTTGGGATGTCCGGGGGGACATAGGGTAAACTATACTGTTATTGTACTGTACTTTCCTACCTGTGTATATTGTCTCCTCCAGGGAGGGTCGTTGGCCTGGGTGGACCCTGGAGTAGTCACGGGGCCCTGACTGAGTGGACCTGACCCCCGTTGGGCTGCTCACTCTCAAGAAGGCATGTTCATATACCTCGGGCAGTGACTAGGATACCGGGAGCCGATGTACCTAGAGAGTCTCGGGTGTGAGACCCTGAGTGGCAACGCGTAGCCTTAGAACCGTGACATCATTTGGGTTGGGTTTTACAGTGCACTGATATGTTAGTTTCTCCTTTCGATTATTATCGTGGTTTTATGGTTATGATTTCATTATAATATTATATTTTCACTGCATGCAAGATTTGGAAAACGGAGGGGTAAAATCTTATGATTATTTATTATTAAATTGATTTATAAACTTTTATTTTTGGCCCACTCACCCTTGTTTTACTGACCCCTCCAGACCCTGACACGGAAGTAGAGGAGGAGGACCCGAATGAGGAGGTAGAGGTTTAGTTTGCTTAGCTGTGCACCTGTACACCCACTTGTGGGTAGGTTGAGCACCGAATAAATGTACTCTGACTACTGTGCTCACGTGTTGTTTTTTTACTTTCCCTTGTCTGACAGTATCGCTTTAAACACTGTTGTTGTTACGTTATCTATCTAATTAAGTGTTCGGTTTTTATTTAAGGGTAATTTTGGTATGTTTAGAGTCATTGTCAGACGGGAGCGGGGCACGTCCCCGGGTGGTCCCAGTGGGATTGGGACGGGTCCTGTCACCATAGGGCACACTATTCATAAAAGAGTACCCATGTTAGGATAGGTGTCTCCCAATCATCAAATTTTGGGAGCCTTGAATCCAGTAGCTTGTGGGTCGTCATCATTGTAGGGCGGTCATTCTCATCTTCCTCAGTTAGCCTGATGCTTCCTAGATCATGATCATAGAAGCTTGCTTCTGCCACCATGGGATTATCTATAAATGACTTTATGTTCGCTTGAATGATTTCCCAACGACCTTTCTAGAAAGCAGTCTCTTTAAGGTTCCAAAGAGCGATCTACTGGTGGAGGGTGGATGGGATACAGATACTTTTGTGGATCCAATCCCTTCCCAAAAGCATCTTGTCGTTATCCATGTTATCGATCACAAAGAAAGCCAGCATTGGAACCGGCTGTGATTTTTAAGTGTAGAACCCCAAGAATCTTAGTAATAGATCTAGCAAAGTTGGCCATTATCGTTCTTGTCAAAAAAGGTTCTGGACACAGGACATTAATAGAAGCTCCTCTATAAATCATGACCAATCTGTTCGAGATACCTTCCAAGTAAGCAGTGATAAAGATGAGGCGTAGGTGATCTATCATTTCCTTAAAAGGATTTGAGAAGATCATCTTCTCCCTGTAGTAATTAGGTTCTGAAATGAAACCTTAGCTTTCCTCATGATTGGGATCTCGATCACTGCTCGAGATGGTTCGTAGACAATCAAATCACTTTTCATTTGGTTCATCTGGTGGGGGCAGCTGCCAAGTGCTTTAGAAGCACTACCACTAGGTTTACCTCCTAGTGAACCTCTTATTGATCCTCATCGGGAAACCCTTCCATCTTCTTGATCTCCAACAAGTACTTCTCAAATTCTTTAAGCTTTTTTTGGTCATGATATGACCATAACTTTTTTGGGTATCCTAGTCAGAGTTTTTTCCCATTTTTAGGATGTAAAGATTTATGGATTAGCCATTTGACAATTCATCTTCAGTAAAGTCGCCAAACATGATTTTTCTTCTGGCTCTGCTAGGAGTCTCAGACGTAGAGCTTGGGAGGGATATATTTCTTTGTAGGTTGACTCCATCCTTTCTCTTTCTCCAGTTTTCCTGAGGAGGACACATCAACTCCCTGTTGGTTAATGGCGGGGTTGCCCCCCAAGTTTGTCTGAGCCAACTTGTAGGCTCTAAATTGCGCTGGATCCTGCGCTTGGTAGTCCTTCCTAATTATTTCTCGGATTTCCATTCTTTCCAACTATATACCATCTCCTCATTTGGATAATGGCCTTCCCAAGTCGAGATTTTACTGATATCGGAGAATTGGCCTTTCGACCATTGGTTAGAGATGTTTTGCTAGTTGGTCATATCTGCTTCTTGATGTCCCCTAGCCTTTTGAAGATCGAAATTCAAGGAAGCTTTCCTTTCAGACTATGAGGTTCGTAGCTGGTTTCGTGACAATTAAGGAGGTCATCATCCTTTTTTTTTTTTTCTCTCAACCTCATTAGTTTTAGGTATATCTTAGCATTTGAGATAGGATTTCTAGCACACACTCTATCCTACACTTTCTACACATGACCAAACCTCCAATGATCGTGGCTAGCAATTCTCCAAGCTCCTGAGTTTCCTTGGTAGCCTTTGGATGACCTTCTTTGGCCACATTACCTTTTTCAGGCTGTGAGCATTGTAGGTCGACCATGTTCACATATGCCATAGGGAACCGGTTAGTGCCCACTATCATTGGCATTTTTGGTATTGGGGTTAGAGCGATATGACTCTAGTTGATCAAGCTTTGGATTGTATTCTTGAATTGGACACAATTTACGAAGGAGTGGTGTGGTGATACATACCATTTGCAAGACTGATTCCCCTTGATTTCCTCTAGTTTAGGCATTTCTTACTTGGGATTAGATTTGATCACCATTTCCTTGACTAATTCATCTTATATCTCTATGACTTGGTCAAGTCAAACAGATATGAGGTGAAAATCTAGATATTGTTGGCAAAGTATCCCCTAATCGGATTAGAAAGTTTTTGAGCATGCACGAGTTTAGCCAATGATTTGAGAGTTACAGGCTTCTTGTACGAAGTCTCAATCTATGTTATAGCTACCTCTAGTTCCTACCTTTTTTTCTCAATCTATGTTGAGCAGGTATCTTGTTTTCGTAAAAAGATGGTCCTTTAGAGTTATGGAAGTGGCGTTGTTTTTCTTTCAGCTGTCTCTCAAATTTCAACATAGATATCACTAGCTCTAGCAAGTCCGAGAAAGTGGTGTCATCGAACCTTTTTTTCAATGAGAATCTTAGTGCTCTCTGAGCAATGACCACCATTTGGCCATTGTTCATAGGAAACATGCACTTCATCTTCAGCCTTTCAAGACTCATAATGAAACTCTCATTGATAGGACTCAGTCCAAAAATGCTTTGATAACCGTGTCTAGTCTTGCTTCCGTCTAATAAGCAATCTAAAATTATGAAACTACCCTAAACATTTTTCAAATAGGGGATAATCGAATTGATTTCTTGTGTATGGCTTTGCTTGTCGATTAACTCCAATCTTCATCCAACGACTTGGAAGGTCATCAAAACTATTAAAAGTGTGAGTGCACCCACAAAAGTATAAACCTTTACCCTCCATTACAAAACTAAACATAAGTCACCGTGATTCAAATCCAAATCAAATCACAAATTAGGGGACCCACTAATCATCAAAAGCCAATAGCCCACATTTCCCTGAAATTCCCAATTTATCAAAACACTGGTAGAAATCACTGGACATAACATCAATGAATCAACACCAACCAATCCTTAATAACTTGGCTTTTGCTAGCTGGATATCCTATACTACATAGAAAACCTTAGGATCTGCAGAGCCGAGCTCCGTAAGTCTGAGTCCCATCTCCGGAATCAGCAATGTTTGGGAAGTCACCCTAGGCTCAAGCTGTTCTCATCCAGAAGATGTCATATCTCCAGCCTCAAGATCTGCAGAGCTTAACTCCAGACGTCTGAGCGCTCAAGACATACGAGGATAGTAAAACGTGGAAAACAAAATAAATCCAAGAAAACTTTCTTTACCATAAATCTTTGATTAAATCCAAGTCAAAATATTTTCAAACCCAGGGCCTGAGATGTAACAGCCCGTCCCAGAAATCGGGATTTGATTGGTGGTTAATGTCGGATTAGTGACGTTAATCAGTGATTAGTTGGAGGCTTTCGGACGGAAGGTGCAAAATGACGATTTTGCCCTTGAAATGGGCAAAATGTTGACTTTTTGTTCTGGAGGTCAAATGGACTTTGACTGATGACCATGACGTAGTTCGGAAAATCACGAGTTCATAGACAGGTGGCACGTCTGATTCCGACATTCGAGGAAAAAGTTATGACGTTCGGAAGTTGAAGGGTATTTTGGTAATTTGATCGAATATGGGTAAATAGTTGACTTTTTAGATGACAAGGAATTTTCACGTATTTCAAGGATCGTTAGATAGGTTTCAATGCCCTGAATACAACGACAGGCGGTAGGTGTTGTTTGGAGTGCGGGAGATAAAGTTACGGGTCTAGAACTCCGAAGGGCAAAACGGTAATTTGTGCAACATTTTTCTACATTGGGATATGTGCCCAGTGCTTAGTGGACAAGTGGCCATTCTGGGGATTGATGCCCACTGATTGTAGGACATCTTTCCTTCTCACGAAGGCAGTAGACCCTTCCCATCGCCTTTGTTTGTTTTCAAAATCGGGTGTGTGTGCAGGGTAAAGAACGGAGGGAAAACAAAGGATTGAGAGTGAGAAGCTTAGGAGAGTTGGTTGAGGAAAGGGACAAGTTAGTCGTGTGTGTGAGAAGTGAGGTGAAGTCTATTGAGTGAGTGTGGGTGAGAAGTGATTAAACACAGAAAACAGAGAAGACCCGTGAGTCCCCTGTTCGAATTCAAAAATAATGAAATTGTATTGAAGGATGAATAAGCCTAATGTATTGATCAAATGATGATCTAGAGGTCACCAGGAGTTGATCCCGCCCAGTTTCGAGCCCTAACATGGACGGTAAGTGGAAAAACTCGTGAACGTTACCTTTGACTTTGAAAATGGCAGGGTGTAATTTAGTGACAGTTGCTTTAATTGGTTCTTTGGGCAAGGTTCTGACGACAAAAGGAAGCAAATGGAAGTGGAACGAAGGGTAAATGTGTCCAGAAACATGAGAACGATGAAGAGGAAGATTCGAGTTTTAAAGGTCGATCGGAAGGAAGTCTTTCGTTCTTCTTTTTATGTTTTGACATTGTAGTATTATAGGAAAGGGTTGTACGTACCGTAGGAAGGAAAAGCACTAAAAACGGATCAAAATTAGACGAGTTAGGAGGCTGGACCGCTTGCGTCGGTTCGGTCTAATCGGGCCTAATCGGACCGCTTCAAATCGCTACTGTCTCAAGGTAGGGGATGATGAACAGTAAGCGTGTGGCTCCCACGCGCATCCACTTCATGCGGTGCGAGTGGGCACGTGGTATGCCTTTTGAGGAAGGTTTCAACACGATTTTTAAAGTATTTGATGTAACGAATATTTGGGATTGATTTCGAGTCGATCGGACATCGTCTCGATAGCTTTTGGGGTGTCCGAAGGTTTTAGGCCTCGGTTAAAAATAGTTAAAAATTCGAAAAAATTACGGGGCTTAAGTCTGATCATTGTGAAGTAGTTAGTGACCTTATTGTGGGATTTAAACAGGTTCAGGAAAGCCGAGGATAATGGATTAGCTGGGAAAGCATAAGTGCACGTGTATCTAGGAGATGGCATAATGGTTTGTGAGTGGACTTTGCTTTCTAACTTATGATGCATGCATATGTGTTTTTATATATTTTTATATGTTTTCTATACGTGATTCTATGATTTGATTTATGATCTTGATGGTTTACAGTTTTGCATGAATTTCGAGATTATAAAGTAATTGCACGTTTTACGAGATTTCGAATGATCTTGTGATTTGATCATGGTTTTAATGATTTGATTTCGGGATTAGAAATATGATTTGATTTCAAGGATTTGAAATGGATTTCATAAAAGTGATTTTGGGCTTAGAGCCCTGTTCATGAGATTTCGATATACGAGATTTCGGTTTTGGAATTGGTTTTCGGAAACGATGTTTCGGATTTGGTTTTGAAACTTGGAAAGGAAATCTGGATTTGGGTTTGGGATGATGGTTCCGGATGCTAGCTTACGGAATCATTGTTGCGAATTCGGAGATGGATTTTCTATGGTTTTTCACTGTTGATTGAAAATGGTTTTGGGTTTAAAGACCCGGAAAAATAAAAGAAAAACCACTGGATCTGGTTTTGAGTTTAAAGGCTCAGTTGATTGACGGGGGGAGGGCCTTGGATTGATATGTTTTGAGTTTAAAGACTCGGTATATGTTTTGAGTTTAAAGACTTGGATATGATACCCCCCCCCCCCCCCCAGAGGCCTGTGCTTGTGTTTTGAGTTTAAAGACTCGTTGATATCCCGGGAAAGCCTGATTATTGCGCATGGTTTTGAGTTTAAAGACTCGGGCGCACTTGAGATCCAGCAAACTCGTATGATTGATGTTTTTCACTGGTTTTCAGATGTTTTGGGCAGTAGCCCGAATGATTTGGATTTGATGAGTTTTGGAACCGAGTTCCCGTACTTTGAGATTGCTTTGGGATTTTGGGCTGAGGCTCTGGATTTGAATAACTGATGGTTTCATAACATTGATATGCATGCATTGGGTTTTGCGTGGAGGGTAAAAATGGTGTTTTCTGATAACTTTTTTTGAACTTATTATTTATTTTTGTCCACTCATAGTCTTTTCATGTTTTCGATACCCTACAGGTTGTAGCGGTGTGGGTTGTTGGTCGAGAAAGATGGAGACATCACACACGAGAACCACAGTAGATTCCATGCACTCTAGGAAGGCCGGAAGCTTTTGGACGCTCGGACCGAGTTTCCCTTGTCCGACTTACGTGTCACATGGAGGTTGGACATTAGTTTAGCCTTCGTGGCATGCGTAAGTTAGACGGGAGCAGGATTTAGCCCTTAATCCAGGGGGATTGGGGGCAGGTCCTATCAAATTGGTATCAGAACAGGTTTTGTGCGCTCTGCGTGGGGTTTGGTTCCCAGAGTCGTTGGTTCGTCACCTTCGGTGTTGCGATGTTACTGTGGATGTGATGTCTCAGCGCGAAACAGCCCGTTGTCAACCTGGACGCAATAGTGATAGTATGTTTGCTAGTGGTTAGTTAGCGGCGATTGTTAGTATCAGGGATGTTAGTTGCTCGATACGCGGGGTATGGTGAGACAGATGTCGGGTTAGGGCCAGGAAAGTTAGCTTGTTTGGTGCTGGGTTTGCTGAATGGTTGGACTATAGGGTAGGAGATATGCCATCGAGATTAATCTGGATGGTAGTCGGTGAGCTATGACTGAGTAGGTTGGTTGGCCTGTGGGGCTTGATAGTAGCCTGGTGGTATATATGAGCCGAGGAGGCCGGTTGATGGTGGCTTGCTAGGCCGGGTTAGGCCGGATGATGAAAGTATGGACTTGTGACCATTTGGTCAGATTATTTGAGATTGGGCTTGTATGGCTACGAGTAGCCAGCTACCTCGAGTGACGGGGTGTAGGACCTACTTTGAGATTCGAGGGATTTCCCCCCTAGCGATGGGTACTGGTGGATTGTTGGTAGGGAGAGTTACGTTAAAGGATGCTCTTAGTCGGGTGTGACAACCCGAGTGGTAAGGTTGTAGTGAACCTTTGGCTCTTGCGGGTTTGGATAACCCTTATGACGAGGATGATTTAGGAAACCCCGTGGGATGACGGGTCTGGACTGGGAGGTCCTTGGAGAGTAACCCCGGAGTAGGTGCTTAGTCTGGGAGCTGTGAGATGGGGGATTGTGGTTAGATAGTTGTTGTGGTTGGGCCGACTCACGGCCAGATTGGAGATGTTGCTGCTAAGTGCAGCCGAGGTAGTGGATGATCAGTAGATGACTCTGGATGAGTCCAGTGAGATTGTGGCGTTGGTTGAGCATTTGGTTGCTTAGAGTTGTGGACTACGAGGGGTGTCAGTTCCTCCGACCCGAGTATAGATTGAGGGTCTCATCTCAGTTTGCGCGGAGATGTAGGATTGGTATGCTGTGAGCCGAGATAGGAGAGTCACTAATGTCCTTAGCCATCTCACGTTAAAATCCTCTAAATTTCGGGATAAATTATGTATTAAAAACATAGGCATAACTTTGGAAACCCAAAACTACCATGAGATGTTGTCCGCTCGAATCGAAATCTGTACCAAAATATCCATAATATCAAAAACATCAAAACTCATGTTGATCGGACCTCGAAACGGCAAAGCATGCGTCTCCACATGCCACCTATGCTCGCAATGTGTAGATTTCATGTGCTACTACAGGGTCAACTTTAACCTCTCGTGGGTTGACCTACGGGTTTGCAACTCGGACCCGATCAGGGCGACTCAAACTAGTCCAAAAACGCCCATTTTATGCCCGTTTCTTTAATTTCAAGCCGCCAAACACATCTACACAATCCCATGAATAATCCTGTAACCTCAAAACAGGGAAATCTCACCTTGAAATGAGAACACAATCCTACGATTTTCAGCCAAACTTCGGACATATCTTCCAAGATTTTTCCTACATCCAAACCTTCAAGTTCCTGGCTCATAATGATCACAGGGTCTCAACTAAGAGCTTGGAAAGTTTGGTTGCAAGCTTGGAAGCTTCAAACGTCCTCGACCCAATTTTTGGTTTTTTGAACTTTAGGGTTTTTCCGGTTACGGGTTTCGTTCCTCCTCGGTTCTTCTTCCTTTCTAGTTCTATCTCTCTTTCTCTCTTCCTAGTTCTCCCTTTCTTCTTCCCTCTCCTGTCTCCCTCGTTTCTTCCTTCCTCCCAATTTTTCTTCTCGAGTTTGGTTGCTTCTAACACACTAAGTACACAAACACCCACAGTTAGTGCAACAAAAGAGATAAGGATGGGACACATGTCACCATCATACAAGTTCAAAAATATATCTCCACTTGTTAAATTAACAAAATGCCCCTAATGTGAAAATTACCAAAATGCCCCTGGTAATTTCAAACCCGCAACAAGCTTGTACGATCTTTGATTCCAACATGTTGCCTATCAATGGACTTAGGACTCTAAGACCTATGTAATGGTCCTCAAAAAAATTCTAAAAAGTACTCTAACAAAAAAGTCAAATTTGACTTACAAGGGTTAAATCTTCAATTACCTTTTTAAATTCTTGAAAATAACTTTTTTGGTTTTTCAGGTCTGTACAATCAATCCCCCTTAAGGAATTTTGTCCGACCCAAGTAATCCAGGGTATGTCCTATCCCTACGTCTATCATTGGATCATGTGTACTCCTCGTGTATCTATTTCATCACCAAACCGTGCATAAAGCTCGCATGTTGGAGGCATGACGTTCACAAACCTAAACTTGTACAAAAATGCTCTAAATTAGCTAGATCTTCATGTAATGGCGTAGAGGACCATCAAAACCATTAAAAGTGTGAGTGGACAAAAATAAACATTGAAAACACATTTTTCGAAAGCATAATCATTTACCCTTCAGTATAAAACAAATGCATTTATACAATAAAACATAAGTCACTAGATATCCAATTCAAATCAAATCGCAAATTGCAGGATCCACAAATCATCAAAAGATCGTGACCCATATTTCCCTTAATAACCTGGACACAACATCAGTGAATCAAATCACAAAAGACCCTGTTTACCAAAGAAACAGTGGAAATCCCTGGACAAAACATCAGTGAATTAAGACCAGTCTATCCTTAATAACTTGGCATTGGCAAGCTGCATATCCTAGTCTCTGCCAGCTAAATATCCTGTGCTACGTAGATAGCTTCAGGATCTACAAAGTCATGCTCCAGATGTCTGAGTTCCATCTCTAGAATCAGTGACATCTGGGAAGCCACCCGTAGTTAAAGTTGCTCGTATTCGAAAGATGTCACATATCCAACATCAATATCTACGGAGCTGAGTGATAACCAGATCCGATGATTGGTAACTGTGGAAAATAAAAATAAAACCAAGGAAACTTGCTTTACCATAAATCTTTTACTTAAAACCAAGTCAAAACATTAACCCAAAACACTGTTTTCAAACAATAACCATAAAAAAACTGTGTCCCCAATAAATCCAGAAACCATCATATAATAATTTCAAATCACTTCTCAAACCAAGCAATTGAATCATGCAATAAAATATTTAAAACATTTAACTATGCATGCATCATAGTTATAAAACAAATGTCCACTCAAAAACTGTCCAAGTGGCTAGCTATACGGCCTGCCAAAGTTTATAACCGAGATTCATTAATGTCCATAGTCATCTCACATTAAAATCCTCTAATTTTCGGGATAAATTACGTACTAGAAACATAGGCATAACGCTTCAGACACCTAAAACTACCCCAAGATGATGTATGATCGACTCGAAACATGTGCCAAAATTTCCATAACATAAAAAACATGGAAATTCATGTTGGCTAGAACTTAAGATGGCAAGGCATGCGCCTCCATGCATTGCCCACGCTCTTTGCACGTGGCCCTCACGCACTGCCACATGGTCACCTTCAGCCTCCCGCGAGCTGGCAACTAGAACTTGACCTGGTCGACTCGACTCGATCCAAAAAACATCCATCTCACATCCATTCCTCCTCCTTTCTTCTTCTTTCTGGTTCTGTCTCTCTTTCTCTCTCATGAGTTCTCCATTTCTTCTTCCCTCTCCTTTTTTTCTTCCTCCGTCTTCCTTCCTCAGTTTTTCTTCTTTGGTTTGGTTGCTTCTAACACACTAAATACACACACACACACACACACACACACACACATACCTATAGTCGGTGCAACAAAATAGATCAGGGTAGAGAAGATATAAGGATGGGACACCTGTCACTATTGTACAAGATCAGCAAAAATATATCCACTTGTCAAATTACCAAAATGCCCCTAATGTAAAAATTACCAAAATACCTTTGTAATTTCAGATCCGTAACAAACTTGTTCGATCTCCGATTCCAATATGTTGTCTACCTATGGACTTCAGACTCCGAGACCTACGTAACGGTCTTCTCGAAAGTTAAAAAAGTACTATAAAGAAAAAGTCAACTTTGACCTACAAGGGCAAAATCCTCAATTCCCTTTTTAAATTCCCAAAATTACCTTTTTCAAATTTTTGGGTCATTACACTCATTCATCTCATGCTCTCCTGTTTGATGGCAGCTAGCTCACTGATCGTGACATCAGGCTCGACCCGATAAAACTCTTCATGGAACATGGCTTCCATTTGTTCCCAAGTGTGTATGGAGGTTTCTAACATCCAAGTGTACCAAGAAAAAACATCCCAAGCTAAAAAGCTGTTGAAAGATGTAGCTTGAGATATTAGTTATCATCAAGAGCTATACATTGGACCAAGAATCTTCATATATCTTCCAGAGATAATGTACTACCATCTCCACTAAAGAGTGAAAAAACACGCTATTTGAAGTTCCTGGGAGTCCTTGAATCATACGCCTTATTTCGGCCATTTCAGTCAAGATTCCATGATGTTCAACTACACATGGTGTGACAGGACCCATCCCAATCCCCTCGGGATTAACGCGGGATGACCCTACTCCCGTCTGACACAAAGTGTCAGACAAGGGATATTTCCGACCTTTGCCCTCCCGGGCTATCAGAGTACGCCAGGATCCAGAGGAGGTATGTTGTAACGACCCGTCCCGAGTATCGGGATTTAATGTTATTTAATTATGATTTAGAATGACTAATCTGGGATTAGTTGAGTGATTTCAGACGAATTGTGCAAAATGACCGGTTTGCCCCTAGGCGTGAGCAAAACGTTGACTTTTAATTCGGACAGTCAAATGGACTTTGACCAATGACCGTGACGTAGTTCAGGACGTTACGAGTTCATAGACAGGTGGCACGTTCAATTCCGACATTCGTGGTGAAAGTTATGACGTTCGGAAGTTCAGGGGCACTTTCGTAATTTGGACGAAATAGGGGAAAATGTTGACTTTTTGATCAGGAGGTCCGATGGTCAAGGGACAAGGACCGTTAGGAAGGTCTTGATGCCCTGAGTCCGTAGACAGGCGGCACACATCAATCGGAGTCCGAATGACCGAGTTACGGGTCTGGATGCATGAGGGGCATTTTGGTAATTTTCTGCACAGGGGCAGAATGGTAATTTCACTGAGTGTTTGAACGGTTACTGTAGCACCATGGAGGGGAACATGGCCAGCGTACGGGTGGTCTGTTTATGGGTTGTATGGATTGTTTAATTACATTGTGCGATGCCAGGCTGTGTGGGACGGTGGATTTGGCCATTAATCCATGGCTGGTGCACCTGAAAATAGAAGAAAACAGAGGACTGTTTCCCACACTTGTTCAGTCATCCCCAGGCCAAAATTGAGTGGGTTTTGAACGGGAAGAGAGTTTGGATTCTGAGTGAAACACTCTGAGATTGAGAGAGGGAAAAATGAGAAGGTTTTGGTGTGTGGGGTGTTCTGAAAAACCCGAACTGGTTCTGTGTGAAGTTCAAATTCGAACTCCCAGTTTAAGGCTAGCCCATGACTATTCGAGGATTGAATGAGCTTCCTGTAACCTCCACGAGTCGATTCAGATCAAATGTGGCCATTTTCGAGGCTCCTGGAGCCGTGCACAAGCGCGACGGATGACCGGAAATCCAAGCTTGGAGTCGTGACGTTTAAGGTGATCTCATGTCCAATTAGTCATGTCCTTTGGTTCATATTAGTCCTAATAAGCTCACTGTTAAGATAATTGGATTATGGTTTGGAAAACTCAGAGTTTGGGTGATCACGGGTCGTGGGTCTGATTTTGGGACTGTTTTGGTGAATCAGGGAATGGAACTTTGATTAGATAGTTGAGGAATGTGATGGAATAAAAAACGGAAGGAATCAAGGTCGAATTGATGGTTATCCAATCGGGTTAGATCGCGGGTAATCAGACCCGTTTACCAGTCATACGGGTGAAGACGGTGACTGTAGCAGTCACTGTAGCAGGCGTGTGGCTTTCACGCGCAGCCACTCACGACGGCGCGTGACGGTTCGTGGACACGAATCTCGAGGTGAGGTCAACATGACTTTTGTCCTATACAATGTAACGAACATTTTAGCGTTGGTTTCGTATCAATCGGACCCCGTTTCGATATTGTTCGGGATGTCCGAAGGTTTTAAATCCAGTTTAAAAATAGTTAAAAATTCGGGAAAATTACGGGACTTGAATAGGATGTTATTGGGTAGGTTCGTAACCCTCTAATGTGATTTGGACAGGATTGGGAGTCCCGGTGATAGTGGTGTGGCTCGGGAAGGCCTATGGCACACGTATCGAGGCGCTCGGTTAAACGGTCTGTGAGTGGACATTGGTTTTATAAATTCGATGCATGCATAACTGTTTCATGATTGTTATAATTGTGATTTTATGGTTTATTTTGGATATCGGTGAATTTATATTATTTCACGCATTTCGAGGCGAGTTACGTGTTTGCACGTAAATCGAGGATTTCTGGATTTGCACTGATTTCCATAATTGTGGTTCGGATTTGATTTCATGAAACGGTTACGGATTTGATAAAGTGGAATCGGGCCAGGAGCCCAGTTGATTTAAGAAATTGGGCCAAGGGCCCAGTTGATTTGAGAAATCGGGCCAGGGGCCCAATTGACTTATGAAATCGGGCCAGGTGCCCAGGTTATTTATATATGTGATTTTGGGTCGGGGACCCTAAAATGGAATTGAATAAATGATTTCGGATTTGATAATCAACTATTTGGACTTATGACGGTTTTATGGAAATTCGGGGCAGGGCCCTTGTGATATTTTGGAAATGAATAATAAAATGTGTTCCATAAAACCATCTCGATACGAGGATATATATATATATATATTGGTCTCCTCCAAGTTCGGGGACACTGGAGAAGTCACGGTGCATTGTCTGCGAGGGGTCATTGTATGGAGCAGCCAGACCGTATAGTGATCCAGGAGCAGGATTGCTATCATTAGACGTCCAGAACGTCAGACATCGGGAATGTCAGAGATATGGACCCGGTGAGACCCCGGGCAGCACGCGTTGCTTAATACCGTGAGATATGACGTCAGGGACGTCAAGCGTCAGGGACGCTAGGCATCGGGGATGTCGGAGATGGAAAATAATAAATGTATATTACTGGATTTATGAAATAACTCTTGGATTGACTTTTGGGATTTGAAACTATGCTTGGTTTCCGGGCTAAGGCCCTAATGGTTATTTCGAAGTAAATATGTGATTATTGGTTTTTGCTGCATGCATATGTTTTTACTGAGGGGCATAAATGTCTTATAAATGTTTTAAACAAACTTGTTTATTTTCGTCCACTCACAGTTTTTGTTTTTAATGCCCTTCAGGTTGATTCCGGAAGCGACTGCAGCAGAGACTGGGACATTGCACACCTCCTCCATCGATCCTTGCGTACTCTGGAAGCCCTTTCGGGCAGTGGCAACTAGTTATCCCTTGTCTGACACCTCTTATCAGACGGGAGCATGACACATTCCAGGGTAATCCCGGGGGGATTGGGATGGGTCGTGTCAAGTGGTATCAGAGCAGGTTTTGCTCTTTTGTGCACAAAGGTCGAGGGTGTGATGTCTCTTTGGGCTGCAGTTCCGTTGTCAATCTGATAGATAGTTTTAGGTTTGAGTAGTGGATAAAGTGTGTTTGGCCCGATACGCCGTGCTTTAACGTGATTCGACCCAAGTGGGGTTGTTTGTGTTTAACTGGTAATGTAGGACCGTCGGTTCGGTCATGTGATGATGGATTGTTGTGCTACTGGGCACAGTTGGGTTCAGGGAACCCCATTTGAATAATGATATGGGAATGCGAAACTCAGTTGAGTAATGGTCTAAAATGTGGACCCTGGTGGTGATGGCTAGGGTAAGAGATGTTGGTGCATCGAAGTTAGCCGATGACCTTTGTGGTGGAACCCACGATGAAACCCACGTTGAGTTGACGAATAGATTGGATTGGGCGTCTATACGATGTCAGGACCGCGGAGTCGGTCAGGTTGTGGATTTTACTACAGAAGGCAGTTGGGTTCGGTGGAACCCTAGGGTGTGATTTCGGAACCCTAATTTATAATTGATGGAATGGAAAAGTGAACTTTAAATGGGAACTTGTGCTGCGACGAGCGGCGAAGGTCATGGATGACCATGTGGATGACTCTAATGAGTCTAGTCAGGATTATGGGATTCGATCCATGGATACGGTTATGGGATAAGATGTGGAATTCCGTGTTGGATCGAATAATAGTGTGAGGTGTGGATACAGATCTTGACAGCGATGACTGTTGGTCGACAGTTGTGTCGAGATAACTGGCTATCGAGGGTATTTAGTGTGATTTTAACACTTGAGGATCAGGGGGCGTTCAGGGAACGTTCATTATCCTGATGTGCGGAAGGTCAATTGGAGGTGCCCATAGTTGTGGGGTACGAGTGGTGATACGGGATCGTCGTTTGGTATGAACGGAGACCCAGGGTATCAACTGTGCACACAGGGTGCTAGCATGGATGTTCGTGTGCTAGCGTGGATGTTCGTGTGCTAGCATGGATGTTCGTGTGCTAGCGTGGATGTTCGTGTGCTAGCATGGATGTTCGTGTGCTAGTGTGGATGTTCGTGTACTAGTGTGGATGTATGGATGCCTGTGTGTTGAGGCAAGTGTCGGTGATACTAGCACTGGTGCTGGTACCGGTGTCGGTGATTGAAGTTGTGGTGAGCCACGAGTTGGGATGTGACTCTGTCCTGATGGACATATGATTGGTATCTACGACTCAGTGGTGGTTGAGTCATGGACTGGATAGGATCCAGTGGAGGTCGTGACGTGTTGGGATAAGTCCCAACAGTTATGAGATAACAAGTGATGAATGGATAAAAAGGTATGTTTGGGACTTGGGGAATCTAGGGACGATGTTCCCTACGTTATGAGAATCAGTGGATTTGGGGAGTTGTTGTCAACTCCGAGATTTGTAAGATTGTTTATCTCTATTATCCCCAGGAAGTACAAGGAAATTACTTGAAATTGGAAAATACGAGGGAAACCATTTGTGGTATTGATGTGGGATTTTGTGATTGTGAATCACGTGGAACCTGAGTATTGAACCTGTAAAGGTTGAGATGCGAGACGAAGGCTGTAAGGTATGCACATCCAGGAAGAGTTGAGAAATTCCCGTTCGGAATCGGGGCGTGTGCATAAATGATTATTAACGGACGTGAGGTCCGAGTAATGGATTGATTTTGGACACGTGGTTGTCCAAGTGAGTTGGGGATGTGGGAAGTCCAGTGGTTGGACTTGACATCTCATTGGGAACATGTCTGTTTCCAACATGGTTGGAACTCCCGATTCGGGGAGAGTTGTTATTGGGGGACGAGAGGAGTGCTCGTTTCCGCATCGGTGATTGGTATTCTGAAGTCATTGGGGTTGACTTCTTATTTTCTGCCCTGGCGGACATTGATGATTGTTGTTACCAGTACGTGAGCGTGTATTGGTGAATGGACCCATGATTGGCCTTGGGTCATTGGACACAAGAAGTTGTGTATGATTCTGGAATTGGTGGTGAAAATTGGGGTCACCATTCCACCTAAGGAAATTTGACAAAGGATTCAATGAGGGTGTAAGACCCTACGATTGGTTTTCTGATGGATTGTTGGCTACGTGAGCATGTGTGGATCCTAGGTGGATCTGATTTGGGATGTTGTGGACTTTGGACGATGTGACGATCTAGGATCGTGATGTTACTTGTCGGAGGACGTAGTGATGGATCTGGATCGTGATCTTGATGATCCAGATAGGGTGAGAGGTTATCACTCTACCTTGGTATGTGAGTCGTAAATACCGGGACTGAACTTCTTTTCGAAGTGGAGCCTATATGGTTGTTACTCAGGTAAGTAGGTTTCCGAAGTGGTCGGATTGTTGTCAACCTTAGACGTGTGGATATTGGGATTGGCTTCCCTATGAAGTCAATCGAGTATTTTGAACTGGTAACCGATAAGATCGGTTTTGGTACGTCTCGGTAGACATGAACGAGCTTTTGGGTTTTGGAATCGAATTTCTGGGTGACGATTCAGGATTCGATTTCGAAGCTCGAAAGTGGATTACTGGATTTGGGTGCGGAATGATTATTCCAATGCTAGCTTACGGAATAATGATTTCGGATTCGGATTTGGAAATGGATTTTGGGTCGGAGTTTTGATCTGTCTGGTACAGTATCTGACAGATGGACTCTAGGTAATCAGAACGTGTTTGGCCACAACCTAGGTGGTTGTAGGCGGATTGATGGATAGATGAAAGTACAGGGTACGTTGTGCGAGGATTGATACTGGATAGGCTGAGTGGTGCCTAGTGACGGTACATGGGATGTACCAGTGGTGTGTGATTTAACGTGTTGGTAATTGGCTTGGTTCAGATATCATTTGTTTGGTTGTGATTGTGGACTGGACATTGGATAATGTGCGCTGAGCAGAGTGATTTTGTCGGGTTTAGTGATTGTATGAGCAGGTGCTCTTAGCCATGGATGGCTAGTTGAACCCTAGTATTGAGATGTGTGATCACTGCTGGGCTGGGATTCAATGTGTTCCAGTTACACCACTTGATTGAGTAAGTTGACGGTATACGTACACTCAGGATGAGTGAGTTGGTGGTCTGTGTAACCACGAGTAGCCCTGCGTGATGTTATTACGCCGTGATTTTCCAACGTCATGGTTCGCTGACGGAGTCGGTATGGACATTGAGATTGATATATGTCGCAGGAGTGGACTTGCCCTGCGAATTGAGATCATGTGGTTAATCTTACGCTGTATCGAGGGTGATGTAGTACGAGGTGTTGTCACTAATTAGTCGATGGCTGGAGCTTTACTAGGGTGGTAAAGCTTAGTGGCGACAGTTTGGCTGTTGGTTTCAGCGTGGACTGACAGGTGTGTTTTGGTGACTCCCAGGGGGGAGCAGACGTCGGATATATTGATGATTGAAAGAAACCGATAAGCTGAAGGAGTCAGCTAAATGGTAAATTGACAAGGATCAGGTGATCAATTTCACTCGCGAGGTCGAGTATGGTTGGTGAGGTGAGAGACCGTGATGGGACGTCAGAGTTCAGACAAGCTTTGTGTTGGCTAGTGGGTGTACAAATGTACACAGATATGAGATCGAAATGTTTTCCACGAGGTGGATGTGGAGTAAGGATATTTGGTAATTTCGAGGACGAAATTATTTGAGGGAAGGTTGTAACGACCCGTCCCGAGTATCGAGATTTAATATTATTTAATTATGATTTAGAATGACTAATCTGGGATTAGTTGAGTGATTTCGGACGAATTGTGCAAAATGACCGTTTTGCCCCTAGGCGTGGGCAAAACGTTGACTTTTAATTCGGACGGTCAAATGGACTTTGACCAATGACCGTGACGTAGTTCGTGACGTTACGAGTTCATAGACAGGTGGCACGTTCGCTTCCGACATTCGTGGTGAAAGTGTGACGTTCGGAAGTTCAGGGGCACTTTCGTAATTTGGACGAAATAGGGGAAAATGTTGACTTTTCAATCGGGAGGTCCGATGGTCAAGGGCCAAGGACCGTTAGGAAGGTCTCGATGCCCTGAGTCCGTAGACAGGCGGCACGCATCAATCGGAGTCCGAATGACCGAGTTACGAGTCTGGATGCATGAGGGGCATTTTGGTAATTTTCTGCACAGGGGCAGAATGGTAATTTCACTGAGTGTTTGAACGGTTACTGTAGCACCGTGGAGGGGAACATGGTCAGCGCACGGGTGGTCTGTTTATGGGTTTTATGGATTGTTTAATTGCATTGTGCGATGCCAGGCTGTGTGGGACGGTGGATTTGGCCATTAATCCATGGCTGGTGCACCTGAAAATAGAAGAAAACAGAGGACTGTTTCCCAAACTTGTTCAATCATCCCCAGGCCAAAATTGAGTGGGTTTTGAACGGGAAGAGAGTTTGGATTCTGAGTGAAACACTCTGAGATTGAGAGAGGGAAAAATGAGAAGGTTTTGGTGTGTGGGGTGTTCTGAAAAACCCGAACTGGTTCTGTGTGAAGTTCAAATTCGAACTCCCAGTTTAAGGCCAGCCCATGACTATTCGAGGATTGAATGAGCTTCCTGGAACCTCCACGAGTCGATTCAGATCAAATGTGGCCATTTTCGAGGCTCCTGGAGCCGTGCACAGACGCGGCGGATGGCCGGAAATCCAAGCTTGGAGTCGTGACGTTTAAGGTGATCTCATGTCCAATTATTCATGTCCTTTGGTTCATATTAGTTCTAATAAGCTCACTGTTAAGATAATTGGATTATGGTTTGGAAAACCCAGAGTTTGGGTGATCACGGGTCGTGGGTCTGATTTTGGGACTGTTTTGGTGAATCAGGGACATGGAACTTTGATTAGATAGTTGAGGAATGTGATGGAATAAAAAACAGAAGGAATCAAGGTCGAATTAATGGTTATCCAATCGGGTTAGATCGCGGGTAATCAGACCCGTTTACCAGTCATACGGGTGAAGACGGTGATTGTAGCAGTCACTGTAGCAGGCGCGTGGCTTTCACGCGCAGCCACTCACGGCGGCGCGTGACGGCGCGTGGACACGAATCTCGAGGTGAGGTCAACATGACTTTTGTCCTATATAATGTAAAGAACATTTTAGCGTTGGTTTCGTATCAATCAGACCCCGTTTCGATATTGTTCAGGATGTCCGAAGGTTTTAAATCCAGTTTAAAAATAGTTAAAAATTCGGGAAAATTACGGGACTTGAGTAGGATGTTATTGGGTAGGTTAGTAACCCTCTAATGTGATTTGGACAGGATTGGGAGTCCCGGTGATAGTGGTGTGGCTCGGGAAGGCCTATGGCACGTGTATCGAGGCACTCGGTTAAACGGTCTGTGAGTGGACATTGGTTTTATAAATTCGATGCATGCATAACTGTTTCATGATTGTTATAATTGTGATTTTATGGTTTATCTTGGATATCGGTGAATTTATATGATTTCACGCATTTCGAGGCGAGTTACGTGTTTGCACGTAAATCGAGGATTTCTGGATTTGCACTGATTTCCATAATTGTGGTTCGGATTTGATTTCATGGAACGGTTACGGATTTGATAAAGTGAAATCGGGCCAGGAGCCCAGTTGATTTAAGAAATTGGGCCAGGGGCCCAGTTGATTTAAGAAATTGGGCCAGGGGCCCAGTTGATTTGAGAAATCGGGCTAGGGGCCCAGTTGACTTATGAAATCGGGCCAGGGGCCCAGTTGATTTATATATGTGATTTCGGGTCAGGGACCCTAAAATGGAATTGAATAAATGATTTCGGATTTGATAATCAACTATTTGGACTTATGACGGTTTTATGGAAATTCGGGGCAGGGCCCTTGTGATATTTTGGAAATGAATAATAAAATGTGTTCCATAAAACCATCTCGATACGAGGATATATATATATTGGTCTCCTCCAAGTGTCGGGGACACTGGAGAAGTCACAGTGCATTGTCTGCGAGGGGTCATTGTACGGAGCAGCCGGACCGTATAGTGATCCAGGAGCAGGATTGCTATCATTAGACGTCCAGAACGTCAGACATCGGGGATGTCAGAGATATGGACCCGGTGAGACCCCGGGCAGCACGCGGTGCTTAATACCGTGAGATATGACGTCAGGGACGTCAAGCGTCAGGGACGCTAGGCATCGGGGATGCCGGAGATGGAAAATAATAAATGTATATTACTGGATTTATGAAATAACTCTTGGATTGACTTTTGGGATTTGAAACTATGCTTGGTTTCCGGGCTAAGGCCCTAATGGTTATTTCGAAGTAAATATGTGATTATTTGTTTTTGCTGCATGCATATGTTTTTACTGAGGGGCATAAATGTCTTATAAATGTTTTAAATAGACTTGTTTATTTTCGTCCACTCATAGTTTTTGTTTTTAATGCCCTTCAGGTTGATTCCGGAAGCGACTGCAGTAGAGACTAGGACATTGCACACCTCCTCCATCGATCCTTGCGTACTTTGGAAGCCCTTTCGGGCAGTGGCAACAGGTTATCCCTTGTCTGACACCTCTTGTCAGACAGGAGCATGACACATTCCATGGTAATCCCGGGGGGATTGGGATGAGTCGTGTCATATGTGATATCTCGGTCTCTGCTACAGTCCACATGCGATGTCAACCTGAAGGGCAGTCAAAACATTAAAAACTGTGAGTGGACAAAAATAAAGAGTTTATAAAGCCTATTTCATAAAAGACCTTTGTACCCTTCACTAAAAAACATGCATGCATTCGAAAACCATTTAACCGAAAGAACCATATGTGGGAACTAAGCCCAAAACCATAATGAAAACGACTGTACGGGCCACTGCCCAAATCCATGAGGGACTTGGCCCAAATCATAAGAAACCAACCATACGGGCCACTGCCCAAAACCTGTGTAAACACACATCATATATCATATATAGCATACATCACATATACATATAATTCACACAACCAATCCTATCACGGTTTTCAAAGCTACGCGCGTGCTACCCATGTCTCAATCCGAGTCTTCTCAAAGTCAAGATCAATGTCCGTAGACCACTGACCCTACCTGAGGTAATAGTAACCATAGCCTTTCTGAGAGTAAGGAACCCAACTGGGGGGTGACTCCACTCAGTCGGTGCTCCGTGACTACTCCAGGGTCCACCCAGGCCAACGACCCTCCCCGGAAGAGATAGAAGAACAAGTAAAGGAAGGTATATGAACATATATATACATAACATAAACATTCATGCCCGGTTCTCCTGAACCGTCATGATCCATAACATCCATTAACCAAGGTTCATGCCGGTTCCCATAAACTGTCATGAAATGCCGGTTCCCATAAACCGTCATGAACCACAATGACCTTTCTAGAGTTCATGTCGGTTCCCATAAACCGTCATGAACTTGGAAATCCACGTAGGGTCCTTGACCCGAAATCATAAACTGTAAGGGCAAAGGCAAGGAGGCCCAAGGCGGACAATATCATGCTAGATGAGTCGGGACCTGACAGAGGAGGGTCGGGTCCTGACAGAATGGTATCAGAGCCAGACCCCAACCGGGAAGTGTGCCAGCGAGGACGCTGGGCCCTAAGGGGGGTGGATCGTAAGACCCGTGTCCTGGAGGGAACGGTGAACAATCCCACATTCGTGCGAGGGGGGAATGGTCTGGGAAGGGAATGGTGGTGTGCCTTAAAGGTGTAGGCACACACCTATCTAGCATGAGGCCTTTCGGGAGCTCACGATGCAACTTCCCAGGGGGTCACCCATCATGGAATTCCACTAGCCTCAACTCGCTTAACTCGGTCCAACATGGTGGCCTTTGATTAAGCCTGAATTCCTTTTCTAACCCCGTGTCTTCAGATCTTCTCTGGTTCTCTTAGCCACCCTTCATGCTAGTTGGGACATTTTAGCTTCAACAATTGGTGCTTTCATTAAGATCTGAATTGAGAAACACTCAATGAATGCTCTCTAGTTCATTTTTTGTTCATCAACTTCATTTTTCATTCATCGACTTTTTTTGTCGTTCTTGAACTTAGTTCATCATTCTTATCATAGGAAGAACACGACAATTGAATGGATCTGTCCCCAAATTTGCAAAAATCGGACTGTCCTGCTCTTGCCTGACAATTCATGTCAAACTAGGGATTTTCTATCACACTTACTCATATTGATATTGGGAACAAAATCCACCTCTTATAAAGTACCACCCACATCCAACTCATTTTCCCGAAAAGTAGTGGAAGTTGCTAATCGATCCATATGCAAGCCTTATTTCATTATTGCATGACCACAGACTCGAAATACATAACCACTTACTTTTTATATTATTAATTCTTTAATGCAAAATCATACAATCGTATTTCCATATTAATTACCATTTAGTCAAGTCTATAGCAAGGCACCCCATTCGTACTTTCCACAAATCCTTTGAATGATTGTATTTTACTATTAAGGTTCTATTACATTAATATGAACCATATGGTCAACTTCTATAACTTATTCATTTGTCAACATTTACATTATATAATCTTTTAATTAATTTACATAATAACTCAAGGCTAAGAACCTCATTTTCTGGCATTAAACCACCAAAACAATTATGGTTAAATTAACCAATTATCTTTTTTAATTTCATGTAATTGTCTATAAACATATTTTTAACCAAATATAAACATAAACTCTTTACACGTCTAAAACCGCACCCAAATGAAATTCACTTAGTCATAAAAAACTACATCAAGCATATAAATAACATAATCATCTTCAACACTATCAATTGTCGAGGAATCTATAAACATATTTTTTACGATTAATACTTCTCTATATCCCAAATAATAGTATAATAATAATAATAATAATAATGGAATTTTATAAGAAATGTATAACAAATCTTTGCAAATTTCCTTCAAGAATAAAATTTATTTTTGGGCTTTAATAATAAGATTAACCGAAATTAATATACTCAAATTCGCTACAAAGAATTGTTAATAATAATAATAATAATAATAATAATAATAATAATAATAATAATAATAATAATAATAATAATAATAATAATGGAATTTTATAAGAAATGTATAACAAATCTTTGCAAATTTCCTTCAAGAATAAAATTTATTTTTGGGCTTTAATAATAAGATTAACCGAAATTAATATACTCAAATTCGCTACAAAGAATTGTTAATTGGATTGTAACCATATTATATATATAACTTAGTAAATATGGTAATTACCTTAATTGACAACTTATTCATACGATGTACAACTGAACGCCGGTGCACGCACCGCCACGCGCTAAGGGAAGGTCCTTGTATGCCACGCGTCTGCAGGGTAATCCCCTACCTCTAGTAGGTCGAGCTCGTTTACTGGTTTCGGGTCGGCCCGACCCGCGACAATGACCCAACTTTCTCTCAGCCATTTCATGTCTGTTTTTAATGTTTCAAACGCCCAACTTCATCTAAATCAGCTAAGGAGGAGATCTATAAGATTAAATAGAAGAAAAACTTACATATACTCATTGTTTGATCCTGTCACCGATCAGCCATGGCTTCTAGGAACAGCTCCCCTGCTTCTCCATGTCTAAGCTCTTTCCTTTAGGCTTCACGAGGGTCACATGACCTCCAGGATCACACTAGCATGTATGTTAGCTTATTTCTTGATCCTAAGTTGTCAAGACCCGGCCCTCCTCGGTTAGGACTCGACTCATCTAGCACGATATTGTCCGCTTTGGGCCTCCTTGCCCTTACCCTCACGGTTTTGTTTTCGGGAGCTCACGGTGCAACTTCCCAGAGGGTCACCCATCATGGAATTGCACCAGCCTCAGCTCGTTTAACTTTGGAGTTCCAACCGAATCCAAAGCTACTGAGCTCCCAAAAGGCCTCGTTTAGATCAGAGTTGCGCAGCGGCACACTCTGCCCGAAGGGTTTTGTTCCTGGGAGCCCACGATGCAACTTCCCAGTGGGTCACCCATCATGGGATTGCACCTGCCTCCACTCGCTTAACTTTGGAGTTCCCCAGGAATCCAAAGCCAGTGAGCTCCCAGAAGGCCTCGCGCTAGATAGGTGTGTGCCTACACCTTTAAGGCACACCACCATTCCCCTCCCAGACCATTCCCCCCTCACAGGAATGTGGGATTGTTCACAATTACATCCAGGATACGGGTCTTACAATCCACCCCCCTTAGGGTCCAGCGTCCTCGCTAGTACACTTCCCGGTCGGGGTCTAGCTCTAATACCATTCTGTCATGAAGAGGCGGTAGCGAGATTCGGAATGGTGCGTCTTGGTAGACGTGGTTCGAATAGACTGCATTGGTTGGCATGAGTGCTTGACACTAAGCCAAACTTGCATGTTGGTGTACAGAAAGAACATAGGTATAGGAAATCAAATTGGAAAATTTACCCACATTCTGAGCTGGGGTCAGTTGCTTTGCGAAGCGACTCCTCTGTGACAAGGGAACCCTTCAGTGTAGAGTGTTTTCTCTCCTGAAATAGGAAGGGTGTTTCTGAATCCCATACACACCCAGGTTGGGTGAGGCGTCGATTGTGTGTCGATAGGATGAGTGTTACGACAGTTTGGGACTCGGGGTGAGTCAAGATCTCAGCGTAGGTCACAGAGTGACACGAGATACGATATAGGAACTCAAGAGCTAGTCGAGATCAGAGTAGCGCAACGGGAGTGCAGTGGAGTCGGGAGTTGTCAGCTGGTCACGAAGGTCGTGAGATATCGTGGACTTAGAGGATGTTAAAGGGGAAATGGTACTCCTCTGAATGATGGATTTCGATTGTCGGATGAGAACGATCGTCAAACTGAAAAGGTGACTTTGGGTGTCAGTTGAGAAGAACCATCAGGCTGAAAAGCCAATTTGACGTCAGCTTAGTACAACTGACCTGCCAGAGTGAGTGACGGGCGAGACGTCAACCTTCATCTCGAGTGAGACTTATGTGTATATTAGCCCTGCCTCTTGTGTGTATTCTTTCTAACCTAGTCACCTCTGAACTTGCCCAAACAGTTGAATTAATCCAAGATATTTACTTGGGCCGCACGGACGTATAAGTCTCCATCTAAACTTTGAAGCTATGTGAACCATATATATCTTTGACTTCCCCCGACATGTAAATATTGTTTATATCTTAATTTACATTATTTGTCATGACAAAGTTAAATTGCATCTTTAATTTAACTAACTTTCATCTTTCATTCTAACTTGCATTTCATCTTTCATTTAACTTGCATTTTTAACTTCAGTTGCATGTTTGGTTTAACTTGCATTGCACTCTTCCTCTAACTTACATCTTTAACTCAAATTGTATCCTTAACTTCAATTTGCATATCTAACTTGCATTCTTGACTAACGTACATCTCTGAATAACTAACTTGCATCTCTGTCTAGGCTGGATGGACGTTAAACTTCAAGCACTTGTTGGGATGCAACCCAATGTGTTCCCGGGATGTGAAGGAGTCATCAATACAGATTTGCTATCCTTCTACCCTTCACTCTCTTTTATTTTGTTTATTTAATGTTTTCCTATTATTTTCGTAAATCATCTTCCTTACTTTAATTCTATGTATAATTACTTCGTATTTTCCTACATTGAGGACAATGTAGAATTGAAGTGTGGGGGAATGGTTTACAATTTTAATTGTCCAAAAAAAAATAATTAAAAAAAATTAAAAAATAATAATAATTAATAATTAAAAAATTAAAAAATAAGGTGAAAAAAAAAATTATTGTTTTCTTGAATCTTTTTGTTTTAGCTTAGTGTTTTTATGAGTCTTAAGTTGCCATTTAACTTGTCAATGACATAAATGAACATAAATGAATATCACTACAACTTGAATTTGTTTGTTAATATTTTGTGATTAAGTGTTATAACTTGAAGATAATGCATGTAAATTGGTACATAAACAAGCATAATAAGATAAGTATGAATCATATGAATCTTATGTGAGCTTTAGAACTTTATATACATCTTTGATGAGTGATTCATAAGTTCTTTGTTTAAATTGATATACATATGTCTCATAACTGCTTGTCATAGTTTTTAATGAACTCTAGAGTACTAGAACTTATTCTATGTGATTTTCAAAGCTTTTAAGTCAATAAACTCTCTGATTTTGGATATGATTAAGGCATTAGGGTTAACACCGCAAATTCAAACATCCGTGTTCCCTATTTTGTGCGCACGAGTTGTGACCCCCTTAGTTTTAACCCTTTTGAGCCCACATTAAGCCTTTCTTTCATCACCATAATTATCTAAACACTTGAGCTTAGTATAGACATCATTTACCCTTGTTCCAAGAACTCGGTTGAAGATATAAAGATTGTGTAAGGAGAAAATAATGATGTTGAAAAGACTTTTATGTGAATTATTTGGATTTACCGACTCAAGCTTTGTTGTATTGTTGACACATGTTATTACCTTGATATAAAAAAAATCAAAAAAAAAGGAAAAAGAAAAAAGAAAAAAAAAGTTGAGTCTCAATCAAGGTAATAAGGTTTGGTTATGTAATGTTTGAGTTAAGTCCCTTACATTTGTAAATCCGACACAAAGAATGATTGTGAGGCCCAACATGATGGAATTAATCCTATGTTCGAAGGGATGGATTACTGACATCATTGTACTAAGGTTGGGAAGTTATGATACGTTTTGGGAGTCTATTGAGTCTTGGAACGAATTGAGCACCACTTGTCCTATATTTTCCTTGCCTCTAAACATAGCCCCATTACAACCTTCGTAAAGATCTTATGATCCTTAAGATGGTAAATTTTGATTAGTGGAGTCAATCACTTGAGTAAGCTTATGGTTTTGGTTCATTCGTGCAAGTATGTTTTGTTTTTATCTTGAGGTGTTTGTTTGAAATTTTGCAAAAGTACTTCATTTCGATTATGTGAGTATTTCTCACATACTTTGAGTGCAAACACAAACCCTCACAAATTGAGTGAACTTATGAGTGCATATCCTTGTGAGTTGATTCATACTTGTCTTATTCATGCAGAGATCCATTTCACCATATTTACTCATTATCTTACTTGTTAAAACATTTTGCTACCATGTATTAACTCTTGAATTCCATATGCTTAAATGATTTAAGTGAACATCTTTTATGCCATGATAATAATGAAATATTGAGACAAATGGTTAAGGGTTGACTTATTTTGAATTCGTAGTTTAGTTTTAGCATTTGCTAGGGACTAGCAAAGTTTAAGTGTGGGGGTATTTGATAGGTTGTTAATTAAGCATTATTTTATATTATTTTATACCATTTATACTTGACTTTTAATATTAAAATAATAAACAATTAGACAAATTAATTTATTTTGTGATATTTTTGTAGAAATAAATAAAGCTTGGAATTTGGAGCATTTTGGTGAAAGAATCGTCCCGATCGGAATTATAACGAAGAAATTATGGACGAAATATGAGAAGCCACCGAAAATCGCAAGGAAATTCGGTAGGAAGCTGCTGAAATCTAGAAGTTCAAGCCCAAAATCAGCATCTTTTCCCCAAAATCCACCCAATCTCATCATTTCTCCAAAATCCACCCAATCTCATCATTTCCATCACTTCTTCATGTACTATTTTATTGTTATTTTTATATTTTAATTTTGTACTTTTAATTAAACAATTGTGGCACTCCCTCTATAAATATGGAGGCCATTTCATGTATTTGGGGTGTCCCCCATAGTCCTCATTTCTCCCATTTTGTTTCTCCTTTTAGTTTAGGTTCTTATATTTTCTCTCTAGTTCTTCTCTTCTTTTAGTTCATCTTCTTTATTTTTGGGGACCATTTTAACTTCTTGTAGATTTTCTTATTAATTAGTTTCCTTTTAATTCTTATTCTTAATTTATGTTATTTTTATGTTATTTTCAATTCTTCTTTACTTTGTTCTTGTGATTTTTCTTTGAGATCTCTTCAATACATTTTTATGTTTTCCTTAAAAAATACATAGGCCAAGTATTTCCGAAATAATTTTAGAATTTAAGTTCGCATTCTTATGTTTTATCCTCCATCTTCATAAGGTTCCAGCAGCTATTGGTGTTCCTTATGAATAACATTCCATTGTTTCCATTCATTTTCGGAATCACAAGCTGTTCTTGGGTTTCGAAAGTGTAACTTTATTCCCTTTACTTAAATTCTTGTTATTGTTTTGGTTTTACTTCTATATATGTGTTAGTATTTTCTTTCTAACATTTGTAAGTATGAATACAATCTCCATATGTTTTACTTTCTGAATTTCTTTTACTTCATATGTTCTAGTGCTTAAACTTCAATTCGATGTTAAGTGTTTTATCCGCTGTCGGTGCATTTAGACTAGAATTGAAGAGATTAAATGTTGATCGCTGTCGGCGCATTTAATTATAAACTTAAGGTGAATCATGTTGTAAATGTTTGAAGCATATTGATGTTTGACGCAGATTAATGGTTGATGCATTTATAATATTGAAAGACATATGTAAGTATTTGAGATGGTGAAGGTAAGATTTCGTGATTGGTTTATTATGAGCAAAATGTTAGAGTGTTGGCAAAATTTGTACTTGAAGGAAGTCTATTTTTAGGAGTAGTTTAATTAATGTGATTGTTAATTCGAAATTACTTACGTAAAAGTGTGAGTTTTGTCTATGAAATTACTCTATGGTTTGTAAGTTCTAATTAGTATGAGCATTTGCATTTTAATTCTTAGTTAGTGTTTTCTTTAGTTTACATTACAAATCTTTTCAAAACCTCCCATTTTTAATTCTTTATTCTTTATTCTTTTATTCTTTTTATTCTTTATTCTTTTATTCTTTTAATTCTTTATTCTTTTATTCTTTTATACTTTTATTTTATTCTTTATTTTTTAATTCTTTATTCTTTATTCTTTATTCTTTTATCCCTTTATTCTTTAATTAATTAATTATTTGATTATTTAATTATTTAATTCATTAATTTATTCATTATTCTTTCCCACTAACACATTATTAATGTTCCCTAATTTCCCCGGTTAAGAACGATCCCTATTTACCAATACTACATCTACACAAAACGGGTTTAAATTGCATAATACTCAAATTACGTGTTAAATTTGATGCGTAGTTTGGGCGTTGTCACACGTGGGGGCGATTGAGGCCTCTTTTGGGGAAGGTTCCAACATGTGAAATCATTTATTCGATGTAACGAACATTTTGGGATTGGTTTCGTGTCGATCGGACATCATTTCGATAGGTTTCGGAGTGTCTGAATAGGATCGGGTTTAAAAATAGTTAAAAATTCCGAAACATTACGGGGCTTTAGTGAGGGGTTATTTAAGTAGTTAGTAACTCTCTATTACGATTTGGACAGGTTTGGAGGTCTCGGTGATAGTGATTGGCCCGGGAGAGCCGTATGACACGTGTATCGATGCGGCAACTTGGACGGTATGTGAGTGGACCTTGTTTTCTAAATTAATGTGTGCATAAATGTTTTATATGTGTTTTAATACATGTTTTGTGATTCCATGAGTGCATTTGTGTGTGTTTACATAATTGCACGTATTTCGAGGTTTCGGCCTTATATAGTGCTCAAACGTGTTTATGGTTTCGGTTTAAATGAAATGGTTTTCGATTTGAAAAGGTAAACTCGGGTATGAGACCCATTTGGTTTTGTATCGGGCATGTGGCTCTATTAATGACCTAGGGGTCTGAGTCGTGGTCGCGGCGAGTGCTGTGTGCACGGCGATGGACGATACGATGCTCGCCTCCGGATTGGGATGTGTTCTTTCCGGAGAGATCACGATGCACATTCCGCTGTCGAGCAGCCACTGAAGGCTCGACTTCGGAGTGCTTACGGTTCAGGATATCGATCGGTGATGTGTGCATCATGATTTAGAAGTGGTCGCGTCGGTTGATATGTTCACGGCGACATACCATGATTGAGAGTGGTCCTGGACGGATGGTTGCACGCATCACTACTATTGGAATCGTGACTAACCCTGAGATATCGGACTCAATGCCCAGTTGAGTCATGAGTTCAGGCTCGAGGCCCAGTTGGTTTACGTTGTAATTTCGGGTCGGGGACCCTAAATGGATTTCTGGTTTCATGATGGTTTATGGGGACCGGGCATGAATTCCTTGAAAGGTTTTAAGAATGTTTTCAATATATATATATATATTCATGTACCTTCCTTTATTTGGATTGTCTCCTCCGGGGAGGGTCGTTGGCCTGGGTGGACCCCGGAGTAGTCACGGAGCACTAACTGAGTGGAGTCGCCCCCGTTGGGTACCTTACTCTCAAGAAGGCTTATGGATTATAACCTCCAGGGAGGGTCATTGATCTGCGGACATTGACCTGGGTGGACCCTGGGGAGACTTGGGATTTGAGACCCCGGGTAGCAAGTGCGTAGCTTTCGAAACCATAACAGGATTGGTTATATGTTATATGAACGGATTTCCGGTTTTGGGCTGATTCCCACATGGATTTTGGCAGTGGCTCGTATGATAGGTTTCATTGTCGATTTTGGGCCAAGGCCCTAATGGTTTGATAAATGGTTTTCGAATGCATGCATGCTTTTTAGTGAAGGGTATAAATGTCTTTTTTTGAAAATGTTTTTATTAAATTATTTGTTTTGTCCACTTACAGCTTTTAATGTTTTGAATGTCCTTCAGGTTGATCGCGGATGCGGGCTGTGGTAGAGACTTAGACATCACACTTCTCCTCCAGATCCTGGCGTACTCTAAAGCCCTAACTAGGTTAAAGTCGGAATTTCCCTTGTCTGACACTCCTTGTCAGACGGGATCAGGCGCGTCCCGCGTTAATCCCGGGAGGATTGGGACGGGTCCTGACATAAGCTAAAGATCAGCCATGGTGACCTACGGGTTCATCAATTTTCCTCACGTTTTCTCAAGTCTGAGGTTCCCCTTCATCAATTTTCATCACCAACTTTGCCACTTTTTTTCACTTCGGTGTCCCTCCACCGATTTCCATTTTGTACCCACACTCACATATTTATACTTGTAACATATAGGTGGAAATTTAGGAGAGATTATACTAGAAATTTCTGGACACTTGTCACTATCAAAATATCCTCCAAGTAAAATGACCAAAATTCCCTCCATGTAAGAATTACCTAAATACCCTTAAGGGTTTTTAATCCGAAACAACCTTATACGATCTCTGATTTTAGTGTGCCACCTGTCTACGCACTCAGGAGGCTAAGACCTTCGTAACGGTTTTCTCAGAATTTCTAAAATGTCCCAGTCCAAAGATCAACATTTTGACTTTCATGAGCAAAATAGTCATTTCAACTTTTCTTGACTTTTCGAGGCGTTACAACAATCAATTTCTTCATTTGAAATCATTGCTTCTGTCTCTACATCTCAGGATGGGACATGCTAAGTGGCGATACTAGCACACATCAAGACATAGAGACCAACTCCCATTGTTGGCTTCGGAAACTTTCCTATCCCACTGCCTGCATCTAGAGCGGAAGATCTAAGACTTTTCTCTACGAAGCATCTAAACCTATGCTCTATGGAGAATCCAAGTCATTTCTCACAAAGCATCCAAGCTTTCGCTCCGCAAAGCATCTAAGCTTACACCCTGCAAAACGTCCAAGCCATTGTCCTGGGAAGTGGCCAAGCCTTCACTCTGTGAAGTAACAAAGCCTTCGGTCCACGAAACATCCAAGCATCCAAGCCTTGACTCCGCAAAGCCTCAATGCCTTCGCTCCATGAAGCCTTCTTGATTTCGCCCCATGAAGCCATAATGCTTTCGCCCCGGGAAGCGTCAATCCCTTCACCCTGCGAAGATCCAAAAAACTTTCCCCTAATAAGCACTTAAAGCCTTCCTTCGGTAAGCACTCAAAACCAATGTTCCAAATGGTGCTAGGCGCTCCCAGGGTGGCAAGTCAGGGCCTAGCGCCTACGCGCCTAGGCGGGACCTAGGCGAACGCCTAGACGGTTTTTTTTAAGAAAAAAAAATCAATCAATTATACACTATATAATTACACACATATATATATATGTATATAAAGTAAAGACTAAAGAAGTCCTTTATATTATTTTGATATTTGGTCATAATAACTCAATGAGAAATTGAAGTATTGATTGATGTTTTGGATTATGATGATTGGTCCATCCTTCATTATCATATTTTGGGTCCATAATGAGAGATTGAGTGAGAAAATAGAGGTAGAGTCTACCCTTGTTGTTTACGGTGGAGTAATAAAATCAACTTCACCCATGCAATATGTCGTTGAGACATGTTGTAATATTTGGACAGTTATTCATTGAGTGAGAAATGAGAACATAGAGGCAATCTACCCTTGTTGTCTATGGTGGATTAATAAAATCAACTTCACCCCATGCAATATGTCATTGAGACACGTTGTACTATTTGGATAGGCATCCGTACAGCCTAGAACAAAGACCACCATCTTGACAAAAAGAAAAAAAAGGAAAAGTACCACAACTTCAACTGTTCACTGCCACTAAGGTAGTGAGACACTAAACATAGTTACTTTTTCATCCCAAAAAGCCCACCATTTTCAATAACCTCGAAAATTTACGACCTTTCTTGAAATTAACCCGTGAGCGAACAAAACACACAAACATAATAATCATTTTATAACGTAGCCAGTATGAGCTTCGAGTTCTTGAATGTCAGATTTTCCTTTCTGTTTCCCATGGTTTTTAGCATCACTAGTGTTCTCAGAAGAACCTGCCATCACAAGCCCACAACCTCAACTCTTTTCAATGCCAAGAACTTATGCGCCGAACAGCCGCCTAGGACTGCCCAGCTGCCGCCTAGCCGTCCAGACCCGCCCAGTTGTCGCCGAGTCCGCATAGAGGCAGCCTAATCTTGTTGCAGCGTTTTGTTGACGCATACCCATTACTCGCGGCGGCTAGTCTCCACCTAGGCGGTCACCATTTAGAACATTGCTCAAAACCTTCCTCCATTAAACAATCAAAGCTTTCATCCATGAAGTAGCCAAGTCTTCCTCTAAAAAGCACTCAAAGCCTTCCTTTGAGAAGAACTCCAAGCCTTTCTCCTAGAAGTACTCCAAGACTTCTTCTAGAAGCAATCAAATCCTTCATCTAAGAAGCACACCAAGCCTTCCTCTTAGGAGCAATCCAAGCCTCTCTAGGGAGCAATCCAAGCTTTCCTCTTCCTTTAGGAAGAAATCCAAGTCTTCCTCTACGAAGAAATCCAAGTTTTCCTCTACGAAGCAATCCAAGTCTTCCTCCACGAAGTAATCTAAGCCCTCATCTGAGCAGCAACCAAAACCATATATACCATTCAAGAAAACATGTTTAAACCATCCTAGGCATCCTAGATGCCTAGCGTCCCAGACGCTCGACGTCCCAAACATCATATCTCACGGTATAAGCAACACGTGCTGCCCGGGGTCTCACCGGTTCCATATCTCTGACATCCCAGATGTCCAATCATAGCAATTCTACTCCTGAGTCATCATATGGTCTGGTAGCTCTGTATAATGACCCCTCGCAGGAAATGCACCGTGACTTCCCCAGTGTCCCAGACACCTGGAGGAGACCATCACCAACTCTTCGTATCAAGATTGTTAATGGAAAATAGTTTATCAAATCATTTCAAACATCTCAAGGGCCCTGCCAGGAATTTCCATAAAACCATCACAAGTCCAACCATCTAATTCCTCCAATCCAGAACCATTTATTCAAATCCATTTAGGGTCCCCGACTCGAAATAAAATTTATAAACCAACTGGGCCTCATGCCCGATTCCGTAAATCAACTGGGCCCACAGCCTAATTTCGTAACTCAACTGGTTTGAACCGGTTCAGTCGAACAGCTGAACCGATCCAGCCGGTTCTCACAGTTTTCTCGTTCATTTTCCCTCCTAATTACACCCATGTAATCCTCTCAATCCCAGAAACCTTCCTACGATCTAAAACCAAGAAATCAGGATCATTTCATACCTGTTTGTTGAAGAACAAGACCTGCCACCTGCAAAAACTCCTCCCCCTCGTCTCTGGCCACCATGGCTCCTGAAACCGGTCAAACTCAACGCCAATGGGTCCTAAGATCACAACCATACCAACCAAATCGATTGTCACACCCTAATAACCAACCTTCGAATTTGAAAATGAAAGGAAGCCCTCCGGTTGCTCACCTTCATCGTCCACCACCGTGAGTCGTCGTCTATTCCATCACCGTCTACCCTCATCATCTCAGTCCCTTCCTACTTTGTCACTCTCACGGTTGCACACACACAATAACTGGTGGGGTGATGTGCTTCGGGTGTGTGTGTACATGAAGGGGGGGAGGGTGTTCGGGTTTTTGGAAAATGAAAACAAGAAGGAGATGATGGCTGGTGATCATGTGTGAGAGAGGGAGTTTGGACGGCTATGATGATGGGGATGGGTGAGATGAAAGGTGGAGATTTGAGATTGAAATTAATTAAAATTATAAAATAAAGAAATAATAATATTTTAATGTATAGATCCACTTTTTAGGGGATTGACCAATGGGATGAGTGACACTTGTCACTCATCCATAGGTCCCATTTAAAATATCTGGCCAATCAGAATAGGCCACCTCATCATCGCCTCGAAGTACATGAATAGTAAAATCGAACTTCTGTGACCCATAACTTTCCCGTTCGAAGTCCGATTTCAGTGTGCCGCCTGTCTATGGATTCGTATCATCCCGATCTACGTAACGGTCCTCGGCCCTTGGCCATCGGACCTCCCAATCGAAAAGTCAATATTTTGCCCATTTTAACTAAAATTACCAAAATGCTCCCTAAACTTCCGAACGTCCTAACTTTTTCCTCGAACGTCGGAATCGAACATGCCACCTGTCTATGAACTCGTGACATCCCAAACTACGTCACGATCATCGGTCAAAGTCCATTTGACCGCTCGAATGAAAAGTCAACGTCTTACCCACGTAGGGGTAAAATGGTCATTTTGCATCGTTCGCCCGATTTCGCCCAACTAATCACCGATTAACCCCACTAATCATGATTAGTTACTAATCTAATCTCGGAATTCGGGACAGGTCGTTACAACCTTCCCTCCTTAATTAATTTCGTCCTCGAAATTCCAACCGAACTAATCTCAATCGTTCTTCCCTCCTTAATTAGTTTCGTTCTTGAAACTCCAATTGTCCTGATTCCATATCCACCTCGTGGAAAGTAATTCAATCTCACGCTCGTGGACACTTGTACACCCACTAGCTAGAACAATACTTGTCTGCAACCAGACGTACCACTACTACTCACGTAGCATCGACTACCCTCGACTACGTCGAATGACAGTAATCACACGTTCCGAATTGACACCACTTGTCAAATCTACCATTTCGTTGACGCGACAACTCGACGGTTCCTCTCTCAATCACCAATCTATCCTGATATCTACTCCCACTGGGAGTCACCAACTCACTCATAGATCCACGATGAAACATCTGACAAACCGTCACCATTTGAGAGTTTCCAGTCGAAAACTGACACTATACTCACCTGTGGTTACACTAACCACCAACTTACTCAACTTGAGTACACACTAACCAACATTTCACTCGACCTGTGTGTAACTAGACCCATCAGAAATACCATGATCCATTGCATAGTATCTAATGTCCAGTCCACGACCTCGACTAATCCAATGGTATCAGAACCAGTCAGACTACCAACACGCTCACCGACATACCTCTGGTATAACCCGTATACCGTCACCAGTCACCACAAATCTGCAAAGTATTGTACCTCGAACCATGTACAAGGTACATACATCTATCCATCGACCAGACTACAACCACCTAGGTCATAGCCAAACATTTTCCAATAATGGAGTCCATTTGTCCAATCCAGCATTAGACAAATCGAAACTCCAACCTATCATCCATTCCCAAATCCAAATCCAAATCAGTAATTTCGTAAGAAATCCCGAATCCAAACCCATAAATCATATCCATAACCAATTTCCAAATCCGAATCCGAAATCATTATTCCGTAAGCTAGCATTTGGAATAACCATTCCGAACCCAAATCCAAAAATCCACTTTCAAGTTCCAAAATCGAATCCTGAATCGTCACCCAGAAATTCGATTCCAAAACTTGAAATCTCGTTCACGTCTACCGAGACTCGCCAAAACCGAACCTATCGGTTACCTGTTCAATCGATTTGCACATTACCTTCGATTGACTTCATAGGGAAGCCAATCCCCATATCAGCACAACTCCAAGACTGACAAAATCTGACCTCGTCGTAAATCTACTCACCCGAGTAATATACCATATGGGATTTACCTCGAAAAGATTTCAGTCCCAACATCCTCAACTCAAACATCCAAGTAAGAGTGAGAAACTCTCCACCTATCTGGACCATTAAGATCACGATCCAGATCCATCAATACGTCACCTGATCGTAAACGTCACGACTTCCCAAGTCCTCAACACCACCATCCTGACCCACCTAGGATCCACACAGTTAACTACTAGATTCCAATCCATAGGGTCTTACACCCTCAACGAATCTGTATACTGTGAAATCGCTCCCCAACTATATCTCATATCTAAACAGATCAGTCAACGACGAGAAATTTCTAGATTGTGGGTTCCCACTGATTACCTCGTATCGATCCTTGTCATACCACCTAGGAAAAAAACCAAGGATGATCCAACACGATGACATCAACACTCATCCTACGTGAATGCAAAAAAACACTCGTCGCACTCACCACGTTATGTTACCTGACATCGTCTGCCACCAAGCAGAAAATGAGAAATCTAGTTCACCTAACTTCGATATACTCAACTTCGCCTAATGACTATAATCCCGGGTCCACTAACCAATACACGACCAATGTACTGGTGATACACCTGTCATCTGCCCTAGCAGAACCTGAGAAGTCACCCAAGATGACTTCAATATACCCATTAACAATGCGGAAAACCTGCATTCCTCATGTCACCTCAATCAGAGTATCTCTTGATTTCGAAGTTCCAACTATATAAGAACCACGCTTAAAAATTTCTTTTCCTGAGCTAGAAATCCGTCTCCGACCTTTCCGTCCAACAACGACTATTGATAACTATTATAATGACCCATTTCATTTCTCACAATCCGATTTCTCCACAATAAGTCTATCCTAAACTCAGGAGATATGGTCAACCGCAGTCAACCGTAACCAATCCGGAATGGACTTTCAAGTCCTTAGCTCATCCGGACATCATCCACGTGTTAGTAAACAATCAACTGATCTATCCAGTTACGACCGTATATGTACATCCAAAATGATGTCAATTCATCCTAATTTGATGTACCGCTCAACTGAAGAATCATAACAGATTCCGGTTGTGATCTGCAGACAAATCTCTGCATACCACCATATCTGACCAACTCTGGCCAACCTTGACTAACTGGTCGCTAAGCCCCACGACAGATCGAGTCTGACCAACTGGTCACAAATCCCCCATGACAGTACTCGATCCTTACGTCTCAACTACCGTTGGATCCTATCCAGTCCATCACTATCCGTGATCCACTCCCGAACCACAGATACCGAACATACGCCTATCTCGACGGAGTCACATCCCGACTCGTGACTAATACCGAACAATCACCGACACTAGTACCAGTACCATCACTATCACGTGTCAGCATCGGCACAAAGTGTATGAATGAGACAACTCTGGATCTCCGCCCATATCGAGCGACGATCCCGTACCTCTGCTCAAGTTGAAGAAACTCTGTATCCCGCATACCCAACCACCCTAGGTACCACCACTCTTCCAAACCACAACAAGGTACTGAACGCTCCGGAACGTTCCCCAATCCTCAATTAACACAACTACATCAATCACCCTCGATAGCCAGCCATCTCTACACAATTGTCGACAAACAGTCATTGTTATCGAGATACGCGTCCACCCATCACACTATTATTCAGTCTAACTCGGGATTCCATATCTTATCTCATAACCGTACCCGTGGATCGAATCCTACCAATTCACTTCATGTCTATCAACCAATCTCTATAGTTCTGACTAGACTCACTAAAGTCATCCACATGGCCATCCACGACCTCAGCCGCTCGTCGCAGCACAAGTTCCAATCCACTAGTCATAATCTGGGGTTTGACTCGACAGACCACTCCGACTTCGGAAAGTCATCCAATCCTCAGCAATTACGGACTCACAATACTAATTCATCTATCACAACTAAGGTTCACCTTTCCAAACCATCATAAACTAGGGTTCCACAATCACACCCTAGGGTTCCACTGAACCCCACTATCCCCTACAGTGTAGTCCACAACCTGACCGACCCCGCGGTCCCGATATCGTATAGACGTCAAATCCAATCCTACCATCAACTCAACGTGGGTTCCACCACTAAGGTCATCGGCTAACTTCGATGTACCAACATTCCTTACACTAGTAATCACCACTAGGGTTCACATTTAGGCCATTAGCCAACTGAGGTTCACATTTCCAAGTCACTACTCAAATGGGATTCCCCGAACCCAGCTGCGTCCAGCTGCACAACAATCTACTATCACATGACCAAACCAACGGTCCCACATTACCAGTTCATCACATATAACCCCACTTGGGTCGAATCACACTAACGCACGATGCATCGGGCCAATCATACTCTATCCACTATTCATGATTCATTCCCACTAACTATCCATCTGACCCCATAACTATCAGGTTGATAGCGAACTGAAGCCCAAAGAGACATCACACCCTCGACCTGTGCGCACACGAAGAGCAAACCCGCTCTGATACCACTTGACACGACCCATCCCAATCCCCCCGGGATTACCGTGGGATGTGCCATGCTCCAGTCTGACACGAAGTGTCAGACAAGGGATAACCTAAAGCCACTGCCCCAACGGGCTTCCAAAGTGCGCAAGGATCGATGGAGGAGGCATGCAATGTCCCAGTCTCTGCTACAATTGCATCCGTGATCAACCTGAAGGGCATTAAAACAACAAAGGTTGTGAGTGGACGAAAATAAATAAGTTCATAAAACACATTTCACAAAGATATTTATACCCTTCATTAAAACGTATGCATGCATCGAAAACCAGTAAACAACTATTTACTAAAAACAACCGTTAGGGCCACAGCCCAGAAACCATGACTCAAACCAAATGTGGGAACTCAGTCCAAAACCGTAAAACCAAAGTTCAACTCCAAGTGGGCTACCGCCCAAAACCATAACCATAAATACCATTCAAGAAAACATGTTTAAACCATCCTAGGCATTCTAGATGCCTAGCATCCTAGACGCTCGACGTCCCAGACGTCATATCTCACGGTATAAGCAACGCATGCTGCCCGGGGTCTCACCGGGTCCATATCTCTGACATCCCAGATGTCCAATCATAGCAATCCTACTCCTGAGTCATCAACCGGTCCAGTAGCTCCGTATAATGACCCCTCGCAGGCAATGCACCGTGACTTCCCCAGTGTCCCAGACACATGGAGGAGACCATCACCAACTCCTCGTATCAAGATGGTTAATGGAAAATAGTTTATCAAATCATTTCAAACATCTCAAGGGCCCTGCCCGGAATTTCCATAAAACCATCACAAGTCCAAACATCTAATTCCTCCAATCCAAAACCATTTATTCAAATCCATTTAGGGTCCCCGACTTGAAATCACATTTATAAACCAACTGGGCCTCATGCCCGATTCCGTAAATCAACTGGGCCCATAGCCCGATTTCGTAACTCAAATGGACTCCAAGTCTGAGATTTCCAAAACAATTGGGCCTCATGCCCGAGTTAATCTTTCCAATTTCAAAACCATTTCATTCTACTATTTCTAAAACCATGAGTACGGAAAATCAGAGTAAAATCAAAAACCTCGATTTACGTGCAAGCACGTAAATAGCCTCGAAATGCATGAAACCATATAATTCACCAATATTCAAATCAACATCATATAATCGCAATCATAATCCATATAAAACAGTTATGCATGCATAAGATTAATAAAACCAAAGTCCACTCACAGACCGTCCAACGATGTGCCTCGATACTCGTGCCATAGGCCTTCTTGGGCCTCGCCACTATCATCAGGACTCCCAAACCTGTCCAAATCACACTAGAGAGTCACAAACGTCTTCATTAACCTCCTATTAATGCCCCGTAATTTTCACGAATTTTTAACTATTTTTAAACTCGATTCAAAACCTTCGGACACCCCGAAACATATCGAAACAGTGTCCGATTGACACGAACCAGTCCCAAAATGTTCGTTACATCGAATAGATTATTTCACATGTTGAAAGTTTCCCCAAAAGACCTTACACGCGCCCCCACTCACCGGTTGAACCCCCTGCGCGTGAAACCCACGCGTGCGGGTATTGTTCATCGTCAAGCTCTAGCGGACCCGGTTCATTGGTTTGAACCGGTTCAGTCAAACCGTTGAACCGATCCAGCCGCTACTCACAGTTTTCTCGTTCATTTTCCTTCCTAATTCCACCCATGTAATCCTCTCAATCCCAGAAACCTTCCTACAATCTAAAACCAAGAAATGAGGATCATTTCATACCTGTTCGTTGAAGAACACGACCAGCCACCTGCAAAAACTCCTCCCACTCGTCTCCGCCACCATGGCTCCTGAAACCAGTCCCACTCAACTCCAATGGGTCCTAAGATCACAACCATACCAACCAAATTGACTGTCACACCCTAATAACCAACCTTCGAATTTGAAAATAAAAGGAAGCCCTCGGGTTGCTCACCTCTGTCGTCCACCACCGTGAGCCGCCATCTATTCCATCACCGTCTGCCCTCATCATCTCAGCCCCTTCCTACTTTGTCACTCTCACAGTTGCACGCACACAATAACTGGTGGGGTGATATGCTTCGGGTGTGTGTGTACATGGAGGGGGGTGTACGGGTTGTTGGAAAATGAAAACAAGAAGGATATGATGGCCGGTGATCATGTGTGAGAGGGGGAGTTTGGACGGCTATGATGATGGGGATGGGTGAGATGAAGGGTGGAGATTTGAGATGGAAACTATTATAAAATAAAGAAATAATAATATTTTAATGTATAGATCCACTTTTTAGGGGATTGACCAATGGGATGAGTGACACTTGTCACTCATCCATAAGTCCCATTTAAAATATCTGGTCAATCAGAATAGGCTACCTCATCATCGCCTCGAAGTACATGAATAGTAAAATCGAACTTCCGTGACCCATAACTTTCCCGTTCGAAGTCCGATTTCAGCGTGCCGCCTGTCTATGGATTCGTATCATCCCGATCTACGTAACGATCCTCGGCCCTCGGCCATCGGACCTCCCAATCGAAAGGTTAATATTTTGCCCCTTTTAACCAAAATTACCAAAATGCCCCCTAAACTTCCGAACTTCATAACTTTTGCCTCGAACGTCGGAATCAAACGAGCCACCTGTCTATGAACTCGTGACGTCCCAAACTATGTCACGATCATCGGTCAAAGTCCATTTGACCGCCCGAATGAAAAGTCAACGTTTTATCCACGACCAGGGGCAAAACGGTCATTTTGCATCGTTCGCCCGATTTCACCCAACTAATCACCGATTAACCCCACTAATCATAATTAGTCACTAATTTAATCTCGAAATTCGGGACGGGTCGTTACAGTGACGCACTCAAAACCTTCCTCAAGGAAGCACTCTAAGTCTCCCTTCAGAAAAACGCTCCAAGCCTTTTTTTTCTAGGAAAAATATATCTTTCTTGAGGACAAAATTAAGCCCTCCTTTGATAGGCAAGTTGAATCGAAGCCCCAACACCGAATGCCCAAGGCGATAATAGGGGCATTTGAAAAAACCAAAAATTCTTCCCTGAAAGTAATGCAAAACACTTCTCTAGAAAACAAAGTTAAACCCTCATTCGAGATAATGGAGTCAAAAAGCTATAAGTGGATGCTTATGGCACTACAACCAATAAGTCCCTTTCTTCAATCAGAAACATAGGAAACCCAACATTTCAACGCTTCGAAAAATTCCAAGGATTACAAAGTTGGAAGGAAAAGGTAGGCCAAAATATTTGAGCATCACTTCTGGATTCACTCCAATTTTCCATAAGAAACTTCCGCCTTAAATGTCCCATGAAATCCTCAAGTTTCAGCACTTTTTGAAGGAGCATAATCTTCAATTTTATGCGAGATTTGGGGGCATGCAATAGAAAATATGGCTTGAATTTAAAAATTTTGAATTCTTCTCCCATGAACAATAGGGCAACAGTTTTAGCTCCTCTAACTTTGGCATTGATAAGCTCTTCAACATCATCTTGAACAGCGACTGCATCTTTAGCACTCTGTGTCACCTTGCCACTCATCTTGAGATCAAGGATCAATTTCTTATTTCTCGCAGTGGAGATCACGTGGACAATTTCAATGGGTGTGTTAGCTTCATAGATAGAACATCCAATTTGTCTTCCCTCAACTGGCTAGAACAATGAAATGTGACACCACAGGCTTCACATGGGACATGTACAATCCTTGATTGTCCAGTCCCACCTTAGTGGCACCCTAGCCGCCCCCGCCCCCCTCACCCTCTCTCCCTCCCTTTAAGCTCAACGGGACCTTGAAGATTAAGTATAACCCAAGGCTAGAGGAAGTCTCACCACAAGCTGGAAGAAATCTAACCCTGCATTTTCTTAAGTCGAACCACATACTATGGCAAGTCTTATGCATGTCTGGAGCACAAGAGTTATACCAACGTCAGTCCCACAATGCTAACAACAGCCAAAAACTCTTGTTCACATAGTAGCCTCAAATATGGATGAAGGTGTACAATGCATGTACCATGTCCTGACGATCCATCTTCACATATGTTGAACAAAAAAGGCAAGGGTAACGTCGGTCGAAAGCCATTCTTCAAGAATGGACATGAATGGACAAGCCAGACAGTCATTGCCAACTTCACAGTTCTTCTAACAAGGATAGAAATGGGCAAGCCAAATGGTCCTTGCCAACTGATCAGTTCTTCCGAGAAACATCTTCTCTGTATAGCTCGTCTCCAGCTCACCCACCTTGCTCTCCAATGTGTGAATCCTCCAAGAAAGCCAAGTTGCATGTACATGGGAAGGAACAACATTGTCGAGCCAAGTTAGACTCTTCTAACTGCCAAGCCGCAAAATTGACAAGTAGATAGCTGATAAAAACTAGAACCCACATGCACTGAAACTGGAAGCCACTAGCCAAGCTGCAAGACTGACAAGAAAACAACATGTGATAGTTAGAGCATTGATAGCAACTGTAGGTCCACCCACACGTTGTAGAAGAGTGAAAACCACGCTGGCATCAGCCTTGCAGTGCTAATGTCAGTAGCAGAATGTTCTCCGCACCAACCATTGTTCTTGACGAGGAGATGCACTAACGTCAACCCAGCATCAACCTCTACATCTGCCAACTAACAACTCCCATAAAGTGAGTTTTTCAAGATTTCACTAAAAGTATGTCTTCCTGCATATTGAAATGGCTATCTTTGAAATAGAATGCATCAATAGTTATGGAGATGTACATAATATATATATATATATAATAAAGAAATAAAGTTACCGCATCAATAGTTATGGAGATATACATAATATATATACATACACACTTACACACTCACACATATATATATATATATATATTAAAGAAGCAAACCTACAGCAGCAATTGTGGTGAGCTCTTTCCCCGTCAAGCTAGAAGGAAAAAGAATAGGGGGATCGGCTTGCCGAGCCAAGCTGCACTGATGCGACCCCAACAACCTTCTGTTCACAAGTCTCACTTGCAAACAATCTTCTCTCCACACTCGCCTGACGCAGCCTTGTTGCGTCGCCACATGTCGACATTTGCCTCATCTCTAGATGCGCCATCTACCAGGTGGTGACTCCTCCATTTGCACCAGTACATCATCACTGGTCTTCTCTCCAAAAACCAGCCATATATACCATCATTCTCTCACCTACGAATTTGAGAAAGGAAAATCAGAAATTTGTGAAAGAAAGTTTTATTCTTTCTTCTCATTTCTTCAACCTGTACAGACAGCAAGGAAAAGAAAATCAATTTTCTTATCTGGAAACCAAGACGAGATCAGAGTAGTAGAAGTCTTAATATTCAAAAGCCAAAAACAAAATTACTTTTGGGATTATGGAAGATTGTGGTTGTCAATTCTCCCCTTATAAAGAAAACGAAACCTCCCATCATAAATGAGAGACTAAATTTCTAAATAAAGACCTACAATCATCAATGAGGGAATAAACATCGAAATAATAACCTCCAATCATCAATGAAGGAATACGTTTCGAATTAAAACCCTAAAATCATTCGTGAAGATTTCAGAATAATGAAAATTAAGCCTCATCAGTGAGAGGATTAATATGGGCAGCACGCTAAATCCAATCACACGAACTCAAGCTCAATGCCTATTCAAATCATTTTGAAGTAACATTTTGAACCCAACGGAATTTATTTTGCATAATAAAAATGCAAGACAAGATGGAATTTTGCTTCAAATATATAAATCAACGAAAAATTATGTAGCAGTCATGTTGCCCATAATTTACATAATATCCAAATTGTCTCTGATAATGACATTAACGATTTACAGACACTCACACATTAAATAATATATTTATCAGTTGAATGTATTATTCAGGTTACTCAAATAATAATATTATTATTCCCGAAAATTAATTAGTACTATTATTCATTTAATAATAAACAACTATTATTAATACAAAATTATTAAATAATATCTTTCATTAAAAATAATTATTTATTAATAATAATATCAACCAATCAAAACAATTTGTGGCTCTCAATGCTTTCCTATTACTAATGAAGCTTATTTCACTTTGAAGGTAACTCGTTCTTCGCTTTTAAAAATATTTCTGATTTCTCGCTCAAAACTTATTTAAGCATCGGAGCGTTTTTGTTTGAACAATCCACTGAAACTTCAGCCTTGACTTCAATCATCTCTTATTTGCTGTTTGTAGGGACTATAAAAACTTTTTATGATTTCAACTTCAACATCAATATTATTGTCTTGCTAAACACGTTTTTAATCAAACGTTGGTTGTTTCTTAAGTAAAACTAAGTTAACAAACCACTGCTAAGCCTCTTAGTGCCATAGTTGTCAACCACGTTTTGAATCAAATGGACAATGGCCTGTGCTTTCACTCGTTCAGAAGATTATGAACACAAGACAAAAAGTAGAACTCGGGAATCCCAAACTGACCTTAACATCTTTCAATATCCTCGTACGCACTGCAAACCTCTTCGATGTCCATTTCAGAATCATCTGCAAGCGAATCACCCTCTAAGTCATCCGATGCCTCCGCTTGCTGTTGCAAGTTAATGTTCTCATCTTCAGAATCAGTCTCATAGAAATCATTGTTTTCCATGTCGGACATGTCACTAAAAGTTTCAAATTTCTTCTTCCCTCGATAACCAATAAGGCTCTGTACTTTTTCCTTCCAAACCACCAAAGAGCATTTCTCAATCAACTCTGAACCTTCATAACCTTCTTTCAAGAACACACTAAATCTCTTCCCCCTCTCTGAAACATAGAAGATCCCAAAATGCTTCAGCAGAAGCCTCATAAGTTTCTGGGGCATTACAAGTTCACGGCGAAAGTGAGTGAGGTGATCTGTCACCAATCTTTTCTCAACAGTAAAGCTAAGCAGCTCATGCATAATAGCCACTGCCCTCTTGTCAAATTCCTTAGAGCCAGCTTTAAGACCCCTAGCATCTGCATATGGAGATAAATAAGACCTTTTCTGAAAATGATCAATTGCTCCTCTATACTTGTATGTCTTTTTGTAATTTGGAGGGAACTTCAAAGGAAAAGAGATCGAAAGCAAGCCCGGCGTGTGATCAATTGCGTCGGTGATTCCGATTGTCTTCTTCTCCAACTCTGTTATTGCCCAAGCAGGGTTCCAATTGACAAGTTCCAAATACTCAACTTCCTCTTCATCTTTAACAACCTTAAATTGTTTGGGATATTTGTGCACCCAATTAGTCCTAAAATCCGCTGGCAGACCAAAATCTCTTCTGAAATGAACAATCTTGTCCAATGCAAGCCTTTTATCGACAGACATCATCAAACATCGAGTGACATGCTCAGCTGCCTTGCCTTCATGCTTTTCAAGTATCCTATCCTCTTCTTCTACTAAATCCTCACCTTGCTTGGTCATCCCACACCATAAAACCCCTCTGGGATCCTGATACAGTTGAAACAATTTCGGCAATTTTCGAATAAAATCAGAGATTCTATGGGGCTTTGGGAGGCTAATCTGGTTGCGGTAATGATCCAGTTGTCTAACCGGAATGACCATTTCAGGCTCTTTTTTGAGAATTTCCATCAAGAATAGAACTTTGGATAATATCTTCCATTTCTCAGTGACGATCTCAAGATCATGAATCCTCTTCGATTTGCTTCTGTCTTGCACCCGCTTGCTAGTGGTCATGAACCGCTTCTGATTCGATATCCACCACTCAGCTGACAAGTTTCTTCTCACAAACATGTTGTTGAGACAATGCGGAGCAATGTGGCTTAGGTGTTTTAAGTAGATGAGAAATGTGCAAGACAAATGTGATCTGATGAATTTTAACAAAGAACGATGTGCACAAGCGTGAAGTAATTTAGGAACAATTTTTTTTTTAAGAAGATGAAGAAAGCATCCAAGGTGTGATCAAAGCAATTCGTCAATACCTTGTGCGCACCTACATATTAGATATTAACACCAAGAAAGATTGAAGATTTCAAGAACAAGAAGGTTTAGAATTTCAAGAAACTAGAAAAAAAAAGATAAAATTTGAGAAAAAAATTCTAAAAACCACAACCAGAAGGTAGAAAGAACAAAGAAAGATCAACAAGATGATCAAAATTTGTACAAACAACACGGTGGACCAGAGCAACTTTTATCAAACACCTGGTGTGCATTGTCTTATAGTAAGTTTTGCATGAAGGAGAAAGTAATGACAGAATTAGAGAAAGAAGAAGATAAAGAACAAAGAAGGAAGAACTGAATTACAGAAAGAAGAAGATAAGAACCTCAGCAGGCGGAAGCTACAGGATCAATATTTGGGGCCAGCCATGAAGGCTGTGATACCACGTTAGAAGTGATGAAGAAGAAGAATAAGTAGAAAAGTAACAAAGAAGCAGAGAAGGAAGAAAAGAGTATATTCTATGAGGCTCTAATTAATCTTCACAGAGATAGATTACAAGGTAGATAAACCTATCGGGAGAAGAACATGGTGGCGGATGCTCTTGCTAAGCACATCGTGATTTTGGCTGCTCCTTCAGTTTTTGCAGTTTCGGTGTTCATGGACGACGTGTGTGGGTTTAGCGAGACCCCGTCCAGTTTGTTTAGGCAAAGGTTGGATTAAGGTGGAAGTTAGTAATTATGGGCGACCCTAGGCTTCACGGCCCAAAAGTCCATTGGCTTATGGGGACCCGATAAGTCCGATGGACAAAAGCCCGGCCCGACCTGCTATGGGTCGTGGGTCAGCCCGGTCCGAGAGTTAGCGGGCTAGGCTTGGGCTTATGGTGTTCAAACCCGATAGACCCGATAGGCCCGAGCCCGATAAAGCCCGATAAGCCCAGCCCGACTCGCCCGTAATAAACCCGGCCCATAAGCCCGAAAATATAAAATATTTATTATTTAAAAATTAATACTCAACTCATTCTTAATACTAATATTTCAACCCAAACCCAAATCTCAGCCCCAAGTCCACCTAATTTATTTTTAAAAACCCAATACTCAATACTCAATACCCAATACCCAATACAAACCCTAATCACTCATCCACCTACTTAATAAGCCCAACGTTTTTGGACCCTTGAGTATTTTATTTTAACGAGACTACCTTTTTGCACCCTTGTGTATTTTTTTTCCTTATTAATATTTTTTTGTAATTTTAAAATTTGAGACATAATTTATTGCAAAAGCCCACGTAAGCCCGATCCAAGTGGGCTTAATAGGCCCGACCCGAAAAGCCCGATATAAACCCGGCCCGATAAAAGCCTGTGGGCTCTTTTTTATGTCATTAAGCCCGCCCGGCTCGGCCCGGCCCAAGCCCAAAAAATTTGGGCCGGGCTTGCCCGGCCCGGCCCAATGCCGAACCCTAGGCGACACAATGTTCGAACACTGATAGTTGAGTGCAGTCCTACTTGATCAAAGGGCTACCACAAGGGCATAGTTAAGGAGGAAATCGAACCGTTCCATTTTGGTGTCCTCTTCTATTTCTCGTCTCTAATTATCTGACGTATGACTACATATTTTACCCAAAGGCTAACACTATTAACTAGAAAATAAAATTAAAAGGAATAAATAAAAAAGGGCAGATATGGAAACTCGAAAGCCACCAAAAATCCCGTAGGCTCCCCATTTTCCAACCCTCCTTGCCGACACACCTCTTACAGGCGAGAAGATCAACCGAACAGCCAGCGCCCTAACCAATGAATTGCATCGGAGATACCTCTCATCCCTCACGGTCAGCCACCATTCACCAAACTACACTCAAAATTAGGATTTCCCCACCTTCCGCGATGGACCTTGCTGCTCAGGTAATCTTCTTCTGCATTCCCTTCACACACACATTAGTTGAAAATGATTGTGCTAGGATGTTTGGATTATAAGAGCTAGAAGATAGATAGTTCTTGTTTGTTAATTTCTGGATTGAATTGCTAGTTGATTGGCTTTGCTATGATTCAACTATCTCATGCACTTTAAGCAAAGTTTGAGAGAGAGGATCTTGTTTTTCTTTCTCACCAATCCGTGTGTTATAATTTCTATTCAATTCATTTGCAATATAGAAGATTACAATCAGTTAGGAAGTTTAGGAGGTCTGTTACAATCCAACAACTCATCCAATTACATGAGAACACTTTACACAACCCCCCCCCCCCCCTCCACAATTAGGAAGTTTAGGAGGTCTGTTACAATCCAACAGCTCATCCAATTACATGAAAACACTTTACTAAGCCTAGCCGCGGCCCCCCCTCCCCTCCTCAGTTGGGAAGTTTAGGAGGTCTGTTACAATCCAACAGCTCATCCGATGATCCTTCAGCACCTGTCAGACAAGGGATAACTGCACTGATTTTCGCACATGCCTCCGCCTCTCGATCAGCCCCGAACGTTGTGCCACGGCCTGGAGGGTCATCAAAATATGATAGGTGTGAGTGGACAAAAATAATATCGTTTAAAAACAGGTTTCAAAATATCTCATTTACCCTCCAGGTTATCAAACCATGCATGCATATGGTAAAACATATGAATAAAAATCACCTGGTTTCCAACCAAATCATATGAACAGGTATCAAATCTCGGCTCTCATGCCAAAACATATGAAAACATACTCACCTGGCCACACAGACCAAAACCCGTACTCAATACCAGTACGTAATCACAATCAACATGAAATAACACTATGCACAAATTCACAATCAATACAAATAGTCACCCAGTTACACCCGTACTAAGCCTAGGCCAATCTTGGGAACTGCACTCAGGCACCATCCGAGTCATATCCATCATGTCTGGAAACTGCACACGCACCATCTAGACGTACCACATACTGGGGAACTGCACTCACGCAACATCCGAGTCACGTCTAGGAACTGCACTCGTACCATCCAGGACATGATCCAATATCCAGCATCCACAATCACAAAAAAAAAAAATCCATACCACAACATATATCAATCATATCCATGACTTCAAGCCAAGTCATAAGTATGCCCGACAGGGTCTCAAGCTCAAATATCATTTATACGTAAATCCGTAATATCACATTGAAAACATTAAAATAATTCAGAACTCATCCTTGACTCACCAACTAAATCAAAACATCATTTTTAAAACCTTTTTTACTCCGGGCCTAGCCCAAAACATCATTTGCACATTTCCCGTAAAACGTGCCCGAAATACCGATTAAAATAATCATATAATCACAAATAATCATGCCACATCATCAGGACATCATTGAAAATCAAATTATGCAATCACTCATGTAAAACATTTAACTATGCATGCATCATGGTTTATAAAACAAACGTCCACTCACACACCGTCCAAACTGCTCGATTCCCGAGCTGCACGCGTTTCTGTAATTTCCGACACTTGCCAGGAATCTCGAATCCTGTCCAAAATTATTATGCAGGGTTACTAATAACTCAATTTACATCATATCAATTCTCCATAATTTTCTGGGATTTAAATATTATTTTAAAATATAACATAAACCTTCGGACCCTCGAAACATTATCGAGACGGTGTCCAATTGACTCGAAACCAACTCTAAAATGTTTGTTACATTACATAGAGTAAAACACCTGTTGAACACTTCCCCAGAAAACTCACCATGAGCCCTCACGCGCCACCGCAAGCGGCTGCGCGTGAACAGTGTCATCCCTGCAACCCGACTCTCTGTTATACGGGTCTGCAACCCGCGGTGCAACCGGATCCGTTCTCCATCAATTCGACCCCAATTTCTCCATTTCTTTCACTTATATTTATCTATTCAATCTTAATTAACGATCTGTATGTTCAATTTCATGAAAATAGGCCTCAAATCCGTCGACTCAAAGTGAAAACCCGACGGGTTCTAAATCGGGTTCTACTCAGAATCACGTTGTTTCACTCAATTAACCACACAGGAAGCATCTCACGTCCATTATAAACACAAATTTAAAATCAATTTCAAGAATCCTTACCTCCAAGTATTCGAACTCAATCTCCAAAATTTACGAATGTCGCAGGGCCTGTTCTTCGTCAAATCTCCACCAATTTCTTTCCCAGTTGATTTGGTTCGATTCGTTTAGCTCCCAGAAAGCTCAATATCAAGTCAATTTCACTCCAAACCATCTAACAATCGAATTCGACATTTATGTTCTTAGGTGGTTTTTCGGGTGTTCTCAGGATGGTTTCAATTCAAGATGTTCAGTATCCCTCTCGGTTTTTACTCAGTTTTCCCTCCCAATTGCACTTAATCTCTACACTTGTTTCCTTGTGTTGCTCAAAATCGATCAAAGCGGTGGGTTGGGTTCTCTGTTTTTGTCGAATGAATACTACTCAGTAGCACACTCTAGGATAATTCACAGATTTGATTTAATCGTTTTATTTGTTACAAAGTGCCACTCATCACCAATAAGAAGTGACAAATGTCACTAAAAGGGTCATCTGAGTCATTCTATGGCTGAACCGTTAAATATTTTGACTGCCCAAAATTACTATTTTACCCTTTAAGTAACAAATGACCATTTTGCCCCTTAACTTCCCAAACCTGTAACTCTTTCATTCGGACTCCGGTCGACGCATGCCGCCTGTCTACGGATTCAGGGTCCCGAGACCTATCCAACGATACTTCCAGAAAGTTCAAATAGGGTCCCGATCAAATAGTCAACTTTCGGCCCTTATAACTAGGGGTAAAATCGTCATTTCCTTATAATTTTTCCAAATTTTCCTTTCTCAAATTTTCGGGTCCTTACACCCGACCCAGTCCAAAACCCCCCTTTTTCTTCATCGTTTTACATGATTCAAACATCTAGAATCATCCTAAGACTACCAGGAAGAGGTCTATGAACTTAAAACAATGAAAACACACCTTACAAACACGGTTTGATTTCTTGAATATCAGCCATGGTCCCTCACGGTTTCTGGGGGTTTCAACGTTCAAACTCCCAGCTGAGCATCTAGTTATGATCGTAGGGGCTTAAGGATGTCGTCTAGGTTCTTGGTTCCAGGGTTTCAAGTCCAAAAGAGGGTGGACACCTCCAAACCCAAAAATCCTTCTCGGGTCACACTGTTCTTATGGTGTTTCCCCCCTTAAAAAACCACCACCATGCTTCTTTCTTCTTAGAATTTCCTTCCCCAAAATCCTCTCCCAGTTCCTGATCTCTCCTCCCTCTTCCTCTATGTTTGTCTCTTTTTTTTTTCCTTTTTCGGCCGAACCACACACTATACACAAACACAATAGCACACACATATAGAGAGGCGGTGCCATACTTGTAACGACCCGTCCCAAATTCCTAGATTAGATTAGTGACTAATCACGATTAGTGAGGCTAATCAGTGATTAGTAAGGCGAAATCGGACGAATGATGCAAAATGACCGTTTTGCCCTTGAGTGTGGGCAAAACGTTGAATTTTCGTTCGGGCGGTCAAATGGACTTTGACCGATGACCGTGATGTAGTTCATGACGTCTCGAGTCCGTAGACAGGCGGCACGTCGAATTCGGAGGTTCGACGGCGAAGTTACGGTTCACGGAAATTCGAACGTACTATTGCACGTTTTTCGAGACGGGCAATTATTTGGACTTTAGTGGGCCCCAGCCTTTTCCTCAGAGCCAATGGATGAATGACAGGTGTCATTCATCCATTCCCCATCAGTTTCATTCATGCATCAAACCCCTTAACCGTGCATCCATTTTCCATTTTGTTCCAAACCAAACCCGAGCACCCACTTTCAATCCAATCCAAACCCTTCAACCCCAGACCCAATAATGAGAGGACAGAGAATGATCTGAGGATGCTGGAGTGTGGTGGTCGGCCCAGGAAGCGCCGCCGTGGACGGCGGAGGTGCAGGGAGACAATCGTACCCGGTTAGACCCCATTTCTTCCATTTTTTGATTTATGCATTATGGGCTGTATTGGGTGATTGGGAGATGATTAGGGAGTCACTAGGAGGGTTTTAAGAGGATTTGGAGGGTGCTTCACGGCAGAGGAAGCCGTGAGGGTGGTTGGGAAAAACAGGGTCGTGAGACCCTTTAATTTTGGTTAGGATTTAGGAGGTTTTGGTTAGTTGTGTTAATTGGAATGGATAGGAAATGAGAAAATAGGAATTTAGGGACCAAAATGGAGGCAAACAGACCGAATTTGAGGGAGGAACCAGGCCAGACCGGTCACGCCGGTCCATCTGGACCGGCTGTACAGAGTGAACCGGCCGGACCGGTTCGATCGAAGGAAGAAGATGAACTGTTCACTGGCGCGTGAAGCCCACGCGCAGCCAAGGATGATCCAACACAATGACGCCAAAACTCATCCTACGTGGATGCAACCAAAACTCGATGCACTCACCACGCCATGTACCACAACATTGTCTGCCACCAAGCAGAAAATGGGAAATCTCGTTTACCTAATTTCGAATACGTATCTCCTCCTAATGACCTAAAAACACACATGGGCCCACCAACCAATACACGCTCAACGTACTGGTAACTACACTCAACGTCTGCCAGGGCAGAAAACAAGAAGTCAACCCCTATGACTTCGGAATACCAATCACCCAAAAACGAGCACCACTCTCGTTCCCCAATCACAACTTTCCTCAAAACTAAGGTTCCAATCATGTTGGAAACAGACATGCTCCCAACAAGACGTCAAGTCTAACCACTAGACTTCCTACCTCCTCAATTCACTTGGACAACCCCGTGTCCACAATCGATCCGTTATTATCTCGTTCGCACACCCCAACCTTACCGGTTCGACACTCGATTTCCAAGTTCTCAATTATACCCTTTTAATCCACTCATCACTTGTCATTTTACCCCTGTCGGGACTAATCCCAACACATCACAATCTCAACTGGATCCCATCCAGTCCATCACTCAACCACTACCAAAACTCAAAGACCGAACATATGTTCATCATGACGGAGTCACACCCCGACTTGTGGCTCATCGTCAACACCATTACCGACACTAGCACCAGCACTAGTACCAGCACCAACACACTATCAGCAACACTAGTATCAGCACACAGGCATCCATACTAGCATCAGCACAAAAGTACCAACCCACAAACATTCATACTGCACGCCGTGTGCAAATACGACAACCCTGGATCTCCGTTCATACCGAACGACGATCCCGTACCTCACGACTATGGGTACCACTATTCTGACAATCCACATCAGGAAAATGAACGTTCCCCGAACGTCCCCTGATCCCCAAGTATTATGACCACACTGATTACCCTCGATAGCCAGTCATCTCCATATGACTACCGACTAACTGTCATTGCTATCGAGATCCGCATCCACACCTCACACTAATACCCGATCCAACACGGGATTCCATAATTTATCTCAGAATCGTATCCGTAAATCGAATCCCATAGTTCTGCCTAGACTCACCAGAGACATCCCCATGGTCATCCATGACCTCAGCCGCTCGTCGCAGCCCAAGTTCTCATCCACTAGCCACAATTAAGGTTTACTTTTTAAATACTAGGGTTCCACAATCACACCATATGGTTCAACCGAACCAAACAGCTTTCCGTAATATAAAATCCACAACCTGACCGACCCCGCGGTCCTGACATAGAATAGACGTCAAATCCAATCCTACCATCCCATCAACGTGGGTTCCACTACTAGGTCATCGGCCAACTCCGATAAACCAACATCCCTCACACTAGAAACCACCACAAGGGTTCACATTTTTAAACCATTACTCAAATGAGGTTCCCCGAACCTGGCTGCACCTAGCAGCACAACAATCCAATATCACATGACCGAACCGACGGTCCCACAACACCAGTTCACCACAATCAACCCCACTTGGGTCGAATCACATTAATGCACGGCGTATCGGGCCAATCACACTCCATCCACTATCCAAACCCAAAAACTATCTATCAGGTTGATAACGAATTGCAGCCCAAAGAGACATCACACCCTCGACCTGCGCACACAAAAGAGCAAACCTGGCTCTGATACCAAGTTGACAGGACCCATCCCAATCCCCCCGGGATTACCGTGGAATGTGCCCTGCTCCCGTCCAACAAGGGGTGTCAGACAAGGGATAACCAAGAGCACTGCCCAACGGGGCATCCAGAGTGCGCAAGGATCGATGGAGGAGGTGTGCAATGTCCCAGTCTCTGCTGCAATCGCATCCGTAATCAACCTGAAGGGCATTAAAACCAAAAGCTGTGAGTGGACAAAAACCAATAAGTTTACCAAATACATTTATAAGACATTTATGCCCTCCAATAAAAACGTATGCATGCCACAAAAACCAGTAACCAAAACGTTTGCTCAACCGAGCCCTTAGGGCCTTAGCCCAAAAACCGTTAACCAAAAACCAAGTGTGGGAACTCAGCCCAAAACTGTGGAATACCACCACCATACATATTAAAACCATGTGGGTCACCACCCACGACCATAAATGAACATCAATTCAAAAATCCAAAACCATTTAGGGTCCCCGACCCTACATACCATTTCATAACCAATAATCCATTTTTACCACATAACACATATCCAACCAATAAGCCATTTATTCATTAATCCATATTTTACCATTACCATCACCAGCATCCCAGATGCTTAGCGTCCCAGACGCTAGACGTCCCTGACGTCATATCTCACGGTTTCATAAGCTACGCGTGCTGCCCGGGGTCTCTCCGGGTCCATATATCTGACATCCCTGATGTCTGACGTCCCTGACGTCAATCATAGCAATCCTGCTCCTGAGTCATCATACGGTCCGGCTGCTCCGTATAATGACCCCTCGCAGGCAATGCACCGTGACTTCCCCAGTGTCCCAGACATCTGGAGGAGACCATCATATATCCTTGTATCCAGATGGTATATGGAAAACAGTTTTATTAAATCCTTTTATCACATCATTACAATTGGGCCCTGCCCGAAATTTCCATAAAACCATGTAATTCCATTTAGGGTCCCTGACCCAAAATCACAATTATTAATCATAGGGTCCCTGACCCGAACTCACATTTATAATCCAACTGGGCCTCATGCCCGATTTTATGAACCACTGGGCCCACGGCCCGATTTGTAAACCAACTAGGCCCGCAGCCCGACTTATAAACCCATTGGGCCCACGGCCCGAATTCGTAAATCAACTGGGCCCCTGGCTCGATAACATAACTCAAATGGGTCTCAGCCCGATTTCATACCAATTGGGCCCCTGGCCCGATTTCATTAACCAACTGGGCCCCCGGCCCGATTCTCAAATGGACTCCAAGTCCGAAATTTCCAACATAATTGGGCCTCAAGCCCGAGTTCATATTTCCAATTTCAAAACCATTTCGTCATATTACATCCAAGTCATAAATATGGAAAATCCATGTAAAACCGGAAACCTCGATTTACGTGCAAGCACGTAAATCGCCTCGAAATACGTGAAACCGTACAATTTACCAACAACCAAATCAACATCACACAATCACAACCATAATCCATATAAAACATTTAAGCATGCATAGAATTTATAAAACCAAAGTCCACTCACAGACCGTTTTAACGGTATGCCTCGATACGCGTGCCACCGGCCCTCCCGGGCCTCACCACTATCACCGGGACTCCCAATCCTGTCCAAATCACATTAGAGGGTCACTAACCTCATCATTAACATCCTATCAAAGTCCCGTAATTTTCCCGAATTTTTACTTATTTTTAAACTTAATTTAAAACCTTCGGATATCCCGAACAATATCGAGACGGTGTCCGATCGACACGAAACCAATTCCAAAATGTCCGTTACATTAAATAGGACAGAAGTCATGTTGACCTCACCTCGAGATTCGTGTCCACGCGCCGTCACGCGCCGCCGTGAGTGGCTGCGCGTGAAACTCACGCGCCTGCTACAGTGTCACCAGCCCAACCCGTTTGTCTGGTAAACGGGTCCAATTCACCCGCGACACAACCCGGTTCAATGTCCATCAATTCAGCCTTAATTCCTTCAATTAATCATTCAGTTAGTTTCGTTTTAAGTCCAATTACAAGTCTGTAAACTCAATTACACAAATCCTTACCCAGATTCCCACGATTCGATGATGAACACCAAGAACACTCTGAACACTGTTCATTCATGGAATTCCGTCAATTGCTGCAGGTTTCATCCAATTGATGCATCCAGAAGCATCAATGGACCATGAGGAACAATTCCCCCACATCAATTGCATCAAACCTGTGCTCAATCGTCACGACTCAAGCTCGAGCACCGTCACTGTTCAACAATGGAGTTCTGTCAACCACAGCCGTTTTCCTTCAATTGACGAACCCAGAAGCATCGTGGGATCATGAGAAGCAGTTTCCCCACCTCAATTCCGTCCATCGAAGCCTCCAACTCCACGACTCAAACTCGATTTTCCTCCTCTGTCACCAAGTGTGATCAGAGCCAAAACAGCACCAATTCATCTCGTTTCTTCGACAATTATGATCGTGGCACTCCCAGGAAGCTGAAGGTAATCTCCAATTTGATCCTCACGGCTCAATTCCTTCAATTCGAATTTTCCCTCTAATTTTCCCGAAATCCAAAATCCAAAATTCAACACTCTCACAACCCCTCGTGTTTCCCCGTTAATTCCTTCATCTTAGTCTCTCAGTTTTCTCTCAGGAACGGCAGAGAGAGGGAGCCAAATCTCCCAATCTGATTCCCCCAATTTTGTGCACGGTTTAGGAACAAAGAAGAGGAAATTAGGGGAAATGGTGGATTAGATGATGATGATGTAGTAATGATGGTGTTGGGAGGGAAACATGGAGCTGGAAACAAGGGATGGGTGACACTTGTCACTCATCCGGATGTGCACAGTCAACGGTCACTATTCATTATTATATTATTATTTTAATCTAAGCCTCGGTTCGTTAGTTCGTTTCCTTGACCATAACGTCGTCGTCGAATCTCCGATTTCGGCATGTCGCCTGTCATTGGATTCGTATCGACGATACCTACGTAACGGTCCTTAGCCCTCGCCCATCGGACCTCCCGGTCAAAAAGTCAACATTTGGCCCCTAGTATGCCAAATTACCAAAATACCCCTCAACTTCCGAACACCATAACTTTCTCTACGAATATCGGAATCGATCGTGCCACCTGTCTATGAACTCGTGACCTCCCGAACTACGTCACGGTCATCGGTCAAAGTCCATTTTACCGCCCGATCAAAAGTCAACATTTTGCCCACGACCAGGGGCAAAATGGTCATTTCGCACAATTTGTCCGATTCCGCCCTACTAAGCACCGTTCAACCTCACTAATCGAGATTAGTCACTAAACTAATCCCGGAATTCGGGACGGGTCGTTACAGTTAGACCCCATTTCTTCCATTTTTTGATTTATGCATTATGGGCTGTATTGGGTGATTGGGAGATGATTAGGGAGTCACTAGGAGGGTTTTAAGAGGATTTGGAGGGTGCTTCACGGCAGAGGAAGCCGTGAGGGTGGTCGGGAAAAACAGGGCCGTGAGACCCTTTAATTTTGGTTAGGATTTAGGAGGTTTTGGTTAGTTGTGTTAATTGGAATGGATAGGAAATGAGAAAATAGGAATTTAGGGACCAAAATGGAGGCAAACGGACCAGAGTGAACCGGCCGGACCGGTTCGATCGAAGGAAGAAGATGAACTGTTCACTGACGCGTGAAGGCCACGCGCAGCCACTTCAGGCGGCGCGTGTGGGCGCGTGGGGAGGAATTTGGGGATGGTTCCAACATACGAAATCTTCTATTCGATGTAACGAACATTTTGGAACTGGTTTCGAGTCGATCGGACACCGTCTCGATATGTTTCGGGGCATCAGGAGGTTTAGGTTCGGTTTTAAAAATAGTTAGAAAATCGGGAAAATTATGGGACTTCAATGAGAGGTTAATGAGGCTATTAGTAACCCTCTAAATGAATTTGGACCGGTTTGGGAGTCCCGGTGATGACGATTGACCCGAGAGACGATTATGGCACGCGTATCGAGGCGCGACTTCGGACGGTCTGTGAGTGGACCTTATTTTCTAAATTGGTGCATGCATAAATGTTTATTATATGTTTTAAATACTTGTTTGTGATGCCATGAGTGCATTTGGATGTGCGGTTACGTATAGGCACGTATTTCGAGGTTTCAGCCCTATACGGTGCTTATACGGGGCTGTAGGTCTTTATTGGTCTAAATGAAATGGCTTTGGATTTCCAAAAGGATAATGAATGTGATTTGATAATGTTGATTTGGATATTTGTGAATTATATGGTTTCACGTATTTCGAGGTGATTTACGTGCTTGCACGTAAATCGAGATTTTTTTATTTTACACTGATTTTCCATAACTAGGGTTTTGGATATGATTTCATGAAATGGTTTTGGATTCGAAAAGGTAAACTCGGGTTTGAGACCCATTTGATTTACGGAATCAGGCCGGAGGCCCAGTTGGTTTATGAATCGGACTTGAGGTCCAGTTTCTATGTGGATTCGGGCCTAGCGCCCAGTTATGTGTTACAAATGGTCTTTATGGTTCGTGAAGGTTTATGGGAACCGGCATGAACCCTTGAAATGGTTTTTACGGGTCATGACGGTTTATGGGAACCAGCATGAACCCATGAAAGGATTTTATGGTTCGTGACGGCTTGTGAGGGGCCGGGCATGAATCCTGGAAAAGTTTAAAGAATGATTTCAAAAGGTTTTTCATATTCCATCCTTTATATATGATTGTCTCCTCCGGGGAGGGTCGTTGGCCTGGGTGGACCCCGGAGTAGTCACAGAGCACTGACTGAGTGGAGTCGCCCCCCAGTTGGGTTCCTTACTCTCAGGATGGGCATGGTTCGTTACCTTCAGGGAGGGTCATTGATCTACGGACATTGACCTGGGTGGACCCTGGAGAGACTTGGGTTTGAGACCCCGGTTAGCACACGTGTAGCTCTATATTTACCGTGACAGGTTCTGGATATGAAATATAATGGATAAACATGATTTCAATTGATTTTGGGAAATTGTGTTTATAATGATAAATGGATTTGGGCTGATATCCCACATAAGTTCACTATGTTATGGTCTTCTGTAAATGGTTTTGGGCAGGAGCCCGTAGAACTTGTATTTACAGAATTTGGGGCTGAGACCCTAATTATGGTTGTTTAAACATATGTGTTTGAATAAATGGTTTTACTATGCATGCATTCTTTTTAGTGAAGGGTATAAATGTCTTCTCTTATGAAATGGTTTTATAAACTCTTTTATTTTTGTCCACTCATAGTCTTTCTGTTTTTAATACACTTCAGGTTGGATACGATGTGGACTGTAGCAGAGACCGAGATATCACATACCTCCTCCGGATCCTGGCGTACTCTGATAGCCCAGGAGGGCAAAGGTCGGAAATATCCCTTGCCTGACACTTCGTGTCAGACGGGAGCAAGGCCATCCTGCACTAATCCCGGGGGGATTGGGATGGGTCCTGTCAGCGAGGTATCAGAGCGGGGTTGTCTTTATTCGAGCAACCGCGGAGCTCTTGGAGTATGTACATAGGTCGAGGATATGATATCTCAATGGGCTACAGTTCATGATCAACCTGATAGTTTGGGTGCCGATACGATAGTTAGTAGGATTGGATCGTGGAACGTCTTGGTTCGGCATTCGATGTCGGGGTTGCCATAGTTCTGTCGTGGATGACAGTGTGGGACCCTACAAAGGGATAAACGTATTCTTATAGATTTTGATCGTGAGACGGTTAGTTGGGATCATCTTCACGATGTTGTAGGATCGGTTCCGACGACTGGTTGGATTTAGTGGCCATTCGATGGTCGGATATTGTTGAGTTAGACGGATATGCTGCAGGGGGCAGCTGGATTCGGGGAATCCTAGTTGGATTGACGTCTTTACGATGTCGGGACCGCGGGGTCAGTCAGATTATGGATTATACTGCCTTATGATGTTGGGTTCGATGGAACTCTAGGTGTGATCGTGGAACCCTACCTTGGGTGTATGGTTCGGAAATGTGAATTGACGAGTGGTGTGACTTTGACGACTATTCGGATTTGGGTTCGTTAGTCGGTCTAGTCATGTCAGCTTTTGTTGGGACTGCACTCTGCAGTCGAGGTTGTATTTATCGGTTAGACCTAGTTGGTTGTCGTGCTACTTCAGTTGTGGTTTGGTGCAACTAAGGTCATGGATGACCTGGTAGACGACATTGGTTTAGTCGAGTTACGACTGGTAGAGTTTGATTTCGACAAGTTATCAGGGTTGGTACTTGTCGATGGAATCCCGGAGCGGGGATACAGTGTATTTAGTACGATCGATTGATTCCGTTGGACGCGAATCTCGATTGTGATGTCTGGTAGTTGGGTCTGCACGAGTCTGTGGCAGGTACTACTACCGAGAGTGGTTGTAGTTATGGTTGTTGGGAATCCGGGACTTTCAGGGGACGTTTCCTTTGCTCGTATGAGATGTCAGGGTGACTGTACCCAGGGTTGTTGGGTACGACGGAGGCAGAGTTTCTCCTATTCGAGAAGAGGTACGGGATCGTCGCTCGGTATGAGCGGAGATCCAGAGTTGTCTGATTGGCACACTTTGTGCTGATGCTGACAGGTGGTGTACTGGTACTAGTGCTGGTGCTGGTGCCGGTGATTGTGATGACGGTGAGTTACGAGTCGGGAGTTGGCTCCGTCGTGATGGGCATATGTTCGGTATCTGTGGTCCCATAGTGGATCTCAGATAGAGTTAAATTGGTTAAGGGGACACATGGTTGATGTCCGGGTATGTTGTTTCCAATCTGGTTAGAACTTCGGAATCGAGAAAGGTTGTGATTGAGGTGACGAGTGGAATGCGGGTTTTTCGCATTGGCAATGGGGTTTTCGAAGTCATCTTGGGTGACTTCTCAGATTCTACCATGATTGATGATGGTAGATGATGTTGATGATATAGATGTTGTTGGTTGCCACTAGTACACTGATCGTGTATTGGTGGGTGGACCCGGGATTTGTTTTGGATCATCAGGAGAAGATGAGTATATCGAAGTTAGGTGACTGAGATTCCTTATTTTCTACTTGGTGGCAGACGATGTCAGGTTACATGACGTGGTGAGTGCAGCGAGTGTTGGTAGTATTCACATAGGATGAGTTTTGATGTCATAGTCTTGTATCATCTTTGATTTTCCTCGGTGGAATGACAAGGATCGATACGAGGTAATCAGTGAGAACCCACAGTCTCAGCGTGTCTCGTCGTTGACTAATCTATTTAGATGTGGGAAATGGCCTAGGACTTTGGGCGTTGTGACGATCCTCGATCGTGACGTTTATGGTCGGTTGACGTAGTGATGGATCTGGATCATGATTTTGATGATCCAGATAGGTGGAGAATTTATCACTCTTACTTGAGTGTTGAGTTGAGGATATTGGGACTGAACTTCTTTTCGAAGTGAATCCCGTATGGTATATTACTCGGGTGAGTAGTTTTCCGACGTGGTCGGATATGGTCAGTCTTAGAGATGTGTCGATATTGGGATTAGCTTCCCTATGAAGTCAATCGATGGTAATGTGGTAATCGATGGAGCAGGTATCCGATAGGTTCGGATATGGTGCGTCTCGGTAGACGAGAACGAGATTTCAGGTTTTGGAATCAGATTTCTGGATGACAATTCAGGATTTGATTTTGGAACTTGAAAGAGGATTTCTGTATTTGGGTTTTGGAATCGGATTCTGGGTGACGATTCAGGATTTGATTCTGGAGCTTGACTATGGATTTTCTTTTATGGATTTGGGTTCGGAATGGTTATTCCAAATGCTAGTTACGGAATAATGATTTTGGATTCAAATTTGGACATGGTTATGGATATGATTTCTGAGTTTGGATTCGGGATTTCTTACGAAATTGCGGATTCGGATTCGGATTTGGAAATAGATGAGGGGTTGGAGTTTCGATTTGTCTAATGTTGGATTGGACAGATGAACTCCATTATAGAAACGTGATTGGCTATGACCTAGGTGGTTGTAAGCTAATTGATGGGTAGATGTACGTACCTTGTGCGTTATTCGAGGTACGATACTGGGTGTACTTGTCGTGTCAGGTGACGGTATATAGGTTATACCGGTAGTATGTTGGTAAGCGTGTTGGTAGACGGATTGGTTCCGATACCATTGGATTAGTCGAGGTCATGAACTAGACATTGGATACTGTGCAGTGGGTCATGGTATTTCTGATGGGTCTAGTTACACACAGATTGAGTGAAATGCTTTGTGGGTGAGTGTTTACCCATGGTTGAGTGAGTTGGTGGTTAGTGTAACCACGAGTGAGTATAGTGACAGTTTTCGATTGACGACTGTCAAGTGGTGACAGTTTGTAGGAGGTGTCAGCGTGGATCGCGGTGTGAGGTCTGATGACTCCCAGTGGGAGTAGACGCCAGGATAGTTAGTGATTGAGGAAGGAACCGTCTAGTTGTTTGTGTTAACGAAAACGGTAGATCTGACAAGTGGTGTCAGTTTGGAGCGTACGACTTCTGTCATTCGACGTGGTCAAATGTAGTCAATGCGACGTGAGCGTTAGTGGTACGTCTAGTTGCAGACGAGTACGTACTATTTTGTTTAATGGGTGTACAAGTGTACACGTGTTTCGAAGTCGATTCCACTCTCCACGAGAGGGATGTGGAATCAGGATAGTTGGAGTTTCAAGAACGGAACTAATTAAGGAGGGAATAATGGTTGGAATTAGGTCGGTTGGAATTTTGAGGACGAAATTAATTAAGGAGGGAAGATTGTAACGACCCGTCCCAAATTCCTAGATTAGATTAGTGACTAATCACGATTAGTGAGGCTAATCAATGATTAGTTAGGCGAAATCGGACGAACGATGCAAAATGACCGTTTTGCCCTTGGGTGTGGGTAAAACGTTGACTTTCGTTCGGGCGGTCAAATGGACTTTGACCGATGACCGTGATGTAGTTCGTGACATCATGAGTGGCCGAGGACCATTACGTAGATAATGACGATACAAATCCGTAGACAGGCGGCACGTCGAATTCGGACGTTCGACGGCGAAGTTACGGTTCACGGAAATTCGAACGTACTATTGCACGTTTTTTGAGACGGACGATTATTTGGACTTTAGTGGGCCCCAGCCTTTTCCTCAGAGCTAATGGATGAATGACAGGTGTCATTCATCCATTCCCCATCAGTTTCATTCATGCATCAAACCCCTTAACCGTGCATCCATTTTCCATTTTGTTCCAAACCAAACCCGAGCACCCACTTTCAATCCAATCCAAACCCTTCAACCCCAGACCCATTGATGAGAGGACAGAGAATGAACTGAGGATGCTGGAGTGTGGTGGTCGGCCCAGGAAGCGCCGCCGTGGACGGCGAAGGTGCAGGGAGACAATCGTACCCGGTTAGACCCCATTTCTTCCATTTTTTGATTTATGCATTATGGGCTGTATTGGGTGATTGGGAGATGATTAGGGAGTCACTAGGAGGGTTTTAAGAGGATTTGGAGGGTGCTTCACGGCAGAGGAATCCGTGAGGGTGGTTGGGAAAAACAGGGTCGTGAGACCCTTTAATTTTGGTTAGGATTTAGGAGGTTTTGGTTAGTTGTGTTAATTGGAATGGATAGGAAATGAGAAAATAGGAATTTAGGGACCAAAATGGAGGCAAACAGACCGAATTTGAGGGAGGAACCAGGCCAGACCGGTCACGCCGGTCCATCTGGACCGGCTGTACAGAGTGAACCGGCCGGACCGGTTCGATCGAAGGAAGAAGATGAACTGTTCACTGGAGCGTGAAGCCCACGCGTAGCCACTTCAGGCGGCGCGTGTGGGCGCGTGGGGAGGAATTTGGGGATGGTTCCAACATACTAAATCTTCTATTCGATGTAACGAACATTTTGGAACTGGTTTCGAGTCGATCGGACACCGTCTCGATATGTTTCGGGGCATTAGGAGGTTTAGGTTCGGTTTTAAAAATAGTTAGAAAATCGTGAAAATTATGGGACTTCAATGAGAGGTTAATGAGGCTATTAGTAACCCTCTAAATGAATTTGGACAGGTTTGGGAGTCCCGGTGATGACGATTGACCCGAGAGACGATTATGGCACGCGTATCGAGGCGCGACTTCGGACGGTCTGTGAGTGGACCTTGTTTTCTAAATTGGTGCATGCATAAATGTTTATTATATGTTTTAAATACTTGTTTGTGATTCCATGAGTGCATTTGGATGTGCAGTTACGTATAGGCACGTATTTCGAGGTTTCGGCCCTATACGGGGCTGTAGGTCTTTATTGGTCTAAATGAAATGGTTTTGGATTTCCAAAAGGATAATGAATGTGATTTGATAATGTTGATTTGGGTATTTTTGAATTATATGATTTCACGTATTTCGAGGCGATTTACGTGCTTGCACGTAAATCGAGATTTTTCGGTTTTACACTGATTTTCCATACCTAGGGTTTTGGATATGATTTCATGAAATGGTTTTGGATTCGAAAAGGTAAACTTGGGTTCGAGACCCATTTGATTTACGGAATCGGGCCGGAGGCTCAGTTGGTTTACGAATCGGACTTGAGGTCCAGTTTCTATGTGGATTCGGGCCTAGCGCCCAGTTATGTGTTACAAATGGTCTTTATGGTTCATGACGGTTTATGGGAACCGGCATGAACCCTTGAAATGGTTTTTACGGGTCATGACGGTTTATGGGAACCGGCATGAACCCATGAAAGGATTTTATGGTTCATGACGGCTTATGAGGGGCTGGGCATGAATCCTGGAAAAATTTAAAGAATGATTTCAAAAGGTTTTTCATATTCCATCCTTTATATATGATTGTCTCCTCCGGGGAGGGTCGTTGGCCTGGGTGGACCCCGGAGTAGTCACAGAGCACTGACTGAGTGGAGTCGCCCCCCAGTTGGGTTCCTTACTCTCAGGATGGGCATGGTTCGTTACCTTCAGGGAGGGTCATTGATCTCAGGACATTGACCTGGGTGGACCCTGGAGAGACTTGGGTTTGAGACCCCGGTTAGCACACGTGTAGCTCTATATTTACCGTGACAGGTTCTGGATATGAAATATAATGGATAAACATGATTTCAATTGATTTTGGGAAATTGTGTTTATAATGATAAATGGATTTGGGCTGAGATCCCACATATGTTCACTATGTTATGGTTTTCTGTAAATGGTTTTGGGCAGGAGCCCTTAGAACTTGTGTTTACAGAATTTGGGGTTGAGACCCTAATTATGGTTGTTTAAACATATGTGTTTGAATAAATGGTTTTACTATGCATGCATGCTTTTTAGTGAAGGGTATAAATGTCTTCTCTTATGAAATGTTTTTATAAACTCTTTTATTTTTGTCCACTCACAGTCTTTCTGTTTTTAATACCCTTCAGGTTGGATACGATGTGGACTGTAGCAGAGACCGAGCTATCACATACCTCCTCCGGATCCTGGCGTACTCTGATAGCCCGGGAGGGCAAAGGTCGGAATATCCCTTGTCTGACACTTCGTGTCAGACGGGAGTAGGGTCATCCCGCACTAATCCCGGGGGGATTGGGATGGGTCCTGTCAATACTCCCATAAAAGATAAAGGACACTTGTCCCTGTCCAAGAGGCCACAACAAAAAATTCTCACAAAAGAAATGAATAAAATACCCTTCATTAAGAAAATTACTAAATTGCCCCTATGTAGTCTACACCCGAATCAAAACCGTTCGAACTCTATTTTTGGCATGCCACATGCCGACGTACTCGGGAAACCGACACCTTCCTAACGGCGTCCCGATCAAAAAGTCAACATATTGCCCTCAAAAGGACTTTGAGCAAAAATTCAACATTTGACTTTCAGGGTTAAAATTGATAGGACCCGTCCCAAAAGGATTTTGATAACTTTACCTAGTCCTACTCCTGTCTGAAAAGTCAAATGAAGTTCGAAAAAAACACCATCAACACTTATTAGACAAGGGATAGGTGTACTAACTTTCACTCTTGCCTCCGCCTCTCGATTAGCTCTGATCTGTGTGTCACGGCCTGGAGGGTCATCAAAACATTAGAAGTGTGAGTGGATAAAAATGACATCGTTCGAAAATATATTTAAAAAAATAATCATTTTACCCTCCAGCTATAGAACATGCATGCATAGGATAAAATATAATCACCGAAATTCAAGTCATATCACATAGAAAAATGTGAGATCCATAGTCATAACATATATTAAGCTCATGGCCCACATCTCCCGAAATCCATTTCAAAAAATCATCATAAAACATCTAAATATAAAATCAATATCAAACATAATCCAATACTTAAACTCAGGAATTATGTATCTGAGGGAAATTCGAGAATTACACATCCGAGGTCTTTCCGAGAATTACACATCTGGGCTTTCTGGGAATCACACATCTGGAGCGTTTCGAGAATTACGCATCCGAGCTTTCTTGGGAATTACACATCCGAGTTTTTCCAGGAATTACACATCTGGATTTCCCAGGAATTACACATCTGGACCACCGAACATAAACTCAAAACATTAGTTTCAAAATTATCTTTGACTCACATTCAAAGTCAAAACACCATTTTTAAACCCCTAACCTACGTCCAAAACACGATTTTCACCATTCATCGTAAATTGTGTCCACAAAATGATTATTAAATCCAAAAAATCATCAAATAATCATATCAAATCATAATACAAATCATTGCAACTCAAATCATGCAATAAATCATGGAAAATATTTACTATGCATGCATAACCGTTTATAAAACAAACGTCCACTCACACACCGTCAACACGGTTCGATTCTGAGCCGTGCACTCCTCCGTAATTCCAAGAACCACCAATCCTGTCAAAAACCATTATCAAGAGTCACCTCACAATACATTCCCCCAATTTTTCAGGATTTAAATACTTATTTAAAACGTAACATAACACTTTGGACCCACAAAACTATACCAAAACGGTGTCCGATCGGCTCGAAACATGCGCCAAAATGTCCGTTACACTGATCACATTAAAATTCATGTTGATCGTACCTCAAAATTTTCACTCACACGTACCCACGCGCCACCGCAAGCTGTTGTGCGTGGGACTCACGCGCTGCTATAGTAACTGCTACAGTTCTTCGTCCCCACCCGTTTTTCTACAAAAAGGTCCTTCAACCCGGTTCAATCTCGCCCAATTTTGCACCAATTTCTAAATTTTAGTCATTCAAATGCATCGAATTAACTCCAATTAAGGATACATAACCTCAATTGCACGAATTCTTACCTTAATTTCAATACCTGAAACCAAGATTTTAGGCCAAGTTTCTAGTTCTTAAATCCACGTCTTCCTGCGTCTAATTATCCACTTTCACACCTCATTTCAACTCGCCATGGATCGAATAACATGATTCTAACTTCAATTCCACTAATCAAACCTCCACAATCAATGTTCGAATTCAAGAGTTTATGAGTTTCGGGTTTGGGTTTTGGGTTCTCCTTCCTCCCCCTCTTTTCATTTCTTTTCTTTCCTCTTTTCTCTCTTCTCTCCCAATTCCTATTTGTCTCTACGGTTTCAAGCACAAAGGTGTTGAACAATGATCAATTCCCAACAGTTGATTTAATTCATGTTTGAATAACATACACACAGGGGGGAGAAAACACGCAGGTGCCACTCAGGCTATTCCGGTGGTGGCACGTGTCACACGATTAAAGGGGTGAGTCACACCCTTAATGACTCATCAAAATAGTAAAAAGACCAAAATGCCCCTTGGGTCTAAAATTACAAAAATTCCCTTGACTATTTTAGATCCATAACAAATCTGTCTGAATTCCGATTTTGACGTGTCGTCTGTTTACGGACTTAGGACTCTGAAACCTATACAAACGAAAAGTCCAAAATATATCCCGAACAAAAAGTCAAAATTTGACAACTTAAAATAGGGGAAAAAACATCCATTTCCTTTTCAAGTTCTCGGAATCACCTTTTTCCAAATTTCTAGATCGTCACAAAAAAGTCAATTTCATCCGACTTTTTTTATTTTACCCTCGTTGGAAGTCCGAGTCGTTACACCTTATTGGAGAATTCCGATAAGGAAGTTACGAAGGTTTCGGGATCTTGAATTCGTAGACAGACAGCATACCAAAATCGGAGCTCAAGTGAAGTAGTTATGGGTCAAAAAAGACGAATGGTAAAATGGTAATTTTTCTACCAAGGGCTTTTTGGCCATTTTCTAGTATGACCTAGAATATCCTAGATAATTCTACATTTTTCTACCCAATATTTAATACCGACCTAATTACATTTCAATATATATATTCCTAGATGTGTTGTATGAAGAAGAAAGGGTTATGGGGTGTCTTTGGTGGAGAGCCACCGAAAGAGAGGAACAATTGGAAAATATGGAAGTGATCAGAAAATGAGGAAGAAGCAGGGATAGATGACTTCGAGGGAAGGAAAAGAAGAGGAATGAGAGAGAGAGAGAGAGAGAGAGAGAGAAATAGAGAGAGCCAGGGACAATAATCGGATAGCATGACTTTGAGGTAAGTTCATGCCATTTTGAATCCATAGACCCTCTTCTGGGTAAAATACGAGGATTGAACGTGAAAAGGATGGAAAAGACTAAGAATTGAGGGAGATATAGTCGGGTCATGGTCGCGGGTCATCCAACCCAGTTTATAGTAAAACGGATCTGATGCCCAAAAACAAAACGAACAGTATTGTGGCACGTGGGCTCCACGCGCAGCCACTTTGGGTGGCACGTGGGGGTGCATACCACAACACCTCGAAAATCGGTCAACATGAAAGTTCATCTTCTCAGTGATACGAGTCCAACGGTACAATTTTCGAGGCAATCGAATATCGTCTCGGGGTAGTTTTCATTGTCTGAAAGTTTAGGGTCTTCCTTAATTAGTTTAAAAATCCCGAAAAATTATGGGATTCGCATGTAAGTTAATTAGGGTGGTTAGTGACCCTACGAGGTGGTTCTTAGCAGGAATTGATATTCTCGAATTTTACAGAAAAGCTTGTGATTGGTTCGGTTGTGTATAAGGTACGAGTGAGTGGACGTTTTATTTTATTAAAATATTATGCATGCCTATTTAAGTGTTTTAAATGTGTTTCTATGTGTTTTCTATGGTATTTGGATGATTGAAATTTTTATATGATTTACGGTAATTTTATATTTTATTGCACGTTTTACGAGATTTCTGTCAATTCCGTTTTGAATATTGTTTCGAATATGGTTACGGTAATTTTCCTTCACGGATGACGACAATGGATGGAAGAATTGACACCACCACCATGCTACTTTGTCACAACGATCACAGGGTAGTGGTCGATGGCCATTCCTCGAAACCTCGAGATGTGGCGTGAAGATTGTTCCAAATGAGATATCGGGTGTGTACATGTGTGAGGGGGTTGAGTACAGGGAAGAAGGCGAGAGATGTGGACCGGGTTTGAGTTCAAAGACTCATAAGAAATAGGTTTTGGGCCTACACTTTGGGCCTAGATTAGGGATCTGGTTACAAAAAAGGTCATAGCTAGTTGTGGTGTGCATGGGCTCCCAAAATGGGTCAAATTCACTTACGAGCTTGGGCTTCAACTAAAAGATAGTAGGATTAATTCTGGATTGTAGCTTTGGGGTTGTGGGTTTGGACCTCTAAGACATATCCCACTAGGTCCAACCTAGTTAAATAATTACAACACAACCCAATTTAAAGACTCAATCTAGGCCTCGTCATTGGGCCGGGTCGGGCAAGCCCGGCCCAAAATTTTTGGGCTTGGGCCGGGCCGGGCCGGGCCGGGCCGGGCCTATTTCATAATTTAAAAAATACCGGGCCGGGTCGGCGGGCTTGATCATAAATATGAAAGCCCATGCCCTTTGTCGGGCCGGGTTTGGGTCGGGCTTTTATCGGGCTTTACGGGTCGGGTCTACTAAGCCCACTTGGGCCGGGCCTACTAAGCCCATTTGTACCTACCTAATTGTAAAAAAAAAAAAAGTGAGTTGAGCTTAAATATTATTATCGAATATTGAAATAAGCTAAGGAGGGGTACTATTGGATTTGGAGAATTGACTTAACTTTTAGACCATAAAGCCGAGATAGGATAAGGAGGTCGATAAGAGAATCAGAGACCTAGAGAGTTTTTTTGAATTTAGGGTTAGGGTTTGGTTTGGGCATTGGCTTTTAATTGACACTAGGTTGAGATTTGGTTGGATTTTTGGATTTTGGCTATGATAGTAGTAACAAGATTGGATTGAGTATCAATTCCTAATTTATAATTATTTTATATTTTCGGGCTTATGAGTCGGGTTTACCTGGGCGGGTCGGGCTGGGCTTACCGGGCTTTATCGGGCTCGGGCCTATCGGGCCTAGCGGGCTTGAATACCCTAAGCCCAAGTCCAGCCCGTCAACATGCGAGCCGGGCCGGCCCACGGCCCATATCGGGTCGGGTCGGGCTTTTTGTCATCGGGCCTATCGGGTACCCATAAGCCCGTGGGCTTCTGGGCCAAATGATGAGGGCTAACTCAATCAACCATGTAGGGGTGAAACAGTAATTTCTTCATTTTTTATTTCTAATTTTCGATACGGGATGTATCAATAATGGTAAAGAAAAATCCAGATTTGGAGGTTGGGGAATGGGTTGAGAAACCCAAGTTCACTGTTCATGATCTTCTTCTCCAATTTTTTTTAATATTAGTTATTTTCTAGAAAATGATTACTGATCCAATCTATTGTTGACATGTAAGTCTCATAAACAGCGTTAGTAACAAAGTGTAAACAATTAGTGAATTTGGTAAGTGGATACTAGCTAGGTTTGGCCTTGAACGGACTGGGTTTTTAATTTGGTAAGTCCTTGCTTTCAACTTGTAGTGGAATTTTTCCGGTATAAACCGTTAGTGATGAAAGTTGACATATCTATACAAAAATAAGTTGGGATGTTAGTAGAAGATAATAAAGGACACCATAGTTAGCAAAATGAGACAGAAAGAAAAGAAAGGCTGAGAGAAAGAAGAAAAGGATAACGGAAAGAAGAGGAAAATTGGATGGAATGAAGCACTTTTCAATTATATCCCCATTTGGTTGGAATCGATACGTACAAATTAACAACCCTACATGCTGTGGTGTTCTTAATATGAGTTTATGATGTGGGTTGTCATGAATGGGTATGGTAGAATTGATAGTTTGATATGTTTATTGTTGAGAATGGTCGATGATTAATTTATTAATTTTGTAAAACTTAAAAAACTAATGATGCTATTCCTTAGCCGTTCCAAAAGAAAACTGGCCTAGCCTTTTTAATTGCTTGTCTAAGATACCCATATATAATTGTCCATATCAATAACACTACTCACTCTTCTATATACTGATCTAAGGTGCGAAATTATTATAATTTGTAGACAAGCCTATGGTTATGAATTATATATGATGTTGGTTATCTCTTAATTACCCGAGCATGACGTGTTTGATTATAATTGATGAACTTTATTATGTGTGTGGTTGAGATCGTGATGAGTATCGTTAGAAAATGAGATGAATAGAGTTATTAGTTAGTATGTTGATTATTGTCATTTTTATTCGAGTATGGATTGTTAGAAAGTAATTGTTGATATGTTGATTATTGTCATTTTTATTCGAGTATGGATTGTTAGAAAGTAATTGTTGATCATATTATGAGACTAGTTATATATATAGATTCACGAGATGTTTAGTGCCTATTTATGAGTGGCCGGTACTATTAGTGTTTGTCAGTTGTTTACAGACTAGCCTCTACGTGATCGTTCACTCATAATCGCTCAAATACTAATTCATAGCGTCAGCTTGTTCCAAAACTGCTAGAAGACATGTCATTACAGTGCTTATCACCCAGCCTTTATTGGTCATGGTAAACGAGCGAATGATACAAAGTCCTATTATATGCGCACGATTCGTGCGACTCAAGAGCTAGTAGGTCAAATGGTCAATATTACAAGAATTAGAATGATCGATCTTTCAACTATTTATTATTTTATTATTTTATTTAATTATTTTTCTCGTAAAACGTTCATAATTGTCTTTTACATAACAATGGTAACTTTAGAGTTCTTATTATTATATATTGTTTCTATTTACTTTTTCGACAATCTATTAAAATTCATTGTTTCAATTTTTAGCTTCGATCATATGGATGTCACCCTTCTGACCTCGATCGGTATATCTAGGATTTTGGTTCCCACGTGTACCTATCCAGGTCTGATTGGAAAGAGGCTTCCACATGGTGGTATGCGGCCACCTGGCAGTTATTACAGAGTCATGCGCTAAAATAAATAAGAATTCGTTGCATTTAAGTTTATCTTCTCGTAAAACACACATTATACCGTTCTTTCTGCGGCTTTTGTCTTGGCATTATGATCACACCATAGTTGCTGATGATATGAGAACTACGAATAAATAACTTCAAGACAACGTTGGCTACAAATGGAGTTGAATCATAAATGGTTAATTTCTGCGAAGGTTGGTGTTAGTTTCCACTCCAAGCACTTAGTAATTACTGAAACAAAGTGCAAATAATATAACATTTCACCATAAAACCATACACATTATAATAAAATTGAGAAAATAGATAAAAGCATAGATACATAAACCACTTCAGTTCCTCTTCCACTTGTTCCCAGTTCCTTTTTTTTTCAAGCTTTATTTTTTAAATAAAATATAGAAACTTATGCGATATTAACTTCTTAGTAAAAGATGTCTAATACAAATATTCACTCTCGATTCTAAAAGAGAGAGGGCCTACGCTTCCAAGAACCCCGTCTAGTTTTGTAGAGTACATTACTTTCTTCACAACTTGAATAGAATCAGGGTTTGATTTATCGGTTCTTTTTTTACCAGAGTAAATTTTCAAATGTGCATCAACTCCTCAAAGGTCTTCATAGCAGAAGCTGGCAGACCCAAAAGCACATTTATGCTTTTGCTATCTTTCCCATTGGAAAGGAACAAACTCACTTCCTTCTCAGGCAAACCCACTGGCCCTGCAAACAGAGGATCCCCCCACCCAAAATCTGCATTGTGAAAAGCAATCTTGGACCAAGTTGTGACCAAAAGAGTGGAACCCAAAGAAGGCCTAGCTCTTGTCACTTCAAAATAGTCAATAGCAGACCTCATATAGTCATCTGTAACTAACTTGACTGCCTTGTGAACTAACCCAACACCAAATGACAATGGATTCTCCAAAAGCTCCCCTGCACTACAATGTGTGCTTGTCAACACAATTGCATTCCCAAAGAACCCTTTTGGTATCTGTGGCTCAAATCTTGACCGCCCATCGGCCGCGAAAAGGAGCTTTGTTTTCTGATCTGGCACCATTCCTAAGGCCTTGGTTCTGGCTCTCCACACAAAGGCAGAGAGTGCTTCAAATGTTGTGCAATTTTCAAGAACCCCATCTTCCATGGCCATTTTTTTTAGCTTTTCTAGGCTCTGACGGTTGAAAGAGAAGGACTTATAGAGTAATTCTTGTTCATAGAGTTTGGTGCTCTCAGATACGTCTTCAATTTCAGTAAATTCATGGTGTTGAAACTCGACTTTTGGTGGGCTTCTGGGTTTGAGAATGGTTCTGTCTATAAATGGAGGGATTGTAAGTGGCAAGCCTCTAGCAATCTCACCCCATGAACATAAAAATTCCATTGCAGAAAGCCCATCACTCATACCATGGTTCATACATATTCCAAGCGAAAACCCTCCACATTTGAACTTGGTCACCTGGAATTAATCAAACAACCTCAATTTTGTACATTTTATCAAATTGAAAGAACAATTCTCACAATCACAACACTAGACAGTTTCTTGCACTGCAAGTTACTTTTTAGTGATCATATTTCCTACTTTTTTTTCTGTTAAATTTTTAACATGTTGAGAAAGAATAAATATCCACTGCTATAATCCTCCTTTCAATCCTAGACATAAAGGGGATTCACATTAAAATTACTCATAAAAATCACATTAAAGATCGTCATGTCACTTCACATTAAAATTACTCATAAAAATCACATTAATATCCACTACTATAATTTTCACAATCTTCCTTTCGAAAGATTACTCATAAAAATCACATTAAAGACCGTCTTGTCACTTCCTTGGATGAAGAATTTGATGAATTGTGAGTAAATACAATGATAGGTGCAAATAGGTAAAATAAAATTTTATAGGACAAATTAACAAGAAGGTACAATTTCATGAGGCAATTTGAAAAATTACTCTGACACAAATTACATAACATTCATTTTCAATGCTAAAATTTAAAGAAGTTTGGAACTTTACGGAAATTCAAACCTGAGCAACCAAGGGAGGGATCTCAAGAATGTTGCTGGCACCAGGAATATCATGAACCAGCTTCCTAAGAGTTAAAGGATCAGCCTTTGCTATTTCACCCAACTTCTCGATTTCACAGTTGGCTTCAGCTTCAACAAAGACTGCCCCAAAAACACCTGTGCAATCCACAATCAGCTTCCCCTCCGAGCTAATACTCAACCGCCCGGCCATTGGGTAAAATGGAACCAGAAGCTTTGACAACCCACTCTTTAGAACTTCCACAGCTTCCTCATTGCCCTTAGAATCTGATTTGTTATAGCAGTAGAGTGTTCGAACAATGACCGCGATGTTCTGGTCCAGATTCGATAGGTAGTACAAACCCTTCTCTGTTTCGGATTCAGGAAGCACCAGAGTTGGTTCTTCTTTCTTTACCACAAGCTCAAAGGCCTTGTCACTGATAGTTTCCCCCATCTCACAAGAACCCTAATTAAACTGGCTCAGCAAAACTTCAGACAAGTAGAGTTAAAAATTATCAGTACATTCATGCAAATTACATAATGTAGTGCTAAAATTAATCTAATAGTTAAAAGATAAGAGACTAGTATTGAAGCGTACCTGAAGTAGTGAAAATGTGTGATTAGAGATAGAGGGTTGGCTTGAAAACTGAGATTTACTAGTCCTTTTGTGGACAGGGTGACAATTATATAGGTAAGAGCAGGCTTGGTGAAAGTTGGAATAAATAATAAAATTGATGTTGTTGGTATATCGATCTTCTGCATTTCGGATTTCGTGTTCTTCTAATAAACCCTAAAGAAAAAGATGAAAAGGAAGTAGATCATTAAATTGTTTAGGTTCACTAATTAAGCTTTGTTGTGCATGAAAGGGACAAGTTTGCGCAGAGTGTAACTGGCAGGGGATCGTACGCAAAGCTTTACTAGTGGAATAGCCCCTTTGTGGGGAAAGCAAATTAAGATTCTGACAGATTATCACCATGTTCATTGTTCTTCATTATTTATATTCATATATAAGATTGTAAGTTCGTAATTTCTCATTGGAAATTACTTTGGTACATCTTTCTTCGGTAGCAAGCTATTTGGACTTGAAATCATCCGGATTTGAGTAGTATTATAATATTGAGAAGTAGTATATCACTCAATTAATAAGTGAAAAAAAAAAAAAAGCATATTTAGGGTTTGGTTGGTGTAATAGGGATCCTCCAAACATATTTTAGGTAGCTGGCACACTTTGCTTTCAATATTTTATATAGCACATTTTGGAATCAGATTATGTAAGTTTTTATTGCCATCTCATATGGATTAACTTGCGCTGCAGCTAAGCAACAACGGGTTTCTAGAAGTTCAAATCATGGGACAATAGATTTTAGTCCAACTCTATTTCAAGTGAAAAGGTTTAATAAATTACTTTTTAATTTTTGACATCTTGATTATTACTATCTCTATCATTATAGAATCAAGAGCGTCAAAAGACTAATAATTTTTTTTTATATAAAAATACCTTTTGTCTAATTACTTTTAAATAAATAAAAATTAAATAGTAAAATTAAATATTAAATTATTAAATATTAATGGTTAATAGGAGAGGTGAATGGATGGTGGACTCAGATGGTTATTCCAGTGGACAACAACAATACATCGTCCCCAATCTCCAGTCTGTCCTTCCACCCCTTCATCACAAACACGTCATTGACCGCAAGAACAAATGATGCAGCAAAGAAATTTTCTAATTCAATTATGACTTCCGGATCACTAGTGGTGGTCATTCTGCACATAGCCAAGAACACACGGTTTCGAGGGTGTTAGGGGTATACTCATCGAACTATTTTATATTAAAAAAATTTGTGCCTTTATTAGTAATTTCATATATGAATAAATAGTATTTTAATAATTAATTCTAATAAATTGGGAGTGAGAACAAAATCACTTTTTAGTGAAATTCTTATTTATTTATTGTGCAGTAAAAGATTCTCAAATAATAAAATTAATACTCCAACCTACATAATATTTTTATTGTTTGTTGTTTATGATTCTTATTCGTTATATAAAAGAAAAGAAATTTGATTGATTTATAGCTAAAATGAGTATGTGGTATGAGAGTTTTAAATTATAGAAATATAGGAAGTTGGACAAACTTTTCAATCAACTTTATGTACACAAAGGATTAGGTATACTCTTAGCATAATTTAAGAGATGTGTCTGAGACTTGACGTATGCAGTTTCTTCTTCGCTCCAAACTAGAAACTTTTGGACAAAATATACCCCTCTACATGTAACACCGAAATTTAGTTTTTTTTTTTTTTTTAGCTGAGCGAACAATTGAGTTTATCCCACAATATTATCATCGTATTCTTTGTCGTTAAACAAGAAAAAAAATTCTTTGTCATTTAGCCAAAAGTTGAGGTCATGAATCATGAATGGGTATAACAGCACACTTTTGGCGGAGGATTACACTCATCTCTCTAAATGGAGATCACTTCAAATTTTGGCAAATATGTATACACCACGGGCAACTTACACTATATTATCTTATCATTTATACTAAATAATAAAATTACACATATATTTTAAAATATTTTATTTTACTATTCTATAATTTGAAAAAAAAAATTACATTCTAAACTCTTCATCATTTTATCCATTTTCTCTTTACTTATATGCTGATATGGAATGTATAGATCCTACTGATTAGCTATTTTTTAATTCAGTTAAGGAGGTTATTGTCAATTTACAGTAAATAATTACATTTATACTAAATAATAAAATTACACATATATTTTAAAATATTTTATTTACTATTCTATAATTTGAAAAAAAAAATTACATTCTAAACTCTTCATCATTTTATCCATTTTCTCTTTACTTATATGCTAATATGGAATGTATAGATCCTACTGATTAGCTATTTTTTAATTCAGTTAAGGTGGTTATTGTCAATTTACATTAAATAATTACATTTTAAAATAATGTTAACTAACTAATAAAATTTTCTCCCAAATCTCTCATATTTTGAAGTTTTTAAATGTATTTTAAAAATCCAACTTCATCCACGTTAGCATAAAATAAATTCAAATAGTTAATTTGTGGGACTTATAAATTCTATATCAACACTTAATAAAATAAAAAACATATAACGGAAGAAAAGATCATGGTGTAACGTCTCTATAATAATAATGTGAAATATTTTAAAATACATATTTAAATTTGTTATTTGATATAAACATAGTAAAATATAAATTTCTGTATAAAGACAGTAAATATAATAGTAATATTCGCTTTCAGTTTATCTAAAGAAAAGATTGCAAGTGGTATTGAGCATCTCCAAAAAGTCTTTCAAACACATTTTTTTATTCAATTTGGTGATTTTCAAAGAAAATAAAGCTCCAACCCTGTCTTACTCTCTATTTAAGAACTTTGATATTTTGGGGGCACCTTTTTTTTACACACCCCCCCCCCCCCCTGGGAGTTTCATTAATTGGTATTTGAAATTTATCAAAGAGGACGGAGTAAAAATTACTATATGCCTCAATTTCCTGGGAGTTTCATTAATTGGTATTTGAAATTTATCAAAGAGGAGGGAGTAAAAATGTACCTATTTTATATTCTTTTTTATTGTTCCCAATGATGAAAATATCGATATCGACGGATATATCGCTAGTTAAATTTACGGATATCTGGCTCCGGGGCGGTTAACAAAAATGATGGAAATTTGGTTTAAAAGTTGGAAATTTGGAATGAAATTTTGGGAAAATCTTAAGTATCCAATAATGGTTATATAGGACTAATAAAAACTATAAAATGATTTTTATATAATAAATATATGACAATTGTTTGTTGTAATATGATTCTGCCGATGACTAATAATATAAAATCTTAAATATAAATATAAATTGAAGTGAGTTACTATAATTGAATGTTAAAAGGATTAAAAACATAACAATAAACATACAAAAATTCAATGTAAGAAAAATGATAAAATAAGTTTAAATATATTTAATTTTGTTAAATTATATAACGTCAATTATATAAGTATACATATTAACCGGCTAGCAACAGTTTCCTCCTACCTCCTTCCGGGGCAACTCGGGTTTTCCGACCCGGCAGCATGACCCGACGATATATCCTTCGATTTAAGTCCGATTTTTACGAATTAATAGTGCATTTTCATCATTTTGATCCTAGGAAAGGATCGGTGGAATCAAAACATATCAATTGTTCGATATTTCGGCGAATTTCTTTCCTCTTCTTATATGTCGCCGACCCAAAATACCGAAATTTCAACAAGATTCACCGATATTTTCATCAATGATTATTCCTAGCCATTTGACTTGAAATATAAAATTCATCGAAAAAATTACATTCATTATTTCTATAAATTAAAAATATTCAAATGTTTAATTTAGATTAAATAATAAAATATTAAAACAATTTGCTAAAATCACTTTTCAACAACTTTTTAACTCAAAATTTACAAAAATGCTTGAAATGCTCTTAAGAAATTCAATCTCTAGTATTGTAGTTCAATTGAAAAAAAAAAAAAAACCGCAACTGCTCATTTATGATAAAAATCAAGTCACAATTACAACTAAATAACTCATATAGGATGGGTTTTAAACTTTTAAGAAAAAAGGTAACCAAACCTAACATATAAATTGAGGTCAGCTTAACACTACCAAAGGTTAAATAATATGGTACAGACCTACCCAGAAGGGTACATTTATCTGCCAAAGTTCACAGAACCCGGTCACCCCCAAAAGGTATTCATTCTTAAAAACTGCTCTCAAGGCATACATAGTTAATGTACGCAATGGCTCACATTCTGCAATGCTCATGTATAATAAGCTCTGGTCCACAAAGAAGAACTAAGCATCATCGTCTTCGTCTTCATTGTCGTCCACCTTCTCTTCATCTTTGTCTGCACCTTTGCCTGCATCGTCCCCAGCCTCAGCATTCTCCTCTGCTTCATCCCCTTCATCTTCCTCATCAGTCATATTATTAATTACATCTGTAATTATTTCCTTCACCTCAGCTTTTCTATGCATTAAATCAACCGAAAACTGGGTACCTAAGTAAATTACAGAATTACAGTTAGCTACGAAGAAGAGAAGGTGGTTTGAAAACAAATCGCAACAAATAAAGAGTCCTACCAAGTTGCCTGAGAATGTCTGATAAAGTGGCCTGGACAACAGAAACGCAGATATTAGGTCGTATGACTAAGATAAACTTCAAGTTTTCAATCATCCACTCAATCAAATTTTGCAACATTAGCTTACAGTGTTGAAGTCCACTTCCTTCAGAATGTCAACAATTACTGCATGCATATCATCTCTTGTGGGCTCTGGCTTTGGTTTCTTGCTAGCTTTTGCTTTCCCTATTCCATGCAAGAACTTGATACAATCAAAGAGAAACTCCTAAAAGTGTGAGAATTAAATGCAAGCAGCTACAAACAAAGCAAATTACCTAGATCCTTTGCTGGAGCCTTAGCTGGGGACTTGCTCGACTGTTTCTTGCTAGGGGCTTTTCCCTTGCTCTCCTTCTTGGTTTCCTTCTGGGATTCCTTTTCGGTCTTTTGTTTTTTTGCAGATCGTTTTGCTTTAGTAGGTGAACCAGAAGCTCCGTCAGCATCACTGGCACCTCTTTTTGAAGCAGAACGAGATTTTTTTTCAGATTCTGCAGGAGTCTTCACAGATTTTGCCGGGGTTTTCTTCTTAGAAGGTGTTGCTTTGCCCCCAGCTTTAGCCTTTGAGCCCTCATCCTTTACAGACTTTTTAGACGAACTTTTTGGACTTGAAACCTGGTCCTTCGGTTCATCTTGCTCTTCATCAGATTTATCCTCATGACCAGATTCTTCATTTACCTTATTGTGATCGTCTTCTTCAACAGAGTCATCCTTTGCATCTGAAGTGTCAACTTTGTCATCATCCTCCTCATCTTCGGCTTTAGATGACTCCTGCTTGGGTGATTCTTTTCGCTTCTGACAACAAAGAAGGCAGAAAGTAAGAAAATAAAACTGATGCGGAATGGTCAAGGACAATTTAGTCTTTTAGGGTTTTAGGATTTTAGTATTTTTCTGTTTTATGTTTTAATAAGGAATAGACATGTTTCCATGTTCTATTAGGATTAGTTTATCTCTGTTTTCTGTTTTAAGTAGGAGTAGGCATGTTCCCATGTGCTACTAGGATTAGGATGTTCTTTCTAATTCGAGTTTAATTAAGATTTCTAGTTTGTTTAATTCCCTATAAATACCCCATTGTAATTCAATGGGAGGGAGATGAGTTTATGAATAAAGTTTGAGAACATTTTCCTGCGAAAGGATTATTTTGGGTGCAAAGTCCCTGGAGCAATTCTAGACTATTTTGGTGTGAAACCAAGTTTTGGTGTGAAGCCAATTTCAGGTGTGAAGCCCCTAGAGTGATTCCAAACCTATCTTTTAAGTTTTATATTTGTTTTCTTAAAGTTTGCTTCTGCTAGTTTGCTAAATCATAAGTTCAGATCTATCTTACGTCAAAAACTTAGTCACGAGAAGGAAATAGATCATCATGCATCCATGCTGGAATACACTGTCAATGCTATAATATTATCTACCCCCAAAAAAATAAACATTCATATTCTCAGTTTAAAACTGATCAAGAAGAGGAGAATTATGGAGACAATTCAACAAGTAATCCAATATTCTAAATAAAAGGAAAAAAGATACATAAATCACTTTAGGCTTCTTTTTCCCTGGAAGAAAAAACTTGGGTATAAGAAAATATTACAAAGGATACAAAAATTCATTTGAGGAGAGCCATGTGTAAAGATAAAACTAAATCATAAGTAAACTAATGCACCACAAAATGCACTCCACATAAGGAAAAATCATTTCTTGTACATCAATACTGTGGGCTCGAAATTTATTGAATACACACCTTGGCTGATGTTTCTGGTGATGCTTCTCCTGAACCTGCACTCTTGCTTGGTGTAACCTTCCTCCTTCGCTTTGGCACTTTCTGAAACTCAAATAAAAAACAAGGTTTAACCTCTGACAATAAAACAAAAAGAAAACAAATTACTAGACAACAATTACAACCTGTTCTTTTTCAGCAAGCAAAACATCAGTAGTAGCATGTGGGGATTCCAAGAACTCCAATAACTTTACAGAAAGTTCTTCCTGTAATTTCAGCTTGTAAGATTAGGGCTCACCCATCAATTTTTCATACAACATAAAATTCATTTCTTGCATTACACACCTTCTTTATACCAGCCTTAATTGGAATATTAAGCAAGTCACAGAAATCCACTAACTTTTCTTTAACACACTTATCAATCTTCTCCTTTACTCTTGCCCTTTGTTTCTCCTGCTGAAAACAGAATATATAAGCATAGTCAGAACGAAGCATTATAATAATATTGCACCATATACAAATAAGAAAAGCTGATAAAGGTGACAACAAAATTTGTAATACCTCATTCTCAGCCCACACATAACCTGAAAACTGACTTATGTTTCTCTTCAAACCATGAGCCTGCACAAGAACATCAACAATGATAACACATCAAAATTTAATAAAAGACCACCAGATAATAAAGTATGAAGTTAAAAACCCCAGAAATCACTTAATTAAAGGTAAACCAAAAAGTTCACTTTTGCTTTCATCCCAAAAAGAATTGTGCGAAACAATAATACAGTATGGAGTTAAAAACACCAGAAATCACTAAATCAAAAGTAAGCCAAAATTTTACCTTTGCTTTTTTCCCAAAAAGAATTGTATGAAACAATTGCAGGTTGTCATCAGCTTTTCTCTTTGACAACTTAAAAGCCACTGAAACAATTTAAAAATCAGACAAAAATAGGCCAGGCTGCAGTAACAAGAATTTACGTAATTAACACCTTGCACGCATAGTAAATTAGCACTCAAAATACAATAAGAACAAAAACTTCCACCTTTCAGCATGCAGTTATCTTTGGAAAAGTGAAAAGTAATACAAAATCAAAGAAGAAAAAACAACTGACCAGAGACATGTCAAAATCAACAAATAAACAAAATAATTACCAATAAATCATTCATTCTCACGTTGAACTCCTATAACCTCCAAGAAAAATGTAAATAAGATTGAAAGCAAAACAAATTCACTTTTATATTGGATATCCGATGAGTGATAACAGCTAACTAGAGGAACACAATAGAATTCCTATCACTAATGTTGTGTTTTTTTGCATACATATTCAAGTTCATCAATATCCCGAATCACATAGCAGTGACAAACATGGCTTCATTGGCTCTCTTCATTCAGGGATCATCTTTTCCATCCGACAACAGTATACAACGAAAAATAATACTACTCAGTATTATTCCAAACTAACTGAAATTGTCAACATCCATTTTTGTACCACCACAGCACAAGTTAGCTTGTCAACAACTAATTATGCAGGGAAATTCCAAAACACATTGACAAAAGTAAAAGCATGATCATGGAAAAGAAGTGCTTATAAGTTGGAAGATAAAATGTATCCTGGCAGACCACTAGGAGTAATATGTGTAATGTTAAAACAATGCACTTGTCTATAAAGAAATGGGTAGTACATGGAAATATTTAATTGGATCTAAAAACCATTACTATAATTCTTTTTTCTTCTGTTAAACAATGGTATATATAAACAAGAACAACTAAAGCCCATAAGAAGAACAAGCCAAGGCAGGGGAAAGCACCACAAACCCAGAAACCAGACCAGAAAACAGCATCCCAAAACACAGCTAAACCCAAGCAAGGGAAGCAAAACAAATCTACAGCTTAAGGGAAAAGGACATTCCAACTACAAGTACATACAAATTAGAAAGATCATGCTTAATCTTAATAGTATACAGACAACATCTAAACATATTGGTAAGATTCAGATTGAATGGAAATAGAGGGTACAGTGTCTAGCTCAGTTTTCAGGGTGAAAGCCTCAACCAAGGGTTAGAGCACAACACAAGGCAGGCAATAGTCTGAAGAATAACAGCAGAAGATCTCTGGAAACTATTGACTGCATGATTGTTTTGTTCAATCCAAATACAGTAGACGGTGCCCGCAAGAGCATGCTTCTTAACAGCCTTAGGGAGGCACCCTAAACCATTATCATATTTACAAAGTTTCAGAAAAATAACAAAAGAATTACCAGCCTACAGGGAAGAATCTAACCATTTTCTGGTCAATTAGGTAAGAATCTAACTCAAACTTGTGAAATCACATAACACTATAACAGGTGCAGGTAAAAGTTCCAACAGAAAACTAAATACAAATCTAAGATCCACTTGATGAGCTTTAGATTCAATAAAGCTTGCCCCACCAAATTGGTACACAAAAATATAACCACACCAAGAAAATGAAAGCATAATATATTCAAAAAAAAAAAAAACAACCATTTTGCTTTATTTTCAAAACAGTCCAGACAACCTCAGTGCCACCACTAACATTGTGTGTCACAGCAGAGTAACATGCAAAGTTACAACCATTTGAGCATTTAAATGGTACCAACAACAAATTTAATATGAACTAAGCCTATCAAAAACAAAAAACCACATACCATTTGGAATATTCTTCAGCTCTGTACCGCGACCCTGAAATCACGAAAGCCAAACAGATCAATAATAAAACATAAACAAAATGAACAAAAAAGAAACAAATAAAAGGGCAGCCTCTCCATCACCCTACCTTCTCAATGTTCAAGGATTTACTTGCCGAAGACCTTCCACTATCAGGAGCCGAGTAGCGCTCAACTATTTTCCTTTCCCGTGTGGGCCTCTCACTCACCGGCGTAACCGGCTCCTTCTCCTTCTCCGCCTCAGCATCTTTACTCGACTTCTTAGCGACCCGCTTTTTCGACTCGGTCTGGTTTTCCTCCTTTTTGGAACTAGTCTTTCGGCCCCTCTTAGCCTTCTTCGGAGTTTCTTCAACTTCCTTATCTTCCTCCTCTTCGACTTCCTCGACATCTTTCTCTTTCTCGTTTTCCGCCACTTTCTCGGAAGCTTCCACAACATTCTCTTTTTCTTCGCCTTTCTCTTGTTCTTCTTCTTTAGACTTCTCTCGAAGCGGCTCGGGATCAGCCTCTTGCTTCTCTTCAAGAGGAGCTTCGTCTCCGGGTTTCTTCTCCTCTAGCGCTTCGGTCGCCATAGGAACCAAGCAATCAAGTAAAGATCGAGAATTTGGCTCAGGAATTGGTAAAACCCTAGATTTGTGGTTTTGGGAAATTGAAAACCCTAGAAATCACTGAGTTTTCGACCTGGAGCTATCAGGCAAGAGCATGTATGAAAAAGTAAAATCCCAGAGAGAGGGAAAATGAAATTAGAAAATTGGGATTGTAAAATTGGAGGGAATTGAAATTGGAGATTTTGATTTTGGGGGTGATTGGGCGGGCTGTGGAAATATAAAGGGAGGGAGGGTTTGGTGAGTGTTTCAAAATTTTCATGTCAAAATTTTAGATAGCGGGCTTCTCCGTCATTTTGCTACCAAGTAGTAAGAACCCAGCTCCCCTCAGTACCCACCAAAAATTCCAGAGCAACAAATTACGCATTTTTTTGGCCACGTGTCCCTCATGCTGTGGTCATTCTGGTCATTGACTCGTTTGGGGTTGGCTGCCTAGCTCATCATTCGTGCGGAATCATTAAATGTTAAAGAAAGACAGAAAGAAAAAAGCATTTTACGAAAATCCACTACTTTTTTTTAACGTTAATTATCACTCATTTGATTCAATCCAATTCCCAAATTTAATGATTCACAAGCCATTTACAAATTGTATAAACAAATTAATGTTATGCTAATGATAAAACAAGAAACTAGTTATTTGTATATATAGCATAAAAAATTGGTGCATCCGTCTCTTCAAGTTTAACTAAAAAGATTTGTGGATTAACCACTAAATCAACAACCTACTATTTTCCAATCTAGAGAAGTCCACATTTTTTTTAATCAAGCAAATAAGCATTTCATTAATAAGTAAACATTACACAAAAATGAAAGTCCATTAACAAAAAAACCTAAAAGGGACAAACATACACACAAACAACTCTAGATTCATGTGCATACAGATCCAATAACATAAATTTAAACCAGTTTAAGAGTAACCCTAGATCAAAACTATGTAAAAGCCGTCATAATCCAAACCGCTACCATCATCCGCTGCCCAAGGCGCCAAGAACCAACAAACACTATACCACCAAAAGCAAGGAAGGTGAAGGTGAAACCGAAGAAGTCAGCAGAAATGGGGTGAACATGTCACCCGCGCAATGAACGCTCTCATAATCCATTCGACGAGTGCATATAACACTTTAAACGCAATCCAGTGCCAAGTTAGCCATTGAGTTGAAGGATGGACTTTGGTGGCAGCCTATTTAAGGTCCATCGTCTTCAAAGGCATTGGATGGGGGAAGAGGAAGGGAAAGAGACTTGATGGAAGTAAGCTAATGTGGAAGTGGGAAAAATGATCTAGGAGTATTCTGGAACTCTCCAAAGAAGGAGGGCGGAAAACTTCCATTGTGGAAAGGGCCGAATAACCACCACAAAGGGCGGAGAACAGGCGGATTTGAAGGAAACCAAAAAACGGCAAAAAAAAAAAAACAAAAACAAAAACCGATAAATAAAGGAAAATAAAGGAACCAAAAACCTCAAACTAAAAAGAAAACCAAAAAGAAAAACAGAATAACCGCCCACTGCAGCAAAAAGTCGAAGTCACCCTCAAGCAAGCACCGAGCCGCAACGGTCACTAGCGTGGCAGCGAGCAGCACCCCATCAAGACGACGAGCACCACGGCGAGACAACGAGCATTACAGTGAGATGGCGACCAGCGAGCAACAGAGCCACCGAACACCACCACCGCGAGACGGCGAGCACCACCACAGTCGCACAGCAACGAGCTCCACCACAGTTGCACAGCGACAAGTTTCGCCGCAGTTAGAACCGAAGCAAAGCCCACCACAGCAATGGCTAGCGAAGGGAGGAAGAACTAGAGAAAATAGAGAAAGGAGAAACATGGGAGGCAAGGGAGGGAGACGAGAAGAAAAGGAGAAAAGAAAAATAGAGGAAAGGGTGCTGCCACTAGCCCCAAGAGGTGGTAGTGGCAGCGGCAGCTAGGGTTTGCAAACTCGAGGGTCGCCTTAGAGAGAACGCAGAGCTGCTTCGGGTTTTTTAGCAGTCTTAGAGAAGTACACATATAACATGTAAAATTCGGGTCATTTAAGAGATTATTTACCTGGAATTATATATAAGACAAATATATAGATTACCTCCACATATATTTGAAATTGCGTGCAGAGTTTTTTCCCTCCTAACCATTTGTGTTGGGATTTACTCTTCTTATTTGATGTAAGACAGTTATCTAACCCTAGTTATTCCAGGTGTTTATGCTAGTTTTTGTGATCAGATTCTTGTTTGAATCTAGGCCTTGTGTGGTGAATTCATCCATATCCGATGTAGGCCAAGTTTATAACTCTTTCGGATCCATGATAGAAATCATTCAAATCTTTGTAAATCGATTCATATCTTGCTATATTTTAAAAGATTTATATTCTATGGTAAATATATGAGTATTGGGCTTTAAACTGACGATTTTCTTTTATAATTGCTAACAAAAACCAATGAAATTTTCGGAGTTGAAATTTTCTTGGGATTTTGTAGCCCCTTATATAGTTGGAATGTGCCACGACATCTTTTTTGGGTAGATCCGAGAAGATGTTGCTTAGGACTTTGAGATGCTTAATATAAATATATGTATAGTTGGGATATGCACATACGACATATTTTTCAGTGGTAAAGAAAATGTTTTTTTTTTATCAGTAAGAAGAAAATGTTAGGCAACTCTGCACTCCCGAAAAGAAAATGTTTCTTACAGCAATTTATCGGAGTGCAGAGCTGCCTAACATGGGTTTCCAAGGCCCAATGTTTAAATGGAGAGGCTATTGGAAAAGCAATATGCTCATCCAAAAAAAGCTTGATCTCATATTAATCAACTTAAAAGAGCACGAGACTTGGCCAAACTCGGTTCTTACTGTCTGCCTTGCCATTGGATCTAACCATATGCCTTTTGACAGGACCCGTCCCAATTGGACTTTGATAATCGTGTCTAGTCCTGCTCCCATCTGACACGTCAACTGGAGTTCCAAAAACACCCTCAGCACCTGTCAGACAAGGGATAACTGTACTGATTTCCGCTCGTCTCCACTTCTCGATCAACCCCAAACGGCATGCCACGACCTGAAGGGTCATAAAAACATAAAAGGTGTGAGTGGACAAAAATAATATCGTTGAAAATACATTTCAAAATGAATCACTTTACCTTCCAGTTAGAAACCATGCACATAGAGGAAAACATATGAGCAACCGGCCTTCAAGCCAAAGCACATGAAATCATCAACCCAGTCACAAAGACCATCGATAACCATACTCGTTACCAGTACTCAAGGAACAAACAAAAATCAAACAGCACAACTCAAGTGCACAGTCAATCACACAATCACATCCGCACTACGCGTAGGAAACCAACAACAAGCCAATAACTCCGAGCATCAGCCGTCTGGGAAACACCCCGAGCTTCGGCTGCCTGGGAACACAAACATACCCTGAGCATCAGCCGTCTGGGAAACACCCCGGGCTTCGGTTTCCTGGGAACACAAACATACCCTGAGCATCAGCTGTCTGGGAACACGCCTAGCTTCATATTTCTGGGAAGCAATCACAATCACCCCAAGCTTCGGTCGTCTGGGAAATACCCCTAGCTTCGACCGTCTAGGAAATCACAATCACAATACAAACCATCTTGGTATTTCATCCCAAAAATATCTCAATACAATCCTTAACTTAAAACCAAGTCAAAACCATTTCTGACCAGGTCTCAAGCCCAAAATGTCATTTGCACATAAATCCGTAAAATCTCATTTGAAAAGTATTAAAATAATCCATAAAATCATCCTTGACTCACTGACTAAGTCAAAACACCCTTTTTGAACCCGAGGCCTAGCCCAAAACATCATTGTCACTTTCCTCGTAAAAAGTGCCAGAAAAACCAATTAAATAATCCATTAAAATCAATAAACAATCATATAAAATCATCATGAAATCATTGCAATTCAAATCATGCAATCAATCATGTAAAACATTTAACTATGCATACATAACAGTTTATAAAACAAACGTCAACTCACACACCGTTCAAACTGCTCGATTCCGAGCTGCACGCTTTTTTGTAAATTCTGGGAATCGCGAATCCTGTCAAAAACCATCACCATGGGTCATTACTACCTCAAATAAGATCATATTAAAATCCCATAATTTTTCGGGATTAAAATCTGTATTTAACACGTATCTCTAAACTTCGGATATGCTGAACAATATTGAAACGATATCCAATTTGCTCGAAACTGGTGCCAAAATGTTTGTTACATCGAGTAGGTTCAAAGTCATGTTAACCTTACCTAAGGATTGTGCTCCACGCGCCTTCACACGCCTGCTACAGTATCAGTTACTGTTCATCATCTCCTCTACCTAATTTTTCTGCAAACAGATCTCGCGTCTCGACCCGTTTCAATCTCCCTCAATTCTGCATCATTTTTAGTAATTCAACCTTCCAATAGCATCGAATTCACTTTAATTTAGGTTCTGTAATCTCAATTACCTGGAGACTTACCTCAATCCATCCAACTCGAACAGGAAATTCGAATGAATTGATGAGCACTGTTCATCATCCAAATTCCCTCCATTTCACTTGTTTTCTTCAAGGCAATCCATTAGAAAGCTTTGTGGGATCCTTCTAAACGTGCTTTCAAAGTCAATTTAATCGTTCAATCCCTCCAATTACTCGAACTCAAGCTCGAAAATTCGAGAAGCTTGAGGGTTATGTTCTTGGCCAATTCTTCATCAATTCCCTTTGTTTTTAAGTCGATTCATTTTGTAAGCATCTCAGAAGACTTAATCCCAGCTCAATTTGATCGAATGGAGTCCAAAATGAAAAGCCCGAAATCGAAATTTAATAGAGGTTTTGGTTTCGGGTTCCATGGGTTCGAGGTCGAGTTCCTCATCACTCATGCTCTCTCTCTCTCTCAGTTTTCTTCCTTTTTTCCTCCCTTCAATTCTCTTATTTGATCAACCACAATAACAACAGGCTGGTAACTTTTGATTACTCGATCAAATATTTGAATCAACATTCAAACCTCACTATGTGCACACATGTACACACGGCCAATAGGGCACCAAGGTGACAATTACACGTGACATGTGTCACTTTGAGAGATAAATGAGTCACACCTATGGTTGAATCATTCAATATCCAGCCGTCCAGCCAAAATTACTATTTTACCATTTCCTGTAAAATCACCATAATGCCCCTGGCCGTTCTAGACCCCTAACTAGTCAGTCCGAACTCCAATTTCTGTGTGCCACCTGTCTACGGACTCAGGGTCTCGAGACCTACACAATGGTCTTTACAGAACGTCCAAAAAGTGTCCCCAAACAAAAAGTCAACTTTTGACCCTATAACATAGGGGCAAAATCGTCATTTCCTTCAAAATTTCCAAATTTTCCCTTTTTTGAATTTCCAGGTCGTCACACCTTTACTTGTTTCAAACCCAATCAATGAAAGAAGAAACCGTGCTTTACATTTGAAGCACGGTGGGTGGAAGAGCAGAAAGTCGCCAAAAAGTGGGAAAAACATGGAGTAAGACCTCAACTGCCCTGTATACAAAAATGGCACACCAATCTAAGGATGTAGATGACTTTGCAACTATGCTTACAAAATCATATTAAAGGTGTATTAAAGTGGAATATTTTGTTTTTATGGAATTGGAAGTGATACAGATACATGCTTTATATTAAGACATACAATTTCTTATCTAAAGTTAACTTCTATCTAAGGTAGGAAATATAATAGGAAAGAGAATAATAAAGATATTTCTAATACTAATAGATTGATTTCGTAATACTCCCCCTCAAGTTGGAGAGTGAATATCAAAATGTCTCAACTTGCTACTTAGAGACCTGAAGTCATCTCTCCCCACAATTTTCGTAAAAATGTCTGCTAGTTGTGTTTGTGAACGAACATAGGAGGGAGAAATAACACCAGCTGGTAATTTCTCACGAATTATGTGGCAGTCAATTTCAATGTGTTTAGTCCGCTCATGAAAATAGGATTCTATGCAATGTGTAAAGCAGCTTAGTTGTCACAGCAAAGTGGTGCAGGCGTATATTACACAGCTTGCAAATCTTGCAAAATATAGCGTAACCAAACAAGCTCCAAACATGTAGTTTCCATAACGTGATATTCAGCCTCGGTCGTACATTTGGCCATAAGGGATTATTTCTTGGATTTCCAAGATATCAAAGAATTCCCCAAGAAAACGCAACACCCCTATGGTTGAATTTCTAGTGGTAGCACATCCAGCATGATCTGAATCACAATAAGCTCTTAAGGTAAGGATGTTAAAGGCCGGAAATAATAAACCAAGACCAGGAGAGAGAGAAAGAGATAGAGAGAGAGAGAGAGAGAAAAAAAAATAAGAGTCCAAGTATCGTTGTGAGCTAGGGCAGCCAACTCGTCAACCATAACGCTTTGCCAATGAGGATCCCAAATAACTTGTAAATTAGAAGAAGGTTCATTATGACCTGAAAGGTTAGCTAAAAAACAACGATGGGAAAAAGAAAAGCGGGAATAAGAGAGGAAATTAGATAAGGGATATCTTGTACCTTTGCGAGGAAATGGTGCTGAGTCGAATGATTGAGTTGGAGAAAGAAGGATGTTGGACATATGATAATCACGATGCCATGTAGGTGGGTGTGATGGGCGGGAAGAGTGAAGAGGAAGTGGAGGGTGAGGGGCCATGGTTGATGGCACATGAATGTTAAAAGGGAAATGAGCGATTTGTGGATCGTGGAGAGGGAAATGGGGGATGGGTCAGGGGACATAGCTGGCGTGATGGGGTTAGGAGAGATGAGGTCGGTGGGGTTTGGACTAGAAGGGGAAGCGGCAGCGGGTGGGGAATAGGGTGAGTGTGGGAGAGGGCTGGAAGGAAACTGTGTTGGGCTTGGGGTAGATATCATGTCCTCCCCGTAAACGAGTCTCCACAAGATTTACTTCCATCTGGATATATGTCTCTCTAGTAGCGGGTCTCCTCATGATTCACTCCCATCTAGATAGATATCATATCCTCCCCGAGAACGAGTCTCCATATGATTTACTCACATCTGAGGGTATATTAGCTCTCATAAGAATAATCAGCCGTAGAAATCATTTACAAATCAAGACAAAACTTTGATTTTAACCATACTTGACTTACAAACCAAGTCTGTTGAAGCAGAATTCGTCCTTTAAACTTAAAAAACTCAAGGATCCCTGCAAATAGCAAACAGTAAGCTATCGTTCGTTCAATGATCGAGACCCGAGGGGTTGTTCGATCAAGAATGCTCCAATGCTTAAGTCAGCTTTGAAAGAGAAATCTCAAGAGCTTAAGTAGCGTTGAACAGAATTACCTGGAAAGTTAAACGAGCTCCGCTATTTATAGGAAATCCTTGGGAGCCTCCGAGCATTCTGATTGGTCAGTTGAATTTGTAATTAATAAATAATATATTTATAATAAAATATATTATTTAATAATTATAATAATGGCTCATTATGATAATAATGATAATTATTGTGATTTAATATCAATATTAATTGTATGTTATTAAGAATAATGACAATTAACTTTTTGGAAGAATATTAATATTACGGAGACTTTTAACCCGATTAAATAACGTATTTAGCTGGTAAATAGATTATTTAATGTGCGAGTGTCTGCAAGCCATTAATATTGTTATCAAGGACAATTTGGTCATTTTGGGAATTTTGAGCCACGTGGCAGCTCTACAATTTTCTGGTGTTTTATGGTTCCACAAATGTCCCCACTTCGGTTAGGAATTTAGGGAATCCTAAAGGAAGTAGGTTTTTGGTAGTCCCAGTAAATCTTGTTTGGAGTAGGACTCCGTCTTCTCTTGCATATTCTTGTTGATGTTGAAGTCATGTTGAGCTTATTTTGTGATTCCAGCTTGAAACAGAAGTGGTAGGGCCTTGGAATTAGCTCTCTATTAAAATAAGGGGTTGCAGGAGTTACATTTGCAATTAACTCCATATTAAAATGAGGAGTTAATAGGAATTGCAGTTTTTTACTAATTGAAATAAAGAGAGAGTCAGTTTCTCCTTTTTTTTTCTTTCTATTAATTGCTTTTCTCATCCCCGTCTCCTTTCTTTTTGTTTAAAAGGGCATTGGTTGTCTCCATAGAGTCCTCTTGTTATGTGGATGACATGGTAGGAGTAATCAACTGATTGTTTTCTTCATCCTTTTCCTCGTGTTGGCGGTGAGCTGAAGGAATATGCAATTGTGGAAGGTTGGCACGAGCATGTGAATGATTTCTTCTTCTTTTTTCCTTTTATACTTTTTCTTTGTTGTTATTTTGTAGGTTGAACTATGGAAGAGATGGATGTTTGACAGCAGAGGTGAGGTACGGTTTCTCAAAAAGTGGGAATGTCCTTGCATTGAGGTCCATTGGACTAGCGGAATGATAATGGCGACATGACAAGCAGATTGATGATGCCGAGTGCAACTTTCCCTTTTTTTTTGGTTGCTTGGGATTTGATTATCATCATCATTGTCATCACGTATGTAACGACCCATCCCGGAAGTCAGGATTATATTAGTGGTTAATGACGGATTAACGAAGATAATCGGTGATTAGTTGGATACTTTTGGACTGACGGTGCAGAATGACGATTTTGCCCATAGAATGGGTAAAATGTTGACTTTTAGTTCGAGTGGTCAAATGGACTTTAACCAATGACCGTGACGTAGTTCGAGACGTCACGAGTCCGTAGATAAGTGGCACGTCCGATTCCGATATCCAAGGAGGAAGTTATGATGTTCTGAAGGTTGAAGGCATTTTCGTAATTAGGATAAAAAGGGGGAATTTGTTGACTTTTTGCATAGAAAGTTTTCTTCACGCAATTCGAGGACCATTAGGTAGATCTCGACGTCCTGAGTACAACGACAGGCAGCACGCCGTCATCGGACATCAGACAGATAAGATATGGGTCTAGGAAGTGAAGGGTAAAATGGTAATTTTGACATTTAGGGGCAAAACAGTCTTTTAACATCTTGGGATTTGTGCAACCGGATAAGGATACTTGGACAGAGATTATTGGATATTTTTTAAGGCTGGACCACAGGTTGGAGGACACCTGGCTTGTGTCTAGTGGATTCTAGCCAAATCGGCCGTTTATTTTACAGTTTTAAAAATGTGTGGGTTAATCGTGCAACTAAGAAAACAGAGAGACTGAGACAGTGAGCAATTGATCGTCCCTCTGTGTGTGTGTGAGTTCCTTGTGATCGAGAGAGAGTAATCAGAGATAAAGTGGAGAGGTTAGGGAGTGAATTGTGGTGTTGGGATTGAGTGAGAAACTCAGAGGAATGTGAGAACACCCAGGAAAACAGAGATGAACACCGTGCACAGACAATGTTCGATTGATCAAACCAGTCAAGTCTGGGCTTGTGGTGGTGTTTAGAGACCTGAGGAGAGACTCTAGGATGTGCAGGACTGTGGTAGAGCTCACAGCGGTGAGCAGAGAAACAGGTAAGGTCTCTGGTCCCCTGTTTTTCCAAAAATGTTCAAATTGAAAATCGTGAGGTTTAAGGACTGGTTGAGTGAAATTATTGACTCTGACAGCTTTAGGAAGTTATTATCAAGCTCAGGGACTCAAACCCGTGACTGGAAGGACGACTGGTGGCCGAAATTCGAAGGAGGACTTTTATGAGTTTTGGTTCGATTTTGGGAGGTAAGAAATAGGACTTTATTTCATGATTTTCTTACGTGAATCAGTCACAAATTCAAGGACGAAACTTAGGGTATAGATAGGATTGAAAATGGACTGAAAACGAGTGAAAACCGACCTTACCGGCTCCGTTGGACCGGTTTGAACCGGGTTGGCTGGAGGTTGACGATGAACAGTAGCAGGCGCATGGCTCCCACGCGCAGCCCTTTTGGACGGCACGTGAGGGCACGTGGGGCTTCTTTTGGGGAAACTTTCAACACATTTTTCACTTTAATCGATGTAACGAATATTTTAGGACAAGTTTCGAGTCGATCGGACACCGTATCGGGCTAGTTCTGAGTATTTGAAGGTTTAGGGGTTCATTTAATTACGTTTAAAAATCCCGAAAAAATGGGGAAATTAGGGTAAGCTTATATGAAGTGTTTGTGACCCGGTATGGTGACTTTTGACAGGTCGGGATATTCCTGAGACAGCCGAGGAGCGTACGGGACGCGAGTGACGTGTTCGGACCTTGTGAGAGGATTGTTTGTTTTCTAACCGAGCATGCATAACTGTTTTACTTATTTGCTTATGTTTTGATCAATGATTTTATGTTTATGCTTTCTATATTCTTGCTTTACTTGATTGCACGTTTTCCAATATAAGTTATCGAATTTGCACGTACTTCGAGAATATGATTCTGTTATGCTTTTGAGTATGGTTTCAGATGAATGATTTATGTTTATACGTATTCTGTTTTACTAAAGATTTGTGGATATAATTTAAGATTTGAAGTGAAATTCAGGCGGAAGTCCCCTTTCGGTTAAACGTGATTTCGGTTTTCGAAGATTTCCAGTTTGGTTTTGGTTTTGGTTTTCGGATTTCGATGCCTTTTCTTATGCTTGAAAAATGGTTTTGGGTTTAAAGACCCGGAAAAAGAGAAAAACTCACTGGATTTGGTTTTGAGTTTAAAGACTCGGATTGATTGACGGGGGGAGGGCACTGGATTGATATGTTTTGAGTTTAAAGACTCGATATGTATTTTGAGTTTAAAGACTCAGTGATTGTGATACCCCCCGAGGCCTGTGATTGTGTTTTGAGTTTAAAGACTCGTTGATATCCCGAGAAGGCCTGGTTATTTGCGCATGATTTTGAGTTTAAAGACTCGGGCGCACTTGAGATCCAGTAAACTTGTATGATTGATGCTTTTCACTGGGTTTTCACTGGTTTTCAAATGTTTTGGGCTATGACCCGAATGACTTGGTTCTTATGGATGTAGGGCCGAGTGCCTGAACTTTGGTTTGATTTCTGATGATTTCCACACTTATTTTCATATCGTACATATGTTTGTTTTAAGATACTTGGTTATGCATACATGTTTTCAAAACGGAGGGTGAACTCTGGTTTATTTCGTAAACGGTTTTATAACTCTTATTTATTTTTAGTCAACTCACGCTTTTAATGTTTTTAACACCCTCCAGGTAGTGGTGCTAGCGTTGGGGCTAACATTGAGGTAGAGGCGGAGGCATAGCGTTTTCCCGTTGCGCGTGTAGCCAGCTCTTAGTAGGCTTTTTGTCTTATCATGTACTGTACTATGTTCTGTGCTACTTTGGACTAGTTGTATTATAACTTCTCCTGGTTTGGCAATGTATATTTCGTGGTTTTCGTATGGTTATTTTGGTCTTTTGAGTTGGGTTGTCAGACGGGAGCAGGATTCGTTCCGGTTATCGGGGTGATAATCGGGGTGGATCTTGTCAACTTACGAACCATCAAACCTAAGACAGTGAGAGTCAAAATGCTAATGCACTCAACCGCACGGCCAGGAGGCTTCAGACTTGCTTTACATATATATATTATAAATGTTATAATATATTAATTATATACTTTTAGCAAAGATTTGCAGCATAGATTCGCAGGTAATATACTTTCAAGCAATGCTTATTTATATATGTATTAATATATAAATAAAGGAAGGCTTATTTGCTTATTTGCTTATATGCATGGGCTTTGAAGACTTGCCGAGCAATGCTTATTTGCTTATTTGCGTCAAGCAATGCTTTTTATATATGTATTAATATATATTTTTTCCAGCTTCGTTTTTTAAAAATTTTGAGAGCTACGAGAGTCCGATTGCGATGATTCAAGTGGAAATGCGCTTCAATTTTAGAGACGGTCATTTCAAGATGCATGAAGACATACTTTTAGTGAGAGCTTGAAAGGCTCAATTTTGTGGGAGCTCAAGTTGTAAGACCATCTGGTTGCGTGTCTTAAAATTTGTTGGAGCTTCCGAGTTCTAGAGAGGATGGAGTTAACATCAAGATGCTTATCCAATTGACACGCTCGTGATGGTTCGCGGATTGAAGAGCTCGGCACATTGGGAGTGATATGCCATGATGCATCAAGGCTTTCAATATGGAGAGGCGAAGAGTTCCATCATTCGAAGTGTGGAGTGTCACAACCCAAGGCGGGGCACATTACAACTGTGAGGAGAGGCATGCTACAAGTGCGATACGAGGTATTCTACATCCAAGGCTTGGTGTGCCACAATGCAAGGCAAGGAAAGGTTGGAGAAGGAGGTGATGCGCCGAATGACTTGAGGTGTTCTTCTCAGCGACCATTTACTTGGTGCGTGATGGATAGAAAAGTTCGACACATTGGGAGCAAGGTGCACCATGACCTATCTAGGCTTCATCCACAAGAGGCGAGGCACCCCATGACTTGAAGTTAGGCACATGGATACTTGCCAAAGTGCAAGGTGAGGCAAGGTATCCCATGACGCGAGGCGAAGTGCATGTGGGGCCATGGAGTGAATGAAGCTTCCCGAGAAGTTGTTTTGGCTAGCGGAGGACCTTCTAGAGACTTGACATTCCAGGCCCTGTTTGAGCTCAAAATGGGGTGACTGCAAGGTGGAGCATAAAGATGGAGGATCGATCATGCCCCTGCGAAGCTCCAGATGGTGTACGTCATTGAATAATTGAAAGAAGAAAGCTTAGAGGTGAACCATGCATGTGGTGCTTGGATGATAGAAAGGTCTGCCACACGAGGATCAAGACATAACATAATGTAAGGTAAGGCCTGGTTAGAGCTCAAAGTGTTGCACAAGGCGTACTTCCAATGACCATGCATGTGGTGCCTGGAAGATAGAAGAGCTCGATGCATTTACGGACTTGTCATCTTCAAGTGCATGTAGGGCCAACATCAAAGCTTTTAGTGAGGGAGGCGAGGAGTCTCATCACTTGATGTGAGGCGTGTCACAACCCAGCAGGAGACATGTTCCAGCTACGCGAACGCTTGTCATGATTCCGAAGAAAAAGTCAAACGATTGGACGTTGAATCCCAAAATTTGAGAGTCGATTTCCTGCTGCCATCACATGCCCCCACAACTTTGTTTTTTAAGGAAGATGAAGCGCAAAAGTTGGGTATGGAAAGCCATAACGGGATCACCACCAAAGAGCTGGAGCTTAAACTAAAGATGGAGCCTGAGCTTGGACTGGAGCCTGAGTTGGTGACTAAGAAATGCGTCGTTCCAGAAGCTGACGAGTCACTATTTGACGATGTTCCCATACTTTTAGCAGAAGAGTGGGCAAAGTTTCAAAAAATGATGTGCTGAGAAGACATGCATCCTTAGTTGCTTTGCTTCTTTATGCCAATGATTGTATTTGCATTTCTTGTAGTCAATAATTTGTTTGAGCAATCGATATGTGATTTGCCAACCATCCTTCAAATGAATAAATGAAAATTATATTTATGAGGAATTTTGAGCTCCCGTTTCTTTGTCAAAATCTACTAACTGTCTTGATGTATCCAAACTTGTTCGCCTATCAAATGCCCCTGTTGTAGTCATGGGCGTCCAAATTGGGTTTTAGCTAACTTGGTTAGCATTCGTTTTGGTGTTGCCTTCAAGGAAAGGATTTCTCTTCTTAAAAGAAAGCTTGAGGTGCTTCCTGGTAGAAGGCTTTTAGTGGTTCCAAGAGGAAGACCTAGAGTGCTTCCTAATGGATGGCTTTGAGTGCTTCCTAGCGGAGGATGTTCACAAGGCATAGGTTGAGATGCATTGCATGGCAAAGCATGAGTGCTTTGCAGGGCAAAGTCTTGGTCGCTTCGCATGGCGAAGTCTTGGTTGCTTCGCATGGCAAAGACTTGGACACTTCGTAGGGTGAAGGCTTAGGTGCTTCGCATGGAGAAGGCTTAGATGCTTCGCAAGGTGACGGCTTGGATGCTTCGCAGTGCGAAGGCTTAGGTGCTTCGCATGACGAAGGCTTAGATGCTTCGCAAGGTGAAGGCTTAGGTGCTTCGCATGTCAAAAGCTTAGATGCTTCGCAAGGTGAAGGCTTAGGTGCTTCGCATGTCGAAAGCTTAGATGCTTCGCAAGGGGAAGGCTTAGGTGCTTCGCATGGCGAAGGTTCAGATGCTTCGCAAGGGGAAGATTCATATGCTTTGTAGGGCAAAGACTTGGATGCTTCATAAGGTGAACCCTTTAGATGCTTCACAGAGCGAAGGCTTGGATGCTTCAATGACGAAGGCTTTGATGCTAGAGGGAATAAGTTTTGAAAATTGTATATGATGAACAAATATGTTTGTATGAATTCAGAACAATTTTTCAATCTTATTGAAAATTCAAATGCATGGTACTTGAATTTAGAAGATAACTTGAAAAGAAAACTTAAAAGCCTCATATACTTCTATGTCTCTAATTTTGACATGCAGCTAGTTGATGCAAATCACTTTTGATGCTGGCTCCTTAGGTTATTTGTTCTCCATGTGATCTGCAGTCTTCGTTTTGATGTAATTTGTCCAATGTCCCTCCTTCATGAGATCGTGGAGATATCTTTTGAAAGATATACACGTGCTGATATTGTGCCCATAGCAATCATGATAGGCGCACCATTTGGTTTTATCAGCTTTCTCTTAATCGCCCTTGACTGGTTCTGGCTTCTTGAACCAAGGTTTGCCATTTATCTCATTGTGGGTTTGATGAACGGGAAGATATAACTGTAAACTAGGCTTTCTCGTAGCCGGAGTTTGGGAGGGCTGACCCGCTTTACGCTTGTTGGACTTTCCAGACGTAAACGTGCCATGGGACTCATTCTTATTGGAGGCCTTCTCTCTAGCCCCAACATGGTCTTGTATGTGGGTGGCATTCTTCTCGTCCTCCCAACATGCATGCCGGTTTTCCAGAGAGAGCATCTTGGTGAGACTTCAAACAATGTTCATGACGATGTCTCCGTAGAGCTGGCTGTCCCTGAGAAGCCCATGTTTGAACGTCATTGCAGCAATAAGGTGGCTACAGCCAATGAATCGAGATTTTTCCTCGCAGTAACTCCGAAGGTATTGGCATAGGCTCTCTTTTGCCCTTTTTCAAATGGTGAAGAGATGTTCATCTTTTACCTCGACTGTCCGAAGTTGTGAGTACTCCTTCACAAACGCCAGAGCTAATTCCGCAAAAGAAGCAATCGACCTACGTGGGAGGTGATTGAACCATGTCATGGCTTAGCCTTGCGGGGAGGCTTGAAATACTTTGCACATGAGTGCGTCATTACGTCTGTGGGAAACCATGACCCCCTGGTAGTAGTCTATATGCTTCATTGGGTCAGAAATTCCTTTGAATGGACTGAAGTTTGGGGTGGCGAACCTTTGTGGGAATGACTCCTCCTCAATATCCCTCACAAAGGGTGTGGATAGCTGAATTTAACGTCACAGATCACTTTCTAGATTGCCATCCCGTTGAACACGAAGGTGTCGGTCTAACATCCTTTGAACATCATTAGCTCGTAACGCAGCTCGCTGAGGCGGTGAGTCATTACACGCTATCTGTTGGGAACCTCCTCGAGTTTCTCCCCTTGACCTCTGAGGTAGCGCAGGTGAGTAAGCCTCATCCTCCCCCTCACTGCCATGGGCAGATCGTCTTGGGGTTTTATGTGGGGTCTGACGTTCCCTTCCACTCCCATGTAAACGCTCCACCCATGAAGTTGTCCCGACCCTACTTCCAAGCCGCTCATGTACTGATGGCCTTGGGCGTTGTCGGCTCCTTTCTTTGCAGGTGTGACTTTCCTCACTAAAGTCAGTTAGTGAGGTGTCCCGAGACATTATTCGGCATCAGACCGTTTCCTTCCTCAAACGCCTTCGAACATTCTCTTGTCTTCCACGCGAAGTGGAATATCTCTCAGGCTCCCGAGTTGTTCTCTACGCCAAGCGCCACTACAGAAACTCTAACTGAATTTGGACTTGGCTGCTCAATCTTTCGACCTACCGAGCCAGGTTACCCTGAGCTGGTTAGTGGTGGTCCCTCCCTGAGATGTCATAGCGTCCATCTAGGAAATCCCGCAGGTCCATGTTTGGGTGGGGCTGATGCTGCCTTGATGATCCTCCTATCAACTTCCCGCTTGTTTGTTGTAAGGTTGAAGTTCAATCTCCTAGTGCAGGCACTTGAGTTGTTGGAGAAGGGAACGCTCTGAAGCTGAAGGTTGGAATCCTTCCCTGCAACTCCATAGGCGCTTTTATGGACACTCATCGAGGTCGAAGTGGGCGTTCCTCCGGACTCTTTATGTGAGTTTCATTCCTCGTCTGAGAAGTTGAGGCAGAAACACCTTATTCAGCTGATCGAACGAATTGACGAACCCTAGCCATGCTGAATCAGAGAATCTTGAACAGAAAGTAGTTGTCAAACGATGAACAACGTTCAAGATCTTCGAACAACGTTATGAACGATGAACAAAGTAAGATGAACGATGCATGATCGTGAGAGCTTCTTCTTGAATATTTTCAAGCTCTTAATGAAAGCACCAATTGTTGAAGAAGAATTCGTGCTTTAAACTCAAAAGACTCAAGGATCCCTGCAAACAGTAAACAGTAAGCTATTGTTCGTTCAATGATCGAAACCCGGGGGGTTGTTCGACCAAAAACGCTCAAATGCTTAAGTCAGTTTTGAAATAGAAATCTCAAGATCTTAAATAGCGTTGAAGAGAATTACCTGGAAAGTGAAATGTAGGTAATCCTTAGAAGTCAGAGCATTCTAATTGGTCGGTTGAATTTGTAATTAATAAATAATATGTAACGACCCAGACGTTCAAAAAGGGGAAGTTTGGAAAATTTGAAGAAAATGACGATTTTACCCCTAGATAATGGGCGAATAGTTGACTTTTTGATTGGGCGGTCAAACGGAATTTGACCGATGACTGTGACGTAGTACGGGACGTCACGAGTTCATAGGCAGGTGGCACGTCGAATTCTAACATCCGAGGAGGAAGTTATGACGTTCGGAAGTTCAAGGGCATTTTTCGTAATTCGGACGGAAAGGGGAAAATGTTGACTTTTTGGTTGAGAACTAATTTTCACACAATTCGAGGACCGTTAGGTAGGTCTCGATGCCCTGAGTACAACGGCAGTCGGCACGCTGAAATCGGACTTCGTACGAGTAAGTTATGACTCTAGAACGAGGAAGGACATTTTGGTAATTTGTGAAGGAGGGGTAAAATGGTCATTTTGAGGGTGCAGGTTGAAATAGCCGTGAGTGGGTGTTTTTGAATTGAGAAAAAAAATAGAGCACAGGTATGGATTATTTATGTAGCAAATTTGTTGGGCTGAGTGTTAAGGAATTGTTTAAGCAATTGAGTGGAGCAGTGCACGGGTATGCAATGGTGAGTTTGGAAATAGGAGCTGCTGGTGCTTCTGAAAATTGGAAAAAACAGAGACAGTGGAGGCAAGTGCAAGTATGTGAGATTGTGCGTTGGTGGCAAACTTAAAAAATGAAGTAGTGTGTGTGGAAGTGGAGAGGGGAAACAGAATACTTGAATAGTTTTTACAGATGACAGAGCACAGGTAGCACTTTGGGGAATGCTTGGTGCTGTTGGAACTAGAAAAAACAAAGGTGGTTTCCCACGTTTGATCGACTTCCCAAGACCATTATGAGGGAAACTGATAGCTGAAACGGATGGGAGAAAGAGAGAACAGATATCTCAGATGGAGAGAGGAAAGAAAGGGAGGAAAATAGGAGGGGAGAGTCCAAAAACCCGAAACCTGTTTTTGTGTGAATTCAAATCCGAAGTTGAATATTAGGCCAGCCCAAGCTAAATTGAGGCTCGAATCAGTCTTCTGGAACCTTAATTAGTCGATCCAAATCAAGTATTGCAAGGTTCGAAGCCCGTTGAGCTAAGAACAGACATGGCAGAGCTTGAAAAATTCGAAGGTTTGAGTCGCGTAATTGGAGGTGTTGGACGATGCAATTGAGCTTTAAAACCAATTCATGATGGTCTTACGAAGCTGTTGGCTGAGTCAATTGAAGAAAAATGGTGAGGATCGAGGAACAGTGATCGGTCGTTCTTCGCAAATTCGAGTTCGAATTGATGGTTTGGGGTAATGACAACTGCAATGGTTGTTACAGATCCCTAATTCAACTTGTTACGAAGCTAGTGGAATGTTCAATTGTTCAATTGTTCAAAATGGTGTCGAATTGATGGAATACTAGCCGGGTCACTTTGCGGGTTACCGGACTCGTTTACCAGTCGACCGGGTAGGGAAGATGAACAGTACCTGGTACTGTAGCAGCGTGTGACCTCCACGTGCAGCCACTCACGGCGGCGCATGAGGGCGCGTGGACCCGAATCTCGAGGTAAGTTCAACACGACTTTTGTCCTATACATTGTAACAAACATTTTAACGTTGGTTTTGAATTTTTCGGACACCGTTTCGATGTTGTTTCGAGGGTCCGAAGGTTCATGTTACATTTTTAATTAAAGTTTAATTCTCGGAAAATTATGGGAAATTAGTATGATGTTATTTGAGACCTTAGTGACCCTGAAAAGTGATTTCGGACAGGATTCGAGATTTCTGGAAAATGTCGGAAATTACGGGAACGCGTGCAGCGGGAAAACGAGCATTTTGGACGGTGTGTGAGTGGACTTTGCTTTCTAAAATTTAATGCATGCATAAATGTTTCTATGATTTTAATGATTATGATTATGACTTGTGATAATTTCGATTTCCATATTTATACGTATTTTTTATATGCATATGAAATTGCACGTATTTCGAAACTATTATTTCTCTTATGCTGTGATGATGGTTTGATGAATGATTTTACATGATTTGTGAGTATGATGTTTTGAGGATGTTTTGATTATGATTGTGAGTATGACCTACGGTTTTGACACGTATTTCGAGATTATTACGGTTTTGTGCGTTTTACGAGATTTCGAGTATATTGTGTTTTGATCATGGTTTGATGCCTTGACTTTGGGATTTGAAATGATTTCAAAGATTTAAAACAGATTTTGAAAAAGGTGATTTCGGGCTTGATGCCCAGGGCATAAAAGTAATTTTGATGAATGAGATTCGGATTTCGGAAACGTGAAAGTGGATTTCCGGGTTTGAGTTCGGGATGATGTTTCCGGATGCTAGCTTACGGAATCATTATTGCGAATTCGAATTCGGGAATGGATGACGGATATGATCGGGGGTTTGAATGTGAAATTCGGACATAAGTCCTATTATGACAAAAAGTGATTTTGGTTTGGTTTTGGAATTTGGATCATGATGGATCCTAGATTGTTGTGATTTACAAATGGTTTTGGGTTTAAAGACCCGGTGCTAAGGCTGGATCATGTTTTGAGTTTAAAGACTCGGTTAATTGATGACGGGGGAGGGCCCTTGATGAGTTTAAAGATTCGGTTACTGTTTTGAGTTTAAAGACTCGGTATGATACCCCCGAGGCCTATTGATTATGTTCTGAGTTTAAAGACTCGTTGATATCCCGGGAAGGCCTGATTATGCGCATGGTTTTGAGTTTAAAGACTCGAGCGCACTTGAGATCCAGCAGATTGATTGACTTGTGAATTACTGTTGATTGCTGATGTTTCGGATGTGTTGGGCAGTGGCCCAACTTATGTGGTTTGATGGATTTTGGTTTATATTGTGTACTTGGAATTGATTCATGATTTTGGGCTGAGGCCCTGTATTGATGATTACGGGCTAAGACCCGAAGATTAAGAAAAGGAAAATGATTTTGATTTTCATACACGGTTCTTCTCATACTTGAAATGAAATGGATTGTGAAATGATTTTCGAATGCATGCATTGGTTTTACGTGGAGGGTAGAAACGCTTTCTGTAACTGTTTTATAAACTGATTTATTTTTGTCTACTCAAACCTTTTGTGTTTTTATTGACCCTCCAGGTCGTGGCGCGTTGATCGAGGCTGCTCGAGAGGCGGAGGCATGAGTGTGTACGCGTGTGGCTATCCCTGGTTTGGCAAGTACTGAGGGTAATTTGGGGAATTTCAGTCGACTTTCCAGACGGGAACAGGACCGGGCACAGTTATCAATGTCCCTTCGGGGGCGGTCCTGTCATAATATATTTATAATCAAATATATTATTTAATAAATATAATAATGTCTCATTATGATAATAATGTCTCATTATGATAATAATGTCTCATTATGATAATAATGACTCATTATGATAATAATGATAATTATTGTGATTTAATATCAATATTAATTGTCCGTTATTAAGAATAATAACAATTAACTCTCTGAGAGAATATTAATATTACGGAGACTTTTAACCCGATTAAATAATGTATTTAACTGGTAAATAGATTATTTAATGTGTGGGTGTCTGCAAGCCATTAATATTGTTGCCAAGGGTAATTTGGTTATTTTGGGAATTTTGAGCCACGTGGCAGTTCTACAATTTTCTAGTGTTTTATGGTTCCACAAAGTCAAACATTTCTAGATCGAGGTCTAAACCCAAAACACTATTTCCACAAAAAACGTAAGACCTAAATCTAGAAATTGATTTCCTAAGTAAATATTCTAAATCTGAAATCACCAAATAAACATTTAGAATTATTTATTCAGACAATTTCAATCCATATCATCCAGTAAAACATTTCAAACATTTCATTATGCATACATCAGATTTTATAAAAACAAATGTCCATCATCATGCATTCAAACAATCTCAACCCCCTCTATACACTTTTCTGAAATTCCCGGGACCAAGTTACCTAATTTTCTCTGATACCAAATCGACAGGACTCTCCTTGAAATCACTTTGATAACGGTGGAAAGTCCTATTTTTGTCTCACAACTAAATCAAGGTTCCAAAACTACCCTTAGAACCTTACAACATGGTAGAACCTGTTTGACAACGGGTGTAAACCGTCTATCTTAGAAACATTATCTCGTTATATGAACCAACATATCTTGTCCTCCTCAGGCTACCCGCCACCCCAACCCATTGACCCCTGAAAAAAAAAACCCCAATATCTCCACTCTTTCTAACTCCTATATTGCAATTCTGATACTTCTCAAGTCTTATACCGACATCCCAACTCTTCTTGAGTCCCATCGTGATGTCCCGGTCATATAAGGAATTATATCTCAACTCCCAAACCCTGAGAGTTTGATGTGTATGCTAATTAGCATCGTCGTCACTTCGGACGCATAGAATTACCTCTAAATGATGTCTAATTGACTCGAATCATGCACCAATAGGTCTGTAACATCGAAAACTATAAAAATTCATGTTGACTGGAACTAGAGATATGCCACCATGCGCCAATGGCCAGCTGGGCAGTAGCTCCCCATACGTCTATGTGATGTAGTCATCCCCAACCTCTAGCTGGGTTAACCCGTGGGTCTACAACCGAGTTCCAACTTGTTTGACTAGACTCGATCCTAATTCCTTCATTTTTAATCAATTTTAACATTTAAACCATCAAACATATCCTAAACCATGTCAGAAATATGTATATGATCTTTGAATCATGAAAACCTTACCCCAAAATCCACGAACCAACCTTGAAGTCTCGGCCATATTTTGATCCTCTTATACTGGTATTTCTTACGCCCTCGAAGCAGAGATGATTGTGCCCAACTAGGTCCAGAGAATATGGTTGGGAGCTTTTATTCGAACTTCCATGTCCAAACCAAAAATCCTATCTCAAGGATTACAGTTCTCCTTCTCTGTCTTCATCTATGCTTTTCCCCTATAAAAACACATATGCATGCATATATAAACCTACTTCGAAGGTTTTTCAATGTATATATATACGTAACAATATATGAGACTAGATAAAATTTTGACTGTATTTTATTTAAAACACCATGAACCAAGATGCCACATCACAATTTAATTTGAGGTGCCCAACCGCCGATTTGGCCCAACTAGGTTATCACACAAGTTGAGTACCATTGTATTTGGTATGAAGACCTAAAAACTCATCATGAGCAGTCAAACCACGTGAAACAATGTTTATTGCATCACCACATGGAAATTTATGAATAATGTTATTCTTCCCCTGTCATACTTGCCAACGTGCAAATATGAATTGTTCGAGTTTAGACAAAGGAAACTTATGAAAAGCAAACTTAAGAAGCTCTATAAAATGATCCATAATGGGGAATCGACCAAGCAGTAGATTAATCCACTGCCACACCTTTTGACTTTATTCACAACCCCATATAACATGGAGAACATCTTCACTTTTCTTTCCACATCGACAACATAAAATTGAAGGGATAATTTCCCTGATGAGAAGATTGACAACAGTAGGGAGAATTTCCAAACTCGTTTTCCAATAATTTTTTGTTAGCTTATTTGGGAGATGAAGCTTCCAAAGATGTTTTCCAAAATAGCCTTGTCTTCCTCATATTTGAACCTTTACCTCCAACCCCCAAACTCTCCTCCAATAAGTTCAAAGCAACATGGTAACCAGATTTGACCAAGTATTTCCCATTTTTAGAAAAGAACCAACATCAACCGTTTGCAAAGCTAAGGAGAAAATGACATGCAATGCTTTGAATAGCCTGGACATCCTCCTCATAAAAAGAAGCTTGAAGAAGATATTGATTCCGCATTCTATCAGAGGTAATATGAGAGGAAACCAAATAATCACTTGACAAATCAAAGATCATAATAGGTTAAAAAGGGGATGGTTTTGGAATCCAACAATCACAGAACACCACAATTAATTATCTAGACCCTACATGACATATTAGGCCCGTAACGGCTCGAAACTTTGAAAATGGAAATTTCAAAAATTGAAAAAGGAATTTGATGATTTTGCCCATATAGGTCATAAGTTGACTTTTTGTTCCGGGTACTGTTTAGATTTTTCGTGAGTACGGTCACGTAGGTTTCAGAATCCTAAGTCTGTAGACAAGTGACACATCAAAATCGAAGATTGGATGAGTTTTTTAAGGGTCTAAATTGGTTAGGGGTATTTTGGTAATTTTGAAAGTATGGGTGATTTGATAATTTCACAAGTGGAATTTTTTTTTGGATTGCATATGATGGTGACAAGTGTCCTCTTTATCCCATAAATGTGTGTGCACTGATTTATAATGTGTGTGTGTGTGTGTGTGTGTGTGTGTGTGTGTGTGTGTGTGTGTGTGTGTGTGTGTGTGTGTGTGTGTGTGTGTGTGTGTGTGTGTGTGTGTGTGTGTGTGTGCGAGAGAGAGAGAGAGAGAGAGAGAGGGAGAAAGAGACAGGACCCATCCCCAAATTCTTTGAAAAATTGGACCAATCCTGCTCCCGTTTATCAACTCTTGTCAGACTAGGGATTGTTCTTTAATTTACCAATTTTCACAAGTTAACAGTTTAACTAACCTAAGTCCACTCTTGCGGGGTTACCGCCCACATCCAGCTCACTGCCCCAATAAGTGGTGGACTTTGCTAGATCAACCATAAACAATTCTTTAATGCCCCACATAAGAAAAATGCACTAACTACTCCTTCTTCTTTCCACCTTCATAACTTTATTATTATTTGTATTTACCGTTATAAATCTCTTTGTTACCCAAATACCATTTAACACGACCTACCCCCAATCCCCCGGAATTAAGGGCTAATCCATGCTCCCGTCTAACTTACGGGCGACATGAAGGCTAAACCGACGTCCCACCTCCATGTAACACGTAAGCTGGACAAGGGATTTCCAAACCAACCATAAAAAAATTTCCGGACTTCCCAGAGCGGGTAGAATCTATTGTGGTTCGCGTGTGTGATGTCACTGTCTCTCTAACAACAGCCCGCACAGCATTAAACCAGCAGGGAATCGAAAACATAAAAGACTGTAAGTGGACAAAAATAAACGATAAGTTTAGAAAATAGCTTATCAGAAAGACATTTATACCCTCCGTTTAAAAACCAATGCATGCATATCAAACCCATGTCATAAAACCATTCCATATTCAAGTTATCATTGAAATCCAAATAACATTTGAAAACACTTTTGAAACCCATTTCAATCAATCGAACATGCTGGATCTATCCGAGTCTTTAAACTCAATCTAGGCCTCCATATAATCCGAGTCTTTAAACTCAATAGGCCTACAGAGGAAATCACAATATCCGAGTCTTTAAACTCCCGAGTCTTTAAACTCAATCCGGGTTTTTAAACCTAATCCGAGCCCGCCCCTGTCACATATCATATCTGGATCTTTAAACCCAACAACCAGATATAGCAAATCCAATTCAAAACCATTTTAAAACCATTTCCAAATCCATGTCCAAATCCGAATTCAAAATCACCATTCGAATTCCAAATTGAATTTGAAATCATCATTCCAAATCCAAATCCAGAATCTGGAAATCATATCCATAATCCATTTCCAAATCCGAATCCAAAACCATCATTCCGTAAGCCGGCATTCGGAATAATCATTCTGAACCCAAATCTGGAAATTCACTTTCAAGTTTCAAAACCAAATCCCAAAGCATCCTTTCCGAAATCCAGTTTCAAAACCCGAAATCACGTTTATAGAAATCGTTTTTATGAACAGGGCTTCAAGCCCGAAATCACTTTTCCAAAAATCCATTAGAAATCATTAAAATCAAATCATATTTCAAATCCCAAATTCAAATCATCAAAACCATCATCAAACCATAGCAGAAAACCATATCTCGTAAAACGTGCACTTTCGTAAATATCTCGAAATATGTGCAAAACCGTAAATCATAAAGTTCATAATCATAAACATAGAAATCACGTATAGAAAGCATATAAAACATTTATGCATGCATCATAAGTTAGAAAGGAAAGTCCACTCACAGACCATTAGCGTCGCCGCCTCGATACGCGTGCACTTATGCTTTCCCGGCTAATCCATTATCACCGATTGTCCCGAACCTGTCCAAATCCCATAATAAGGTCACTAACTAGTTAAGATCTTAAAATATGCATTTAAATAAATCCGTAAGATCTTTCCATAATAAGGTAATCAACGCCTTAGATATACTAACATATATTCACATTCCTGATTCGCTTAAAATACACATTTAAATAAATCCGTAATTCAAGTATATACATATTTTAAACCCTTTTGTGTCATTTTAGTATTGGTAAATAGGGATCGTTCTTAACCGGAGAAATTAGGGAATATTAATAATGGTTAGTGAAAAAGAATAATGAATAATCAAAGAATAAAATAATTAATGAATTAATGAATAAAGGAATAAATAATAAATACATTAAAGAATAAATGAATAAAAGAATAAAGAATTAAATGGGGAGTTTTGAGGGATTGTAATCATACAAATACAAGTAAAAACATATATAAAACTAATTCTATTTCTACTTTAACCTATGTACAAGTGGATTTTCCTTAAACACAAACTTCACCAACACTAGCATTTGCATATATTCGAATCAATCACGAAATCATACCTTCACAAACTCATATTTCTTCAAACATTTTTCATATTATAAATGCACCGAACATCAGATTTTTACTTATAATACGATTTACCTTAAATTTGTGATTTAATGCGCCGAACAACTGTCATACATTAAATCTCTTCAACTCTACTCTAAATGCCCCGAACAGCGGATCAACATTTAGTTTCGAAATGAAAATTAAGCTCTAAAATGTAAGAAGTAAATGATTTTTAGAAAGTAAAACACATGGAGATTGTATTCAATTTTTACAAAAGATAGGAAGAAAAAACTAACACATATAGTGCATTATAAATTGAACCAATAACAAATAAAAGAGTTTAAGAGGATGGAGAACAAATGTTACACTTTCGGAATGGATGAGAATAATGGATTATTTTTCACAAGGAACACCGAATAACGGTTGGAACCTTGTGAAGATGGAAATGATAAAACAAGAGAAATTCGGACTTGAACTCTTAAATTTTATATTAGAAATATTTTTCCATAGTTTCTCCTAAGGAAAGCTCAAAGTGTGTCTCAAATCAAAGTCCCAAAACAAGGAAAATGAACCCTTATTTATAGGGAGAAAAAACTAAAAACTCTAAAAAAAATAAAAATTACAATAAAAAATTAAATGGAGAAATGATGACTTTGTGTAGCCCTCATCATTTGGCCCAAAAACCCACGGGCTTATGGGTACCCGATAGGCCCGATGACAAAAAGCTCGACCCTACCCGATATGGGCTGTGGGCCTGCCCGACCCTCATGTTGACGGGCTGAACTTGGGCTTAGGGTATTCAAGCCTGCTAGGCCCGAGCCCGATAAAGCCCGGTAAGCCCAGCCCGACCCGCCCAGGTAACGAAAATATAAAATAATTATAAATTAAGAATTGATACCCAGTCCAATCTTGTTACTACTATCATAGCCAAAATCCAAAACTCCAACCAAATCTCAACCTAGTGTCATTTAAAAGCCCAATGCCCAAACTAGACCCTAACCCTAAATTCAAAAAAAACTCATTAGATCTCTGACTCTCTTATCGACCTCCTTATCCTATCTCGACTTTATGGTCGAAAAGTTAAGTCAATTCTCCAAATCCAATATTACCCCTTCTTAACTTATTTCAATATTCGATAATAATATTTAAGCTCAACTCACTTTTTTTTTTTACAATTAGGTAGGTACAAATGGGCTTAGTAGGCCCGGCCCAAGTGGGCTTAGTAGGCCCGACTCGTAAAGCTCGATAAAAGCCCGGCCCAAACCCGGCCCGACGAAGGGCATGGGCTTTCATATTTATGATCAAGCCCGCCCGACCCGACCCGGTATTTTTTAAATTATGAAATAGGCTCGACCCGGCCCGGCCCAAGCCCAAAAATTTTGGGCCGGACTTGCCTGACCCGGCCCAATGACGAGGCCTAACTTTGTGGCTAATTTGGGTGGTAATCATGGTGAAAACCTGCCCAAAAGGGGGCAGGTATGATGCAGAAAATTCAGGCCATGGAATAGTTTATCAATCGGCAGAAAGCAGCTGGAAAAATCAGAGGAAGTCGGCGGCTGCATGCTGGTTCTGGCAAGGTAGGTTCGGCAGCTGCAGCGCTAACAGGGGCAGAGAAGTCAGCGCACGCGTGCTGAGCTGGAGGGGATTACTTCGACACACGCGCATCGAACTGGAAAACGGTACTTCGGTGGGCTTTTGCTGGAGCGCATCGCAGGTTGAGGCTGAAATAATTGGGTTGCGCTGGGCTGGGCCGCACGAACTGGGCTAGATTGAGGAATTTCAGTGGGCTGGGCTGAGGATTTAATGGATTTGGGTGTGAGTTTTCAGTGTTTTCCCATCGAATTTCTGTGGAATCTCTTATTTTGGCCATAATTTCTTCGTTCTAACTCCGATGGGGACGATTCTTTCGCCAAAATGCTCAGAATTTCATGTTTTATTTATTTCTGCAAAAATCCCACAAAATATATTATTTTCTCCAATTGTTTATTATTTTAATATTAAAAGTCAAGTATAAAGGGTATAAAATAATATAAAATAATGCGTAATTGAAGACCTATAAATTCCCAATTCCTTAATTACATATAACCACATAGTGGGAACCTTAATTACACAATTCTAACTTCTTAATTATTTTCATTTTCCTCATTATATTTCATATCATTATAACATCGTATCATCACCTCATCGCACATCATGATCATAATCATATCATCATTGTATATCATTATTATCATCGAGTATCAACATACCATCAAATATCGAAAAGCATATACACATGTTGTCCATATCTCAAATAATAGTAAACCTATGTAATACCCTTCATAAATATAACTTGTTTTTAAGGGCTCATTAAACTTGTATACTCAAGTTCCCTTTTTATTAATTGTTAACTTAAATATAAGCATATTGTAATCATAAGTAATATAAACCTAGACCATATAAACATATTAACTATAAACATAGTAAATGTAAACATATTACCTTCAAAAATCGACAATAAATTCAAACAAGGTCCAATTAATCCACGCCTTATACCATTAAACTCAAGATGATAACATGAACATTTTTCATGTTGGTCGCCACCCCCAAAATTGACCACACGAGCCTCCAGGCACCGGAAGAAGGACACTGCGCGTGGTGGCCACGAGCATATTAGTCGACTTCCTCACTAGAACTAGGTCGACCCAATTCCTGCAACCCAAGTCACTGACCTAACTGGAATTTACCCATTACTTCACCATTTGGTACATTTTTAGGTCTAAATTTATGTAATTGACTCCATAACAAAAAATATAGACTCAAAATGTAAGAAAGCCTCCCTGATAGTTTAACCCGCGCTCACCATCTTTCAGCCATGGCTCCATGATTGGTCCTGGGACCTTCATGCGTTTAGTCTTTTATCCTTCTAACGTAATATGATCACAGAGACCCACAAAACTCGCTAGGACCTTTGTTACAAGCTTGAACAACCTTGAAATACCTGAAACTCCTTGGCTCGTATTTGAACTTCACGGGTTCAAGTTCTAAGGTCTTCCAGACCTCCTTCCTCATCACCTTTTCTTCTTTTCATCATCATCTCCCTATTTCCTCATCTTTCTCTTGTCTCTGTTTACTTATCTTTCTCCATCCTTTCTAGTTTTTCTTCACTTCATTTTATTTTCTTTTTTTTTCGGCCTATCTCCACCGAATTCCCATTTACACACACAACACACATGTATATAGTGGAGTGGCGGTGGGGAGTTTTGGGAGGGAAAATCATGAGAAAACTAGAACATTCTAGGCCTTTCTTACAAAATTACCAAAATACTCTTCTGGATAAAATTACCAAAATGCCCTTAATTAGTCTTATCCCATAACATACTTATATGAACTCCTTTTTCGGTATACCGCTTGTCTATGTACTCAGGGGTTCAAGACCATCATAACGGTCCTCACAAAACTTCTAGAAGGTCTCCTAGTCAAAAGTCAACATTTTGACCTTATAAGGGCAAATTTGTCATTTTTAATTTCTTCGAATTTCTAGGGTGTTATAGTGTGTGTGCATAAATGTTGTTATATTGTATGTGTGTTTTGGTCGCGAGAAGAAAAACCGAGAGGAGGAAAGAAAGAGAACAAAGAAATGGACGAAGAAGAGAGGAAAGAAATAGTGAACCAAGGAGAGAGAAAGGAAGATAAGAGATGGGAGAACAAAAAGGAGGAACCTAGAAAGGAAACGAGAACCCGAAAACCCGAAAATTTCGAAAAACCAAAAAAGGGTCAAGAATGTTTCAAAGCTTCTCAGCTTGAAACAAAGGTTTTTAGTGTGTTTTTCAAGTCCCTAAGATCATTATGAGGTAGAAAATACAAAGGTTTGGATGCAGGAAGGCTACAGGGATGACTTTCGAACCATGACCGAAATTGATGGAATCGTGTTGAGCCTTAGGGTAAGTTTTTCTCTATTTTGAATCCATGGATCTCTTTCTATGATATAATAGATGAATTTGGACACTTGGAATGTGAAAATTGGCTGTGAAAATAGGGTTTTCGAACCAAGTCAGACCGCCCGGGTAGGGTCCTATGTGCACACCCCGTTTGAGGTCAGGGATGACCTTCGCAGAGCGTGTGAGGCCCACACACAGGGAGGTGATGTTGGGGCATTTGGGCGCGTGTCACCCTATCTTGAAGTACGGTTAACATGTTTTTTATGCTTTCAATGTTACGAACCCATTGACACAAATTTCAAGTCGATCGAACACCATCTTAAGGTAATTTTTGGTGTCCGAAGTGTTATGCGTATGTTTTAAATTCGTATTTAATCCTGAAAGATTAGGGGTTTTGAATGTAAGTTATTTGGAACATTGGTGACCTATAATGGTGATTTATGACATGCGGTATAATTTCCAAAATTTATGGAGGAGCGTGCAACTCGAAATTCAACTATGATGACAGTGTGTGGGTGGACTTTTGCGTTTCTTGCATGCATAATTAAATATTTTAATTGTTTTATTGCATGATTTATGTGATAATGGTTTGATTATTATTTCGAAATGGTTATTTGATGGTTTTTAGAATTATTGACGGATTTTTTAATTCATATTTTATGGTATGTTGCGCAAATTATTTTTGGGGCTTAAGCCTAGGTTTGGATATGTTTTGACATGGTTTTGAGTCAATGATTGTGCTAAATAAGTTTTTCTTGGTTGTGAATTATTTTTTCCTCAGTTAGCCATTCTCATAAATATGGTCAGCGCTCAGACGTCTAGTGCTCAGCTCTGCTGATCCCGAGGTCATGAGATTGGAGGTTTAATGAATTCTTAGACATGACCTGCATGGTACGTGAGTGCAGTTTCCGAGGATATTATCACAGTTTGGATGGTGCTACATACAGTTTCCAGACGTGTCCGAATGGTGCGTTAATGCAATTTCTAGACTCGACTCGAATGGTGCATCATGTAGTTCCCGAGTTAGCCTACGCGCAGTGTTGTTGTTCATTGTGATTGATATTTGAGTTTGAGGATTGTTTGTGCCTGGTTATGAGGCTTGTGTGATATAATCCATGGTTTATGTTTATTGTTATTGTGACTAGTTCTTAGGTGATAGAATCTAAGTGTAACGACCCGTCCCGAATTCCAAGATTAGATTAGGGACTAATCAAGGATTAGTGAGGTAAATCGATGATTAGTTGAGCGAAATCGGACGAAAGGCGCAAAATGACCATTTTAATCCTAATCATGGGCAAAATGTTGAATTTTGACTCAGGAGGTCTAATGGCCGAGGGCCAATGACCGTTACGTAGATCAGGTCGATACGAATCCATAGACAGGCGGCACGCCGAAATCGGACGTCAAACGGGAAAGTTATGGTTCACGGAAGTTTTGGGTCACTATTGTACGTTTTACGAAATGGGGAGCTTTTATCCTGAAGTGGGCCCAGTTGTTGTGCAAGCCCAATGGATGAGTGACAAGTGTCACTCATCCATTGCCTAGTATGTTTACATACATGCATATCCCCATTTCCTCATTCCATACATTTTCCCCGATCTCACCCAAATTCTCATAAACCACAACCCAATCCCTTTCCCCTCATTAGATTCGATCCAAGAAGAGACAATGATGGGCTGAGGACTGAGAGGTGGCTGCAGAGTGGCCTGAACCGCCTTGGACGACGGAGGGAAGGCAAACCCGATAAGGTACGGTTTTGGTTTCAAATCTTATTTTTAGTTTTGGAAGTCATGGATAGTTTTGGATGATAGGATGATGTCTAATGGGTTTGTAGGAGAGTTTAAGGATGGTTTATGGTGGTGGGGGATGGCTCCACGGCCCAGGGAAGTGGTCGGAAAACAGAGATCATGAAGGGAGAAATGGAACAGGGTGGTTTCAAGGGGATTTTTCACGGTTTGCTTCACACATTTAGGTTTCTAAGGATTAAATAGGAAGATTGGGATTGATTAGGAAGAAAAAGGACGAAAATTGAAGGAGGAATGAGGCTAGACTGGTCACGCCGGTCCAGTTGCAGGATTGAACTGGACCGGGCGGTTTGGACCAGCCTGATCGAGGTTGAAGACAACTACAGTGCCCGGCGCGTGGCTCCCACGTGCAGGGGCTTCTGCCAGCGCGTGGAAAACTTTCTAGGGAAGGTTCCAACATGTAATTTCATCTATTCGTTGTAACGAACATTTTGGGACTGGTTTCGTGTTAATCGAACATCGTTTCAATAGGTTTCAGGGTGTCCGAAGGTTTAGTATCGGGTTTAAAAATAGTTAAAAATTCTGAAAAATTACGGGGCTTTAGTGAGGGGTTATTTAAGTAGTTAGTAACCCTCTATTACATTTTGGACAGGTTTGGAAGTCCCGATGACGGTGTTTGGCTCGAGAGAGCCGTATGACATGCGTATCGAAGTGGCAGCTCGGACGGTCTGTGAGTGGACCTTATTTTCTAAATTTATGCATGCATAAATGTTTATTATGTGTTTTAATACATTTTTTGTGATGCCATTAGTGCAATTGTGTGTGGTTACGTATTGGCACGTATTTCAAGGTTTCAACCTTATACGGTGCCTATAAGGGTTTGAATTTCTACGATGGTTTAAATGAAATGGTTTTGGATTTAAAAAGGATAAACTCGAGCATGAGACCCATTTGGTTTTGTCTCGGGCATGTGACCCTATTGATGACCTACGGGTCTGAGTAGTGGTCGCGGCGAGTGCTATGTGCACGACGACGAACGATACGACTCTCGTCTCCGGACTGGGATGTGTTCCTTCCGAAGAGGTCACGATGTACGATCCCTTGTCGGGCAGCCGATGGAGGCTCGAATTTGGAGTGCTGACGGTTTAGGATATCGATCGGTGATGGATGCACCATGATCTAGTGGTGGTCGCGTCGGTTGATTCGTTCACGGCGACATACCAGGATTGAGGGCGGTCCTGGACGGATGGTTGCACTCATCACTACGATCGGGATCATGACTGACCCTGAGGTATCGGGCACGATGCCCAGTTGAGCCGTGAGTTCGGGCTTGAGGCCCAGTTACCTTACGTTTATGATTTCGGGTCGAGGACCCTAAATGGACTTCCGGATTCATGACGGTTTATGGGAATCGGGCATGAATCCCTTGAAAGTTTTTAAGAAAGTTATATATATATATATATTCATATACCTTCCTTTATTTGAATTGTCTCTTCCGGTGAGGGTCGTTGGCCTAGGTAGACCCCGGAGTAGTCACGAAGCACTAACTGAGTGGATTTGCCCCCGTTCGGTACCTTACTCTCAGGAAGACTTATGGATTATAACCCCCAGGGAGGGTCATTGATCTATGGACATTAACCTGGGGAGATTTGGGCTTTGAGACCCCGGGTAGCATGCGCGTAGCTTTAGAAACCGTGACTGGATTGGTTATGTGATTTATATGTATATGTTATATGATATATGATGTACTGGTTTTGGCTGAGTCCTACATGGATTTAGGCAGTGGCCCGTATGATTGGTTTCATTTATGATTTTGGGCCAAGGCCCTATTAGTTTGATAAATTGGTTTTCGAATGCATGCATGCTTTTTAGTGAAGGGTATAAATGTATTTTCGACAAAATGTGTTTACTAAATTATTTGTTTTGTCCACTCACAGCTTTTAAATATTTTGACTACCCTTCAGGTTGATCGCGGATGCGGGCTGTAATAGAGACCGAGACATCACATATCTCCTCCAGATCCTAGCTTACTCTGAAGCCCCGAGAGGGCTAAAGTCAGAATCTTCCCTTGTCTGACACTCCGTGTCAGACGGGTACAGTTGAGTCCCGCGTTAATCCCAGAGGGACTGGGATGAGCTCTGACAAGTCGTATCAGAGCAAGGTTTGCTCTTACAGTGCACACAGGCTGAGGATGTGATGTCTCTACAGTGGTAACAGCCCATCATCAACTTGATAGTTAGAGTAAGAGTATGAGGATTCTATGGGATTAAATCATAATTATAATACGTTTTGCACGAGATGCGATGGATTAGGGTACGATTGGCATTGGATGTCGCACGCTTGGCATAGGATGCCACGTGTTTCGAGGAGTTAGATCCCGTGTATGATCAAAATTATGCGAAGCCAACAGCTCCTAGCCGTAGAGTTACGAAGGGACGAGATCCTCAGATTGTGGTTACTGGTTGTTTGGACACCAGTAACGGAGTATGATGATTTCAAAGTCGAGAGCAATGGATCGCTCAGGATGGACGTGCTACCGGGAGCAGCCAGGTTCGTAATCACCCTAGTTGGTGTTTGATCGGACGAGTGACCAGGAGAGTGGTACTTGTCGACCGGATCTTGAGGCAGACCGATTGGTGGATGTTGTGTGTTCAGCGGTTGGTGCCGGCGGTGAGTTGACCACTTAGGTTCGGAGTCTCGGTGGTGTTGTACGTAGGTTGTGTCTGTACGAGCTTGTGGTAGGTACCACCATCGAGGCTGGAGTTGTTGATGGTTGTTGAGGATCAGGGGACGTTTGGGGAACATTCATCTTCTGGCATGGATTACCGGAACGGTCATATCCAGAGTCGTGAGGTACGAGAGAGGAGAGACGATGAGCCACGAGATGAGGGTGTCTCAGTCGTGATGTGCTCATGGTTGGTTTCTATCACTACACGACAAGGATGATTTGTCAGCTAATGTAGATTCATTTTGGGAATCGTGTGGGAGATGGTTTGGTGACCAGTTCCCCGATGATACGAGACTTGGAGCACAAGTGTGTGCTCAGGAGTGGTAATGTCAAAGGTTGAAATGCCTAAGTGGTGATTAGACAGAATGGCATAAATGGACGACGCGAGTACTGTCATGGGGATTAGCGACCAGTTGGTTAGATATGGTGGTATGCAGAGATTTGACTGCAGACCACAACATGAGCCTGTTGTGACTCTTCGGTCAAGCAGTACATCAGGTTAGGATGAATTAACATCCTTTTGGAAGTGCATAAACGGTAGTCACGGACACGAGGATGGTGTCCGGATGAGCTGAGGACTTGAGAGTCCATTTCGGATTGGTTGTGGCTGACTGCGGTTGACCATACCTCCTGAATTTCGTGTAAGCTTGTTTGAGGAGAAATCTGGTAGTGAGAAATAGAATGGGTCATTACAATAGTTATCGACAGTTGTCGTTGGTCGAAAAAGATGGAAGAAGTCGAAGAGAATCTATGGACGTGTTTAGTCCTGAAGGAAAGGATTAAGCATTACAATAATTATCGTAGAATACTCTTAGTCGGAGAAGAAAGACTTCTAGCTCAGGAATAGAAACAGTTGAGAATGCTTCCAACATGGTTGCAACTACTCTCGACTTAGAGGCCGGTCAAGGAGACTTCACGTTTTCTGCTCTGTAGCAGGTAGTACAAGGTGCTGGAGGATGACATAGGATGAACTTTGATGTCATCATCTTAGATTCTCCTTGATCTCTTCCCTAGTTGGGATGACGAGGAGTGATTTGACCGATAAGGATTAAAAGAGGGTGTAAGAACCGAACACCTAGGTTGTGGGTCAAATTTGATTGACTTGGAGATCGGACGACTCATAGTGTCACATATTGTGATATGATAAGTGAGTGCATAGGGTGTGTGCGATTGAGTCGTGTGGTAACGATCAGGGTGATTGAGTTGTTTTTCGGTGTTTGGGATGTGACAAGTGAGTGACCGAGGTCTGGTAATCAGTAGGGTGAATTGCCTTGCTGATTATGCTAAGCTAGGAGCAGAGGAAATAGTATCGTGTGATAGTTAAGGAATCTTTGGAATGGTTGGTGAGATGACAAGACAGAGTTTGGATATGTAACAAGTGTGTACGATCTATCTTGGTCATGGAGAGACGGTAACGAACTTCGGAATAGTGCGTCTTGGTAGACGTGGTTCGGTTAGACTGCATGGGTTGGCGTAAGTGCCTGACATGCATGCTGGTGTACAGAAAGAACAAGGGTATAGGAAATCAAATTTGGAAATGGACCCATATTCCGAGTTGAGGACAGTTGTTTTGGGAAACGACTCCACTGTGACAAGGGAACCCATCAGTGCAGAGTATTTTCTCTCCTGAGACAAGTAGGGTGTATCTGGATCTCAGGTACACCCAGGATGGGTGAGACATCGATTGGGTGTCGACTGGACGAGTAGTACGACAGTTGAGACTCAGGGTGATTCAAGTTTTCGGCGTAGGTCACAGAGTAACAGGAGGTGAGTTATCGCTCGGTGGGAGCAATAAGGATAACTATCGGATCGTATGCTGAATAGGAAATCATCTTCAGTTGTCAGATGAGAAGAACCATCAGACTGAAAAGTCGACTTGATGGCAGTTTGGAGGGGATAACCTTAGTGATAGTACGTGTTGAAACCTGCTGGGTGTAGGTTGGAACGTGTTAGGAAGTTAAACTATAAGGATCTAAAATCAACTTAGTATAACTCATCTACCAGGGTGAGTGACAGGCGAGACGTCGACGTTCCTCTCGGGCGAGACTTACGAGCCGACGTGTAGTTCTCAAGGGTGAGTTGGAGCTTTGGAAGCTCTGGCGGTATTGCGTACCGACGAGTACGGGGCTTATGGCAGACGTGTATGGTTACACGAGAGCGCCCGAGTAGAGGGACGTATTGGTTTCCACAGTTGGTTGTGGAATTAGGTCAGTTGGAATTTCGAGGACGGAATTTTTTAAGGAGGGAAGGTTGTAACGACCCGTCCCAAATTCTGAGATTAGATTAGTGACTAATTAAGGATTAGTGAGGTTAATCGGTGATTAGTTGAGCGAAATCGGACGAATGGTGCAAAATGACCTTTTTGCCCCAGGTCGTGGATAAAATGTTGACTTTTGACTCGGGAGGTCCGATGGCTGAGGGCCGAAGATCGTTATGTAGATCGAGTCGATACAAATCCGTAGACAGGTGGCACGCCTAAATAGGACGTCGGACGGGAAAGTTATGGTTCACGGAAGTTTCGGATCACTATTGCACGTTTTACGAAACGGGGAGCTTTTGTCCTGAAGTGGGCCCAGTTGTTGTGCAGGCCCAATGGATGAGTGACAAGTGTCACTCATCCATTGCCCAGTATGGTTACATACATGCATATCCCCATTTCCTCATTCCATACATTTTCTGTAACGACCCGAACCGAGAATAATAATATTTTAATGTAAAAAGACTATTTTGCCCCTAAAGGGGGGAAACTTTGACTTTTGACCCGGGAAACAATTTGGACTTTGACCCATGACTATGACGTAGGTCGGGACGTCACGAATCCGTAGACATGCGGCACGCCGAAATTGGAGTTCGTATGAAGAAGTTATGGTCAAGGAAGCATTTTAGCAGAATTTACGAACCGAGAACAACAGAATAAAATATTAATTTATTACGGGAATCCGTGCCAACCTAATATTTAAATCAAACCAGTGGATTGGTGACAAGTGTCACCCATCCAAGCCCACACTATTCAAATAAAGCACATTACACTATTTAACCCATTTTATATTATTTATTTTTCCCTCCAATTAACCCCAGCCCTTGGATCTACTGCCCAAATGCATCCCAACCCTTCATTTTCATCTGCTTTCCTTATTCATGCACGATCTCTGTCTGTTTTTCTCCTAAACACACACATTCATCCCCCCACAACCCGTGCACTTCTTCTCATTTTTCTCTCCATCCAAACACACGAACCAGCCATCCTCATCACACCAGACGACCACCCACAGCACCACCATCATCCACTGATCGACACCCTGCATCACCGGCGACAACCAACCCGTTTTTCCCGTCTGAAATCCCGTCCAAAAACACGACCCGAAACGCTAAGGAAATGGGTCCAAGGAGCAAACCTCGACAGCCACACCACCTCGACGCAGGGGAAGCTCCAGTCTGCACTGTGAGGACCCCATGAGCACAACTGGACGACGGTGAGGGCTACGGCGGCGTGACGGCGGCGGTAAGACCCAAAACCCGAAAGCCCCGTTTTGATCCCCTATTTCGAACCAACGTGTTTTAGTGCTAGGAAACTAATTGTGTGATGTTAGAAATGTCCTAGGGTGAGAGACGAGTTGATCAGGACCGGTTTGGACGACGGAGACGGCGTGGATCACCGGAGAAGACGATCGGACGTTGGCCGTGAGTTTCAGTGACGAACTGGTGAGTTTCTCCTAGTTTTCTTTCTATTTTGAGGTTGTAGAACCATAGAACAGACCTAGACGACCCTATAGGGATGAACCCCGTCGAAAATGGTGGCCGGAGTTGTACGGTTGAATCGGGTCAAGCCGTGGGTCGACGGCGACCCGGTTCCAGTCAAACGGGTCTGACCAGGTACTGTAGCATGATGACGTCATCATGATGACGTCATGATGACATCATCCTGTCAGATATTGTCAGACTAGGGACCAATCAGAACATGCCACGTGTCACCTAACAAGTGTCAGTGCTGACGTCAGCAGTACTGTAGCAGCGTTGACCCACGCGTTGACTAGGCGCGTGGGGGCGCGTGTGAACAGTGATTTTGGTGGGGCCGGTACCATTTTCAAGGTTTCGACGATACGGATCCAATGGAGGTGGTTTCGTGTCGATCGGAGATCGTTATGTTAGTCAAAATGGGGTTTGAAGCATCGGGAATAGTGCCCGGGATGCGATTTTGAGGCGGATCTGTTCTATGGTCTTGGTATTGATGTTATAGGGTCCTTAAGTAACCCTCAGGAATAATAATACAGGTTTATAGAGATCGTTGAGCAGCAAGGACCGAGTGTGAGTGGGCTGTTTGATTTATAAAAGGCTTGCATGCATAAACTGTTTTACTATTTCCACTGATGAGTCTTATGAACTGTTTTTATATGCTATGTTTTGGGCATGAGACCCGTCTAGATTATATGTGGATTTTGTTTGGGATGTCCGGGGGTCATAGGGTAAACTATACTGTTATTGTACTGTACTTTCCTACCTGTGTATATTGTCTCCTCCAGGGAGGGTCGTTGGCCTGGGTGGACCCTGGAGTAGTCACGGGGCTCTGACTGAGTGGAGTTGACCCCCGTTGGGCTGCTTACTCTCAGGAAGGCATGTTCATATACCTCGGGCAGTGACCGGGATACCAGGAACTGATGTACCTAGAGAGTCTCGGGTGTGAGACCCTGAGTGGCAACGCGTAGCCTTAGAACCGTGACATCATTTGGGTTGGGTTTTACAGTGCACTGATATGTTAGTTTCACCTTTCGATTATTATTGTGGTTTATTTGTTATGATATCATTATAATATTATATTTTCACTGCATGCAAGATTTGGAGAACGGAGGGGTAAAACCTTATGATTATTTTATTATTAAATTGATTTCTAAACTGTTATTTTTGGCCCACTCACCCTTGTTTTACTGACCCCTCCAGACCCTGACAAGGAAATAGAGGAGGAGGACCCGGAGGAGGAGGCAGAGGTTTAGTTTGCCTAGCTGTGCACCTGTACACCCACTTGTGTGTAGGTTGAGCACCGAATAAAAGTACTCTGACTAGTGTGCTCACATGTTGTATTTTTTACTTTCCCTTATCTGACAGTATCGCTTTAAACACTATGGTTGTACGTTATCTATATATTTAAGTATTCGGTTTTTATTTAAGGGTAATTTTGGTATGTTTAGAGTCATTGTCAGACGGGAGCGGGTCACGTCCCCGGGTGGTCCCAGTGGGATTGGGACGGGTCCTGTCATTTTCCTCGATCTCACCCAAATTCCCATAGACCACAACCCAATCCTTTTCCCCTCATTAGATTCGATCCAAGAAGAGACAGTGATGGGATGAGGGCTGAGAGGTAGCTGCAGAGCTGCCTGAACCTCCGTGGACGGTGGAGGGGAGGCAAACTCGATAATGTACGGTTTTGGTTTCAAATCCCATTTTTAGTTTTGGATGTTATGGATAGTTTTGGATGATATGATGATGTCTAATAGGCTTGTAGGAGAGTTTAGGGATGGTTTATGGTGGTGGGGGATGGCTGCACGGCCCAGGGAAGTGGCAGGAAAACAGAGACCGTGTGGGGAGAAATGGAACTGGGTGGTTTCACGGTTTGCTTCACACATTTAGGTTTCTAAGGATTAAATAGGAAGATTGGGATTGATTAGGAATAAAAAGAATGAAAATTGAAGGAGGAATATGGCTGGACCGGTCACGCCGGTCCAGTTGCAGGATTGAACCGGACCAGCCAGTTCGAACCAGCTTGACCGAGGTTGAAGACGACTACAGTGCCCAGCGCGTGGCTCCCACGTGTAGGGGCTTATGCTGGCGCGTGGCCCACTTTCTGAGGAAGGTTCCAACTTGTAATTTCATCTATTCAATGTAACGAACATTTTGGGACTGGTTTCGTGTCAATCGGACATTGTTTCGATAGGTTTGGACCAGCCTGATCGAGGTTGAAGACAACTATAGTGCCCGACGCGTGGCTCCCATGTGCAGGGGCTTCTGCCGGCGCGTGTGGGCACGTGACAAACTTTCTAGGGAAGGTTCCAACATGTAATTTCATCTATTCGTTGTAACGAACATTTTGGGACTGGTTTCGTGTTAATCGAACATCGTTTCAATAGGTTTCAGGGTGTCCGAAGGTTTAGGATCGAGTTTAAAATAAGTTAAAAATTCTGAAAAATTACGGGGCTTTAGTGAGGGGTTATTTAAGTAGTTAGTAACTCTCTATTATGATTTGGACAGGTTTGGAAGTCCCGGTGATGGTGTTTAGCCTGGGAGAGTCGTATGGAACGCGTATCGAGGTGGCAGCTCGGATGGTCTGCGAGTGGACCTTGTTTTCTAAATTGATACATGTATAAATGTTTATTATGTGTTTTAATACATGTTTTATGATTCCATGAGTGCAATTGTGTGTGGTTACGTATTAGCACGTATTTCGAGGTTTTGACCTTATACGGTGCCTATACGGGTTTGTATTTCTATGATGGTTTAAATGAAATGGTTTTGGATTTAAAAAGAATAAACTCGGGCATAAGACCCATTTGGTTTTGTCTTAGGCATGTGACCCTATTGATGACCTACGGGTCTGAGTCGTGGTCGCGGCGAGTACTATGTGCACGGTGACGGACAATACGACACTCGCCTCCAGACTAGGATGTGTTCCTTCCGGAGAGGTCATGATGCATGATCTGTTGTCGGGCAGCCGATGGAGGCTCAACTTTGGAGTGCTGGCAGTTCAGGATACCGATCCGTGATGGGTGCACCTTGATCTAGTGGTGGTCGCGTCAGTTGATTCGTTCACTGTGACATACCAGGATTGAAGGCTGTCCTGGACTGATGGTTGAATGCATCACTACGATCGGAATCGTGACTGACCCTGAGGTATCGGGAACGATGCCCAGTTGAGTCATGAGTTTGGGCTTGAGGCCCAGTTACCTTACGTTTATGATTTCAGGTCGAGGACCCTAAATGGACTTATGGATTCATGATGGTTTATGGGGACCGGGCATGAGTCCCTTGAAAGTTTTTTAGAACGTTTATATATATATATATATTCATATACCTTCCTTTATTTGGATTGTGTCCTCCGGGGAAGGTCGTTGGCCTGGGTGGACCCCGGAGTAGTCACGGAGCACTAACCGAGTGGAGTCGCCCCCGTTGGGTACCTTACTCTCAGAAAGGCTTATGGATTATAACCCTCAGGGAGGGTCATTGATCTACGGACATTGACCTGGGTGGACCTTGGGGAGACTTGGGCTTTGAGACCCCGGGTAGCACGCGCGTAGCTTTAGAAACCGTGACAGGATTAGTTATGTGATTTATATGTATATGTTATATGATATATGATGTACTGGTTTTGGCTGAGTCCCACATGGATTTTGTAACAACCCGTCCCGAGATTTGGGATTAGTAGAGTGATTAAGGTGTGATTAGTAAGGTTAATCAAGGGTTAGGTGGTCCCGAGGGGTCCGGGAACTTAGAATGACGATTTTGCCCCTGGGGTGGGCAGAAATGTTGACTTTTATTTCGGATGGTCAAATGGGAGTTGACCAGTGACCAAGACGTAGTTGAGGACGTTACGAATCCGTAGGCAGGTGGCACGCCCGATTCCGACATCCGAGAAGGAAGTTGTGATGTTCGGAAGGTTGAGGGCATAACCGTAATTTTGGAAAAAATAGGGGGAAAAGTTGACTTTTTGAATAATCGGGTTTTGGTAGGTTGACCTAGGATGGTTAGATAGTTCTTGTCGTCCTGAGTTCGATGACAGGCGGCACGTATTCATCGGACTTACGAGGCGAGAGTTACGGGTCTAGGAAGTTTCGGTAAAACCGTAAAAATGTGTTAAAAGAAGGGTATTTTGGTCATTGTGGCACATTGGGATTTGTGCACAGAAGAAAAGAATGGACGGCTGGGATGGAGCCAGTTGGTGAGAGAGAGTGGAGGATGGTGACATGTGGCAAGTGTGTAGTGGGTTCTGGGGGGTTCTCTGGTGTGTACGCGGTTCCATTATTTGGGGTGCAACCGTGTGTGCTTGTGTGTGTGTTACTCGACACAGAGAGAAACAGAGGGAAGGAATTGAGAGAATTGGAAGGCTGATTGTGGTGGCTGGTGAGTTTGTGAGTGTGTGAGGGAGATTAGAGAGTGGGAGAGAGCAGTTGAGATGGTTGGGAGGTGAGAAATCGTGGTGTGTGCGAGAGGGGAGCCACGGGAACCAGAGAGGAACTCAGGGGGGAAAACGGAGAAGATTGAGGGCTTGTGGTGGTGCGGTGGCCGTGCACGGTGCAACAAAGATCGCCGTGGTGTCGTGAGGGCTGTGGGGAGTCGACCAGCCCCGGAGGAGCTCACGGTGGCAGCAGGAGGCAGGTAATTTCCTCATCTCCAATTCGGTACTCTGTTTTCCATTGAATTTCATTTGGAAAGTCGTGGGTCTAGGGCTAGAGTCGAGGGAGTTGGAGGTTAGGGTGAGACTCCTGAGGGTCCTAGGAACCGGTTGAGTGTGCTGCCGTGATGGGTGGTGCACAGGGGTGGCCGGTACGACGGAGTGCACTTGTGTGCTCTGTTTTAGCCGTGAGGTTCGAACGGCAAGTTGTGCAACTGGGGAGTGAGTCGACGGTTCTGGTTAGCTGGGTTAGGTTTAGAGAAGTCCAGGGGAGAGTCTGGTGTCGCCACCGTGAAGGGTGGTGAGCTGGGTGATCGGATTGTGAAACAGAGCTTTGGGGAGGTTTGATTTCGAGCTTGAGACGACGGGTAGAAGGCTGTGTCGAGGTGATTGGAGGATGGGGATGCTTAGAGTATGGTTGGACGAAGCTTTAGGTGAAGATAGGGAAGGAAATCGTGCAGGCACGGCGGAGAACCGTTGACGCCGGTTCAGCCGTAGCCTACTGTGTTGAACCGGGTCGACGTGAGGTTGAAGGTGCACTGTAGCTGGCGCGTGGGGCCACGCGCAGCCACTTTGGGTGGCGCGTGGAGGCGCGTGCGGCGGTTCTGGGAGGAACGGTCAACATAGTTTTTGGTCTAGGAGTTGTTGTGAGTTCAACGGAGTTGGTTTCGGGTCAATCGGAAGTCATTTGAGTTTAGTTCCGCGAGGGAGAATGTGTAGGGTCCCGGGGTTTTAAGTCTTCGGTTCGGGGATTTTGAGGAAATTTAGGAGAGTGTTGGTAGATGTATTAGTGACGTAATTTGACGGTGTTTGACAGGGTCGGGATTTCCCGAGGAAGCCGAGGAACGGGCTGGACGTTCGGGACGCGAGTAGGGCTCAGTACTGTGAGTGGACCCTTTCCTAAACTCGAGCATGCATAACTGTTTTTATATACGTATTTTATGGTTTTACTTATGAATTTATGTTTATGAAGTGATGATTTTGTGTGTTTGCACGTTTTTCGAGGAAAAGACGGTTTTGGCACGTTTTACGATAAAAGGTTGATTTCTGATTATATTGGGATTTCAATTAATAAGTGGTTTTCAATGGTTATAAGTGGGTTTTGGAACATGATTTCAATGATCAAGGTTTGTGGTTTTAGAAACGGATTTCGGGAAACGAGATTTGGTTTTAAGATTGAAAAGTGGTATTCCGGATTTGGGTTCGGAATGACGGTTCTGAACGCCGGAAGGGCTTCGGACCAGTGATTTCGAATTCGGGTTTGGATGAGGATTTGGTAACTGGTTTTCAAATGGTTTTGGGATTGGATTTGCTGGATCTGATTATCGGGAGTTTAAAGACTCGGATATATATTGATTTTCCCCCGTAGGCCTTGAGTTTAAAGACTCGGGAGTTTAAAGACTCGGATATGATTAAGGCCTGGATTGAGTTTAAAGACTCGGGAGTTTAAAGACTCGGATAGATCCAGCAGGTTTGATCGGGGAAATGATGATTTGGTGGTTATGGTTTATGAAACAGTTTTCTGATACTCGTGTGTGGTTTCTTATGGTATTTTATAGTGTTTCTGTTTCTTATGATGTTTATAATGATTATTTTATAAATGTGTTTATAACTGTTGGTTATGCATGTGGTTTCAAAACGGAGGGTTAAACTCGGTTTTCTTATAAAGTGGTTTTTGAACTTTGGTACTTTCTGGTCCACTCACATTTTCTGTTTTAATTGCCCTCCAGGTTGTGGAGCTAGCGCGGGGTCTTGACGTCGAGGCAGAGTCTGAGGCATAGAAGTGACGTGAGGGTTCCCAGAGTAGAGTAAAGGCTTCTGTGTGCGTGTAGTTATCGGTTTTATTTTCTTTGTATGTTCGTACTATGTTCTGTAAATGCTACCTTCGGGACATTGTGTCTAATTACTCCTGCGTTTGACTGGGTAGAATGTGAGTGAGTTTTACTTAAGTTTTGCGTCAGGGAGTCAGACGGGAGCGGGATTTACCTCGGGTTTCGGGGTGAAACCGGGGTGGGTCCTGACAGATTTGGGCAGTGGCCCGTTTGATTGGTTTTATTTATGATTTTGGGCCAAGGCCCTATTAGTTTGATAAATTGGTTTTCGAATGCATGCATACTTTTTAGTGAAGGGTATAAATGTTTTTTCGACAAAATATGTTTACTAAATTATTTGTTTTGCCCACTCACAGCTTTTAAATATTTTGACTGCCCTTCAGGTTGATCGCGGATGCGGGCTGTAACAGAGACCGAGACATCACATACCTCCTACCAATCCTGGCGTACTCTGAAGCCCCGAGAGGGCTAAAATCAGAATCTTCCCTTGTCTAACCCTCCGTGTCTGACGGGATCAGGCGCGTCCCGCGTTAACCCCGGGGGGATTGGGACGGGCTCTGACACTAAGGGCGTAATCCCAGATGACTGTATCTCGGGGTGACTGTATTGTGTTTGTTTCCCAAGCAGCAAAAGCTAGGGGTATTCCCCAACAACTAATGCTCGGTGTAGTTGCATTGTGATTGTTCCCAAGTAGTTGAAACTCGGTGTGTTTCTCAAACGGCTGATGCTCGGGAGGGACGATGATTTGATAAACATGGATTTCGGGCAATGAGGACCACGGGTTGTTTGATGGTAGTTTATGATTGGTATGATCCCACGGTATATGATTTGTTTTTAGTTGAGATTCGATTGTCTGATTTTACTACATGCTTGCATGTTTTAGAAACTGGAGGGTAAATGTTTTTGTTTTTCTCAGAAAATGTGCCTTTAAAATACTTATTTTTTGTTCATTCACACTTTTGATGTTTTCGATGATTCTATAGGACACGAGAATCGGGGTGAATCTAGAGGCAAAGCTATGAGTTGAAAGGTTGTACGAGCATCCCTTGTCTGGCAAGACAAAACTTGCTCCTAAAATACTTTGATAATTACGCTCGGTCCTTCTCCCGCCTGGAATAGATCCCAAAATACTAAAATTACCCTCAAATCTTGTCAGACAAAGATACTCGTATTACCATACTACTCATGCATTCGCCTCTCGATCAACCCCGATTTCCATGCAACAGCCCTGAAGGGTCATTAAAAACATTTAAAAAGTGTGAGTGGACAAAAATAAGTATTTAAAATACATTTTCCGAGGAAAATAAACGTTTACCATCATTTGTCAGGACCCACCCCGGTTTCACCCCGAAACCCGAGGTAAATCCCGCTCCCGTCTGACTCCCCGACGCAAAACTCAAGTAACACTCACTCACATACTATCCAGTCAAACGCAGGAGTAATTAGACACAATGTCCCGAAGGTAGCATTTACAGAACATAGTACGAACATACAAATAAAACCGATAACTACACGCACGCAGAAGCCTTTACTCTACTCTGGGAACCCTCACGTCACTTCTATGCCTCAGACTCTGCCTCGACGTCAAGACCCCGCACTCGCTCCACAACCTGGAGGGCAATTAAAACAGAAAATGTGAGTGGACCAGAAAGTACAAAAGGTCAAAAACCATTTTATAAGAAAACCGAGTTAAACCCTCCGTTTTGAAACCACATGCATAACCAACAGTTATAAACACATTAATAAAATAATCATTATAAAACATCATAAGAAACAGAAACACTATAAAATACCATAAGAAACCATAACATGAGTATCAAAAACCGTATCAAAACCATAACCACCAAATCATCCTTTTCTCGATCAAACCTGCTGGATCTATCCGAGTCTTTAAACTCCCGAGTCTTTAAACTCAATCCAGGCCTTAATCATATCCGAGTCTTTAAACTCCCGAGTCTTTAAACTCAAGGCCTACGGGGGAAAATCAATATATATATCCGAGTCTTTAAACTCCCGAGTCTTTAAACTCAATCCGGGTCTTTAAACCCAATCCGGCCGGTCCCCCGTCACATATATCCGGGTCTTTAAACCCAATAATCAGATCCAGCAAATCCAATCCCAAAATCATTTAAAAACCAGTTACCAATCCATATCCAAACCCGAATCCGAAATCACTGGTCCGAAGCCCTTCCGGCATTCAGAACCGTTATTCCGAACCCAAATCCGGAAAATATCCATTTTCATACCAAAACCCCATGTAATCACAAATCACATTTCATAACCCATATAAATGTGGCATCAAAATCCGAAAACCAATATTTTCTCGAAAACCGTGCCAAAACCGTCTTTTTCTCGAAAAACGTGCAAATACATAAAATCATCATTTCATAATCAATAAACCTAGATTCATAAGTAAAACCATAAAATACGTATATAAAAACAGTTATGCATGCTCGAGTTTAAGGAAAGGGTCCACTCACAGTACTGAGCCCTACTCACGTCCCGAACGTCCAGCCCGTTCCTCGGCTTCCTCGGGAAATCCCGATCCTGTCAAACACCGCCAAATTACGTCACGAACACGTCTACGAAGGTTCACCTAAATTCCCTCAAAATTCCCCGAATCCTAAACATAAGAACCCGGGACCCTAAACTTTCACCCTCGCGGAACTCAACTCAAACAACTTCCGATTGACCCGAAACCAACTCCATTGAACTCACCATGACTCCTAGACCAAAAACTATTGGCTAGATATTTTCTCCTCCTTTCTTTTCTTTCTTCCCGTTGGATCCCCAGAACCGTCAATCATGGGAATTCAGTTTCAGGGTCAAATTGGAGGAAACTGAAGGAGGGAATGGATTCCCCATGGCCAAACGAGCTGAACAATAGTGGTTTGGGAGTTTTGGGGTGACTGTAGACGATAGTGCGACGTAGGGAAGGTGGTCGAAACTTCACGGCCAGATTATGGGCAAACCAGGTATGATTTCTGAATCCTGTGTTCATATTCGTATTCCTCTCTTAAGTAGATGAATTTTCATATATGGATAGTCTTATTTGATGGAGAATCGAGAGAGTTATCGAGGTTTGAAAATCAGGCTTCAATGGTGATTTTTCGGCCAATCTTGATGGTGGCGCATGAGGCGCTGGTCGTCTTCTTCAGCGAGGTGACCGTGATAGTGTGACGTCATGATGACATCCAATGACCTCACTGGGACACGTGGCGGGTGACATGTGGCAGGGGTGCCATGTGGTAGTGGCAAAGGGTGCCAAGTGTTAGTGTCGGGTGCTATAGGGTAGGGGCCATAATACGCTATGTGTAGGTGGTGTAAGTTGTTAGCCCACGTGGCAGGGACTGGTTGGTGCCACGTTGCCGTGTGTTAGAAGAGCCATGTTATCAGGACCCACCCCGGTTTTACCCCGAAACCCGAGGTAAATCCTGTTCCCGTCTGACACCCCGACACCAACCCAAAGTAAAATCATGAAAATCACCAAAATACCACTGTCAGACGCAGGAGAATTTAAATACAAGACCAAACTTATACTTTACAGAGCATAGTACGAACTACAAAGAAATCAAAACCGATGGTAAATACACGCACGCGGAGGAAAACTTAAGCACTTTGGGACCCTGCTCGTCACTTCTATGCCTCAGACGCTGCCTCGACGTCAAGACCCCGCGCTATCTCCACAGCCTGGAGGGCAGTTAAAACAGAAGGTGTGAGTGGACCATAAAGAATAAAAGTTTCGAAAACCGTTTTATAATCAAACCAGGGTTTTAGCCCTCCGTTTTGAAAACACATGCACAACCCAGTTCTAAAAACAGTTATAATCAAACACCATAAAACATCATAAGAAACAGAAACACTATAAAACAGTTATAGAAATCACGGAATATGAATCATAAAACCGTATCCACACCATGAACATCAAATCATCATTTTCCGATCAAACCTGCTGGACCTATCCGAGTCTTTAAACTCCTGAGTCTTTAAACTCAATCCAGGCCTCAATGATATCCGAGTCTTTAAACTCCTGAGTCTTTAAACTCAACAGGCCTACGGGGGAAATCCATATATCCGAGTCTTTAAACTCAATCCGGGCCCGTCCCCCGTCAAATCAATATCCGGGTCTTTAAACCCAATAACCAGATCCAGCAAATCCAATCCAAAACCATTTGTAAAACCATTCCCGAATTCACATCCAAACCCAAATCCGAAATCACCGGTCTGACGCCCTTCCGGCATCCAAAACTGTCATTCCGAACCCAAATCCGGAAACTCACTTTTCAACTTAAAACCAAAATCCGCTTTACGAAATCCGATTCTAAAACCAAAAACCTTGATCATCGAAATCATGTTCCAAAATCCCTTTATAATCATTGAAAACCATTTATTGTTTGAAATTCCAAAACCATGGCATCATAATCAGAAATCAAGCATTTCTCGTAAAACGTGTCAAATAGTTATTTCTCAAAAACCGTGCAATTATATAAAACCACATCATAAATCCAACAAGCATGAAATCACAGATATAAAACAATTCTAGAAAAGCAGTTATGCATGTTCGAGTTTAAGGAAAGGGATCCACTCACAGTACCGAGCCCTCAATCGCGTCCCGAACGTCCTGCACGTTCCTCGGCTTCCTCTGGAAATCCCGATCCTGTCAACAACCACCAAATTACGTCACTAACACGTCCACGAGTAACCACCTAAATTCCCTCAACAATCCCCGGCTCCTGAACGTAACGAACCGGAACCCTAAACTTCCACCCTCGCGGAACTACTTCGATTCGACGTCCGATTAACCCGAAACCACTTCCATTAGACTCGTTAGAACACTTAGACTAAAAACCATGTTGACCACTTTCCCCAGAACCGCCGCACGCGCCCCCACGCGCCGCCCAAAGTGGCTGCGCGTGGCCCTCATGCGCCTGCTACAGTGCATCAGCTACCTTGAGCAGACCCGGTTCGCACTAGTGGTCTGCACCCTGAACCGGCGAGAGCGGTTCTCCTCATTCCGTCCACCAAAATGACTCCTCTCTTCTCCAACAGCATCGTCCCATCCTAGGCTACCCATTCCCGTACCTCACTCACCTCGACTCACCCTAAAACTCGTCGACTGAAACTCGAAACAAAACCCGATCTCTGCTCTATTTTCCTTCCCGGCCACCCAGGTCACCTCCCGTCACGGTGGCAACACCAGACGGTTCCTAGGACCATCCTAAACCTCACCCAACTCACCTGGAACATCGACTCTACGCCAATCTTCACGACTTTCGATTTGAAAGTCACGGCTAAAACAGAGCACGCAAAGCACCTGCCGTCGTGCTAACCGCCACCGTATACCCCCGTCACGGCAGCACAACCAGGAGATACCCTGGCCTCCCCTGAGTCACCTAGACCACCCTAGACTCAACGATTCTACCTCTACGGCTACGACTTCCATTTTGAACTTCTAAGGCTAAACAGAGCATCGAAATGGGGATGAGGGAATTACCTGCCTTCCGTCACCGTCTTGAGCTCCGCTGGGGCTGGTGGACTCCTCGCACCCCTCACGACACCACCACGATCTCCGTAGTACCATACACGACCGCCACCGCCACGATTCCTCACAAACCCCTTGATTTCCTTCCTGTTTCCCCCCTGATTTTCCCGCAGCTCTCGACTCCCTCACACACAGCCACCACACCGTTAGCCTCTCTCACTGCTTCCCTCTCACTCCCTGCTCACTCTCACACACTCACAACTCACCAGCACCCTCGATCAACCCTCAATTCTTCCTCACAATCTCCCTCTGTTTCACTCTGGTTGACGAACACGAACACACACACTTGCACGGGTGCACCCCAATTATTTGGGCCGTGCACACACAAGAACCCCCCTGAAGCCACTACACACCTGCCACATGTCACCATCCACTCCAGCCTCTCCCATATGGCTCAATCCCAGCCGTCCATCTGCCCCTTTCTCTACACAATTTCCAGAGCACAAAAGACCAAACTGCCCCTCATTTTAACCCAATTTTACACTTTTGCCACTAGCTTCCTAGACCCGTAACGCACTCATCGTAAGTCCGATGAATACGTGCCGCTTGTCATCGAACTCAGGACAACGAGATCTACGTAACCATCCTCGGTCAACGTACCAAAACCCGATCGTCCAAAAAGTCAACGTTTGCCCTTTTTTTTTTACCAAATTACGGTTATGCCCTCAATCTTCCGAACATCATAACTTCCTCCTCGAATGTCGGAATCAGGCGTGCCACCTACCTACAGTTTCATGACGTCCTAAACTACGTCTTGGTCACTAGTCAACCCCCATTTGACCACCCGAACTAAAAGTCAACTTTTTGCCCGAACCAGGGGCAAAATCGTCATTCTAAGCTTACGGACCTATCGGGACCACCTAACCACCGATAAACCTCACTAATCCCGCCTGAATCACTATCTTAATCCCGGCTCTCGGGACGGGTTGTTACACATGTGGCTAGTAGCAGGTGTTGCCACGAGGTAGTGTCAGAGGGTGCCACGTCGTAGTATGTGTCAGATGTCAATACATGTGGCAGTGCCATGTCAGCTAGGGTATACGTCAGTGGATGATGTTAGTAAGTGACGTCAGTAGGTGATGTCAGTAGCTAACGTCACGCGCGTGAGCGGCACATGTGGTTTGACCTTTGGGCTTTGATTGACTTGTGGCGGTGTATCGTCATGAGTTTCGAGGTAGGATTGTCCTTTTTTGAAAGGTTTTGAGGTCCTAATTCCAATGGTGGTAGTTTCAGGCCGATCAGAGTTTGTTTAATGGTAGTTTTGGGTGTTTTTAGTCTCGGATTATGTGTTCAGGACATGATTTCTATCTCAGGAGTTAAGGGGGCTTAGGTATTGCTTGCCTAGGGACTATAGGGACTTATTGTGGTTGGGTTTGAGGTCTCTTGGGCATAGACTAGGTGTTTTTGGCCTTTTACCTGGAGTTTCATATTAAATAACGTGCCGGTTGGCCAAGGTTTATACCTGGCGACAGTGAAGGAGCTATCCTTCCTTGGCTTGGGGGATTTACTTGCTTGTATTGTAAGACCCGTGTCTTAGAGGGAACTGTGAACGATCCCACATTCCTATGAGGGAAATAGTCTGGGAGGGGAATGGTGGTGTGCCTTAAAGGTGTAGGCACACACATATCTAGCACGAGGTGTAACGACCGGTCTTGGAAATCGGTATTAGATTAGTGGTTAATGACGGATTAGTGAAGTTAATCAGTGATTAGTTGGGTGCTTTCGGACAGACGGTGCAAAATGACTATTTTGCCCCTAGAATGGGCAAAAATGTTGACTTTTCGTTCGGGCGGTCAAATGGACTTTGATCGATGACTGTGACGTAGTTCGTAACGTCATGAGTTCATAGACAGGTGGCACATCCGATTCCGATATTCAAGGAGAAAGTTATGACGTTCGGAAGGTCGAGGGTATTTTGGTAATTTGGTTAGAAATAGTTAAAAATTACGGGGCTTTAGTATAAGCTTTTTGAAGTAGTTAGTGACCTTATTATGGGATTTGGACAGGTTCGGGAAAGCCGGTGACAGCGGATTAGCCGGGAACGGCATAAGTGCTGGCATATCGAGGCAGCGGCGTAAATGGTCTGTGAGTGGACTTTGCTTTCAAACTTATGATGCATGCATATATGTTTTTATATGTTTTCTATACGTGATTTCCATATTTGTGAATTGATATTGATGATTTATGATTTTGCACGAATTTCGAGATAAGTACGTATTTGCACGTTTTACTAGTTTTCGATTTCTCTTATGATTTGATCCGGGTTTTGATGATTTGATTTCAATGGTTTATGATGGATTTTGGAAAAGTGATTTCGGGCTTGGAGCCCTATTCATGTGATTTCGATAAACGAGATTTCGGTTTTGGAATCGGATTTTGAAAAGATGATTCTTGATTCGGTTTTGGAACTTGAAGAGAAATTCTGGATTTGGGTTCGGGATGATGGTTCCGGATGCTAGCTTACAGAATCATTATTGCAAATTAGGATATGGATTTTCTATGGCTTTCACTTGATTGAAAAATGGTTTTGGGTTTAAAGACCCAGAAAAAGAAAAGAAAACGGCTGGATCTGGTTTTGAGTTTAAAGACTCGGTTGATTGACGGGGGAAGACCCTGGATTGATATGTTTTGAGTTTAAAGACTCGGTATATGTTTTGAGTTTAAAAACTCAGTTATGATATCCCTCGAGGCCTGTTGATTGTGTTTTGAGTTTAAAGACTCGTTGATATCTCGGGAATGCCTGATTATGCACATGATTTTGAGTTTAAAGACTCGGGCGCACTTGAGATCCAGCAACTAAATTGATTGATGTTTTTCACTGGTTTTTCCGATGTTTTGGGCAATGGCCCGGATGATTTGGATTTGATGAGTTTTGGGCTGAGTTCCTGTACTTGATAAGGATTTCTGATTTTGGACTGAGGCCTCAATTTGAATTACGGATTTAATGAAAAGGAAATGATTTTGGTTTTCAATAATAGTTTTCTTATCTTGGATATGGAATGGTTTTATGGAATGCGCTTTATATGCATGCATTGGTTTTTAAATGGAGGGTATAAATGTCTTTCTGATAAACTGTTTTCTAAACTTACTATTTATTTTCGTCCACTCACAGTCTTTTTATGTTTTCGATACCCTCCAGGTTGTTGCGGTGCGGGCTGTTGGTAGAGAGAAACGGAGACATCACACACGCGATCCACAGTAGAGTCTGTGCGATCTGGGAAGTCTGGAAGTTTTGAACGGTTTGTTTGGAAATCCCTTGTCCGACTTATGTGTCACATATAAATTGGTCGTCGGTTTAGCCTTAGTGTCACGCTTAAGTTAGATGGGAGCATGACGTAGCCCTTAATCCCGGGGGATTAAGGGTTGGTCGTGTCAAATTGGTATCAGTGCAAGTTTTGTGCGCTCTGCGTGAAGTTTGGCTTCCAGAGTAGGGGGTTTGTCGACTAGTGTGTCGTGATGCTACTGTGGATGTGATGTCTCAACGTGAAACAGCCCGTCACCAACCTGGACACATGAGTGATAGTATGATAGCTAGTGGCTTCGCTAGTGGTAAGAGTACGAGTGACTGAGTGATGTGTTGCCTGGTACGCGGTGTGTGATGAGATGTACGTCGTTAGTGTGTTTGGCGTTGGATGTGCTCAATGTTTGGACCATAGGGTCGGATGTGATGGTAGACTGGTCAGCATGTGGAGCTTGTTGACCACCTGTTGAGTTGGTGGTATACGTGGGCCGAGGAAGCCGGTTGACAGTGGCTTGATAAGTTGGATGACCTTTTGGTGACTGTTTGGTCAGTTTGGATTAAGATCAAATTTGGACGGCTACGAGTAGCCAGATGCCTCGAGTGACGGGGCTATAGGAAACTGCTTTGAGGATTAGAGGGATGGTCTTAACCGGGCGTGACTACTCGAAGGGAGGTTGTTGTGAGCTAGTGATGTCGAGGGTTTTGATAACCCGAGTGAGGATTTGAGGAACCATGTTGTAAGGGTTGGCTTATCCCTGTGAGTACCGTAATGAGGAACCCCAGAATAAGTGCTTAGTCTGGAAACCGTGAGTTTGGGGTTTATGGTTAGGTAGTTGTTGTGGTTGGGCCGACTTGCTGCCAGATTGGAAATAGTGCTGCTGGGCGCAGCCGAGGTTTGGATGGTTGAGTGGATGACTCTGGACGAGTCCAGTGCGATTGTGGCATTTGGTTGAGTATTGAGTGGGTGGTTTACGAGGGATTCCAGTTCCCCCGACCCGAGCGTAAAGTGAGGGTTTTGGCTCGGTAGGAGCGGAGGTTCGGGATTAGTATGTTGTGGATCCTAGATTGGAGATGATGTGCCACGAGCTGGGATATGTGTAATGAGGCGAAGGCACATCGTGAGTTGAGGCTGTGACCAGGAGTATGGTGTCCGTGTCTGGTAGGAACCACTAACCGAGCTGGGAGATATGGTGACCATTGGTAGGCCATGCTTCGGGATGAACGGTCGGGATACCATTAGTTTGATCGGAGTAGCGCAGCGAAAGCGCGGTGAACCTATGCTTCGTGTTGGATCAGGCTAGGTTTGTATAGTCGAGTTTGACCGTTGGTGAGGTTGGTTTTAGTGGACTCCCCTGATGTGTTGGCATAGGTCGGCAGATGTCGAGGCTGGCACTTGGTGATTGACAACTTCGAGGGTGGTAACTGGGAAGTCCAAGGTCAATGATTGTTGATTGAGGATTTTGAGAGTGGGTGACTAGTATTGTAGCAGGTGCTCGGAATTGAACCTCGGAAAGGTTGGGATGCGAACATCAGAAGGAGTGATGATTGACATCCTTTGGGTGTGCATATAAAGTGAGAACCGACGGGCGAGTTGGTCGGTGATTTGGTTTGGTTACGGACATGTGGTTGTGATCCATAGGAGGTGTGGACTTTTCTAAGTCCCGTAGAGGAGTTGACGCTTGGATGGTTAGTCCAGTGGTGGTATCATTTTTGAGGACATAGTCCCATGGTTGGAAAAGATGGACATACTTCCAACATGGTTGGAATCTCGTAATTAGGAGATGTTGTAGTTTAGACGAGGAGCTGTGTGTTGATTCCAAGTTGGTGTTAGATGTCGAGTATGAGATATGGACACTCTGGAGTCGATTTGGGTGACTCAGTGAAGGCACTTCAGGAATTGTAACCCCCCTTGATCATGGACACGTGTGGTTGTGTCAGGAGTAGAAATAGGACTTGGTGACACCATGTTTGGCATGTGTGGCAAGTGACAAGGGATTGTGTTAAGTTGGATTAAGTAAGGATAACTTATGATGTCATGATTATGAAAGAAAAAGAATAAGGAAGAATGATAAGGAGTTACTATAACTAATTGATATGAGGTTATTAAAGAGAACCCACAATCTAAACGGGTGGTATTCTGAATTGATTTAATTCGATGTGATGGTTTGATGGTAAGAGTTGTATGGGCAAGACATGGGATCCAGTTAGGAGTGAGTGGATCGAGATTGGATCGTTTTTGGCTCAAGAAGTGAGTAGTTGTGGAACAGGAGGATTCTATGCAAGACACAGGTTGGATATGTGGACATATAGCTTAGGAGATTGCTCTGTCTTGTAGGCGTAAAAGTGGCTGGATATTTTGATCTCCTTGGAGTTGTGCAGGACTTGTGTGGTCTGTCTCGTATGCATTTGGGTTTTGGCTTGGATTTAGTGCTGGGTATACCCTGTGTACGTGGTTGAGATGTGATTAGATTTCCTATTGGTCGGGAGACCCAGGAGACCGGAAGATTCGAAAAAGACTTGAGTTGGATTTTCCCGGAAGCTTTTTAGTTTAGCTTAGTGGTAGGATTGGACTGATGGACTGCAAAAGTGAAGCGTATTTGTCCTGTCAACAGGTAGTAATCAGTATAGTTACGAGGGAGTTTGTGTGCCCTGGAGATTTCACCGTGAGGGTGACGGGTACACTACGTTGTTGTTGGTTGGACTCTGGGTGTGTTAGAGCGTGGTTGATGCCGACGTGATTGATTAGTTGGCGTATCGTAGAATGACGTTGGAAGTACGTAAGGATATACTCTACGAGCTGCGTTTGAGGTATTCTAAAATATCTTTGTTTTATTCAAAGTTCGTAAGGTTGTCTTTGCGTGTGTTTGGTGGTATGCATTGTGATTCTGGTTGGTTGTGATTGGTGCATGTATTTGAGATGCGTCCAAATGTATTTGGACGTGCATCTTGACGTTTTGGTGGAAATATTGGTGATCGGCTTGGTGCCGAGGTATGTTGTTGGTTGTCTTGGTGAATCCGTACAGTTTCAATGTAATTGAACGATTGAAATGTGGACTGGATCAGGGTGATCCTGAGTGATTGATTGGTTATGGCAAGAGTCAATACTGACATGAGTTGGATGCTCAGAGCCATGAGTGGCTGGTGGGACCCTGATATTGAGATGTGTGATCATGGGTTGAAAAGTAGGTTCTAGGGTCCAGTTGCAGGCATGTGGTGTAGGATGTGGATAGTATGTCCACAGGAACGACCGTGTTGGTGGTTAGGGGAACCACCCGTGCAATGATTTGTTGCGTAGTTGTTGAGAGTGGGACGTTGTGGCGCCAGTAGGGTCGGCGCGAATCGCTGACGAAAGTAGCACGGATCGTACTACCGAGGTTAGTAGATGTCGTCTTGAGAATTTGTTGCGAGGTGAGATGTGTACCTATTGACGGAAAACTGACACGATGTACTGAAGTCTTAGTACGAGGTACACTTGACTCGAAAAAGGATCAAGGATGATGAGACTGGTAGCAGTGGTGTTGTGGCGTACCTACTAACCGTGAGGGTCTGCTGGTGCGACGGTGAGGTATCTCAGGTACGAGTTGGAATGTGTTGACCTCAGTGAGAATGAGATAATCGTCAGATGGACTGGAAGTCGGATAAGTTGGTTCGCTTGACCGACTCGGAGTGACAGTTTGGGAACTGTCAGGATAAGTTGGATTGGCACATGATGGACACCGGGTAGGAGACCCAGATGTGAGATCAGTTGGATTTCCCTCAGTTAGTTACAAAGGTACGAGATGCAAAATTTTGTTGACGAAATTCTTTAAGAGGGGAGATTGTAACGACCCGTCCTGGAAATCGGGATTAGATTAATGGTTAATGACAGATTAGTGAAGTTAATCGGTGATTAATTGGGTTCTTTCGAACGAACGGTGTGAAATGACTATTTTGCCCATAGAATGGGAAAAAATGTTGAATTTTCGTTCGGGCGGTCAAATGGTTTTTGACCAATGACTGTGACGTAGTTCGTAACGTCACGAGTTCATAGACAGGTGGCAGGTCCGATTCAGACATTCAAGGAGAAAGTTATGACGTTCGGAAGGTCGAGGGTATTTTGGTAATTTGGTTAAAATAGTTAAAAATTTGGGTAAATTACGGGGCTTTAGTATAAGCTTTGTGAAGTAGTTAGTGATCTTATTATGGGATTTGGATAGGTTCGGGAAAGCCAGTGATAGCGGATTAGCTGGGAACGGCATAAGTGCACGCGTATCGAGGCAACATCGTAAATGGTCTGTGAGTGGACTTTGCTTTCAAACTTATGATGCATGCATATATCTTTTTATATGTTTTCTATACGTGATTTCCATATTTGTGAATTGATATTGATGATGTATGATTTTGCACGAATTTCGAGATAAGTACGTATTTGCACGTTCACTAGTTTTTGATTTCTCTTGTGATTTGATCCGAGTTTTGATGATTTGATTTCAATGGTTTATGATGGATTTTGGAAAAGTGATTTCGGGCTTGGAGCCCTGTTCATGTGATTTCAATAAACGAGATTTCGGTTTTGGAATCGGATTTTGAAAAGATGATTCTTGATTCGGTTTTGGAACTTGAAGAGAAATTCTGGATTTGAGTTCGGGATGATGGTTCCGAATGCTAGCTTACGGAATCATTATTGCGAATTCGGATACTGATTTTCTATGGTTTTCACTTGATTAAAAAATGGTTTTGGGTTTGAAGACCAGGAAAAAGAAAAGAAAACGGCTGGATCTGGTTTTGAGTTTAAAGACTCGGTTGATTGACGAGGGAGGGCCCTGGATTGATATGTTTTGATTTTAAAGACTCGGTATATGTTTTGAGTTTAAAGACTCGGTTATGATATCTCCCGAGGCCTGTTGATTGTGTTTTGAGTTTAAAGACTCGTTAATATCTCGGGAAGGCCTGATTATGCGCATGGTTTTGAGTTTAAAGACTCGAGCGCACTTGAGATCCAGCAACTAAATTGATTGATGTTTTTCACTGGTTTTTCCGATGTTTTGGGCAATGGCCCGGATGATTTGGATTTGATGAGTTTTGGGCTGAGTTCCTGTACTTGATAAGGATTTGTGATTTTGGACTGAGGCCTGGATTTGAATTACGGATTTAATGAAAAGGAAATTATTCTGGTTTTGAATAATAGTTTTCTTATCTTGGATATGGAATGGTTTTATGGAATGCGCTTTATATGCAAGCATTGGTTTTTACATGGTGGGTATAAATGTCTTTCTGATAAACTGTTTTCTGAACTTACTATTTATTTTTGTCCACTCACAGTCTTTTTATGTTTTCGATACCCTCTAGGTTGTTGCGGTGTGGGCTATTGGTAGAGAGAGACGGAGACATCACACACGCGATCCACAGTAAAGTCTGCGCGCTCTGGGAAGTCTGGAAGTTTTGAATGGTTCGTTTGGAAATCCCTTGTCTAACTTACGTGTCACATGGAGGTTGGACGTCGGTTTAACCTTCGTGTCATGCGTATGTTAGACGGGAGCATGACGTAGCCCTTAATCCCGGGGGATTGAGGGTGGGTCGTGTCACGAGGCCTTTTGGGAGCTTAGTGGCTTTGGGTTCGGTTGGAACTCCAAAGTTAAGCGAGTTGAGGCTGGTACAATTCCGTGATGGGTGACCCATGTGAAGTCGCACCGTGTGCTCCCGAAAATAAAACCGTGAAGGCGATGAGGCTCAAAGCGGACAATATCGTGCTAGAGTCGGGTCCTGACTGAGGAGGGTCGGGTCCTGACATAATGGTATCAGAGCCAAACCTCGACCAGGAAGTGTGCCAGCGAGGACGCTGGGCCCTAAGGGGGGTGGATTGTAAGACCCGTTGTAACACCCCGGAAATTCACAGACTGTAATATTGTAATTTAATGTATGAATTGACGATTTTACCTCTGTGGATTATGGCCAATTGTTGACTTTTTGGGTTATGGGTCAAATGGACTTTGACCAGTGACCGTGACGTAGTTCGGGACGTCACGAGTTCACAGACAGGTGGCACGTCCAATTCGGACGATCAGGGAAAAAGTTATGACTATCGGAAGTTCAGGGGCATTACCGTAATTTGGACGAGTTGGGGGAAAAAGTTGACTTTTTGTTGTACCGGGATTTTTCGCACGACCCGAAGACCGTTGGATTCGTCTCGATGCCTTGAGTACAACGACAGGCGGCACGCGTGAAACGGACATCGGATGACCGAGTTACGGGTCACGGAAGTTGGAGGGCATTTTGGTAATTTCTGCCCTGAGGGCATTTTGGTCTTTTGCACGGTTACTGTAGCAGCAACCGTGAAAACAGGGCACACGGCCATGCCGTGGTGTTTGTGGGCGTGCAATTGTTTAAACACTGAGTGGACGGATTGTGGGATTTGTTTATGCAATTTGAGACGTTGGGAGTGTGGTTGTGGTTGTTGCAGGCCACGGGAAGAATTAAAAACTTTGGTTGAGCTCTGTGTGCGGGAGGCAGTGTCCAGTGCGTCTGTGAGTGTCTCCCACGGGTGTTGGACGCCTTGATCGATTAACCGCGCAAGGGGAGTGAGTGACGGGTTCATTTTGGTGTCTGTTTGAGGCTGAGAGTTGAGAGAGACGGGGAGAAACAGTGAAGAACAGTTTCGGGTCTTTGGGGGGAAATTTTTCCGAATTCAATCTCTACGGGTTTTGAGATCGATCTAAACACTGGGGTAGCTTTCTGGGAGTAGCAGAAACCTAACCGTGCAAGATTCGAAGAGTGTGATCGAGGAATTGCCCAGGAACCCAAGTTCCAGTTCTGAGAAAAACCGATTTGGAGGGAAAATCCGAGTTCAATTTCCCCGGCCTTTTGGGCGAAACCAATCACTGGGTGAGCTTTCTGGGAACAATTGGAACCTGTCCATATCGAAATCGACGACAACCAGCCGCGGAGGAGCTGGGACGGTGACCGCCGTGTGCAGAGGAAATCGCAGCGTTTGGACGACTACTTTCAGGTGATGTTTCGTTCAATTGATGGTTCTATTTTGTTAGTCTAGGTCCTAGTATGCTTATGTATAAATTAATTGGACAATGGTGATTGTTTGGAGGTGTTCTGAGGTTGGACCCGTATAGCTTTTCGGGTTTGGATAGGATGGTTGAAGGCTTGTCGAGTTGATTAGTGGACTGAGAACTGTAATTAAATGACTTTAGAACATGTTAGAATCAAGAAGAAAAGAAATTAAGTAGAAATAGACGGCTAATTAATCGGGTCACCCTGCGGGTCGCAGACCCAAATTACAGTAAATCGGGCAAGGACGGTGACACTGTAGCAGTGACACTGTAGCAGCGCGTGACTTTCACGCGCAGCCACTTTGGGCGGCGCGTGAGGGCGCGTTGAGCATTATCTCGGATCACGGTCAACATGACTTTTAATCCATTCATCATTTTGGACATTTTCTGTGAAATAACTGTGTTGATCTGAGATAGTGAGGAAGGTCAGTTTAGGGCCGGATGTCTCGAGAAGCGTGTTGGCCGGCTTTCCCGAACCGGTTTCTGTTTCGGACTTTTTGAGGGTATTTTAAGGACCTATAATGACACTTGTGTGTGATTGGAAATGACAGGGAACTTACGTTAATTCCGGAGACAAGTTCGTACGCGCGTTATTCGCAGCGGGAGCATACTGTGAGTGGGCCCGTTTTTATTAACTCTTGCATGCATAACCGTTTTCATTTTCGTATATCTAAATGTGTGCGTGATTCATTAATGAATTTTGATTATCTCGATTTACGGCTGTGACACGTTTTACGGTGTTGGTCTGAGGCCCGTTTTACGGAAAATGAATACTGTTTTATATTGTATATATCTAGTTACATATACTTGTGGATACGATGACTATCTTGGGTACTGCACTGTATAATCCACCGTATGATACTGTCTCCTCCGGATGTGGTACCTCGGAGCGGTCACGGTGCATTGCTTGCGAGGGGTCATGCTACGGAGGTGCCGGATCGTAGGATGACTCAGGAGCAGGATTGCTATTATTGGACGTCTGGGACGTCGAGCGTCTGGGACGCTAGGCATCTGGGATGCCATAACCGAACTGGGTTCGGAGATTGGACTCGGGATTTGAGACCCCGGGTGGCACGCGTAGCCTTGGGACTGTGACCACTATTGGGCGTCAGGGACGTCGGACATCTGGGATGTCAATATCGGATGTGTATGGTGCAGTAGCTGGGTTTATATTACATTTCTTGCTTAATATGATGCTGTGATATATTACACGTATTTATGGTTTTTAAATACTGATGCATGCATGTTTTGGAAAACGGAGGGGTAAAGTACGTATTTTCCTTATTATACTGTTTTTACAAACCTGAGTTTCGGCCCACTCACCTTTCATGTTTTGGTAACCCCTCCAGGTCGTATTGTTGAGGTTGGTGAGGACCCCGAGGCTGAGGCATAGATTTTGCACTGCGCACCTGAACCCCTGTCGGGTCGGATCACCCGTAGGATTTTCCTTTCTAGTGTCGTGCTCGGATTTGTATTTTAAATTGTATCCCTTGTCTGACATCTGTTAAATTTGGAATATGTATGACTTTTTAATTCGGATATTTATGCATTTAAGCTTTAAGGCTAAAATCGGGATTTTCGGTTCGGGTGTCAGACGGGAGCAGGGCACGTCCCCTTATGGTCCCCGGGGGATCGGGGCGGGTCCCTGTCAACCGTGTCCTGGAGGGAGCGGTGAACGATCCCACATTCATGCGAGGGGAATGGTCTGAGAGGGGAATGATGGTGTGCCTTAAAGGTGTAGGCACACACATATCTAGCACGAGGCTTTTTGGGTGCTCAGTGGTTTTGGGTTTGGTTGGAACTCTTAAGTTAAGCAAGTTGAGGTTGGTGCAATTCCATGATGGATGACCCCCTGGGAAGTTGCACCGTGAGCTCCTGAAAACAAAACCGTGAGGGTGAGGAGGCCCAACGCGGACAATATCGTACTAGAGTCGGGTTCTGACCGTGGAGGGTCCGGTCCTAACAGCAATGGTCTTGCTAAAAAAGTTCCAGGAAGATATCTATAACCTCAATTCGAGTAATCAAAGTCCAAATCAACAAAACCCGATTCCAAGGTTCACATGTTTAATTTTTTTTTCCTGGTTTTTCGAGTTTGTGATCTTCCCCCTTCCAATTCTTGATATTTTTTCTTCATATTTCCTTTTTTTTTGTTTTCTCTATTTCCTTCTTCTTTTCTGGTTCTCTCTTCCCCTCACCTCGCAGTTTGGGCATATGTTTTTTTTTATTTTTAAAACACTCACATGCACACCCAAAACCATATATATATATATATATATATATATATATATAACACAACAACACGCAACGCTGATATATCCATCAGCACACACGAGGAGATAAAGGGATACTCGTCACCATCACATGAAACCCCACAAATATATTCACTTGTGAAATTACCAAAGTGCCCTTAATTCATTTAGACCCATAATGAACTCACCCAATCTTCAATTTTGATGTGCCGCTTGTCTACGAACTCAGACTTTGAGATCTATGTAATGGACTTTATGAAAAATCCAAAAAAGTACCAAGAGCAAAAGGTTAACTTTTTTACCTTTAAAATCAAAGTCTCAATTCCCTTTTAAAATTTATGGAATTACCTTTTCCAAATTTACATGTTGTTACAATCTATCCCCCTTAAAGAATTTCATCCTCGAAATTCAAATTTGTGTATCCAACAATTAGCATTATCGGGCCCGCAACCATGCCTCGGGTTCCTACCTGAACTCTCATTCGATATTCGAAATGTTAACCGGCATTTCAACCTTCTGGCTCTTACCGAGCCCTAGTTCCCAATTTTTACCCCTTTCAAGTCCTAATCCATTATCCTGACTCCATCCGAATCCAATTTCGATATTCTGCAATGCATGCTAAAACCAATATGCGTAACCACCTAACAAGAAAGTGGCTATCAATAGCATATCCTTCGACATGCATCACATGACCTCATAGAGCCTCTACAGGCGAGTAATCCACTTATCTAGCCTGTAAAATCAATTGTGCCCAATCACCGAACTCTATTAATATCTGGCACTTTCTATCCCTATTCATCTCTTCAGATCGTGCACGGGGCTTATGTCTTGGAGGCATGGTGTTGGAAAACACAAATTAGTACTAACCTTGCTTTGATACCAAGTTAACAGGACCCAATCCTAAAATAATTTGATGGTTATGCTCGGTCCAGCTCCTATCTAACAATGATCCCAAAATACTGAAATTGTCCTCAATTCTTGTCAAACAAAAGATACTTGTACTGCCTTACTACTTATGCCTTCACATCTCGATAAGCTCCAATTTTTGTGCAACAGCCCTGAAGGGTCATTAAAACCATTTAAAAAGTGTGAGTTGATAGAAATGAGTATTTAAAACACATTTTCCGAGAAAAATAACGTTTACCCTCCATTGCTAAAATATGAATGCATAGAACAAAAATGTAAACAACGAACAATCAAATATCAAATAAAAACAAATTATAAACAGTGGGATCACAAAGTCATGAATCCGACAAAATCTCTCATGGCCTACATTTCACAAAATTCATGATCATCACATCATATAAAAAAAACCTCGACACAAATATCGATAAAGTAAACAAAAAAATAACTAATCCAATAACGATAAATCAAACCAACCGATCTGATACCAGTAAATCAAATCACTACGAAAACATATAGACACAAGCATTAATAACCAAACACAACCAACCAGCACCAGTAATCAACCGACCATCCAATCCTCGATATGCGAATACCAATCACCATATCATATCTACACTACCTGTAGGCAAACCATGTAAGACCCGTGTCCTGAAGGGAACAGTGAACGATCCCACATTCCTGTGAGGGGCGAATGGTCTGGGAAGGGAATGGTCGTGTGCCTTAAAGGTGTAGGCACACACCTATCTAGCACGAGGCCTCTCTTGGCCGCGTTGGTAAAGGTGCGCCCTACCAAGCGTGAGGTATTGGGGTCAAAACCCAACGGGTGTGGCATTGGTCGCCCAGTCTGGGACAATATCGTGTTAAGTAGAGTGGGCCGCTGCACAACTCTGATCTAAACGAGGCCTTTTGGGAGCTCAAGTGGCTTTGGGGGGGATTGGAACCCCAAAGTTAAGTGAGTTGAGGCTGGTGAAATTCCATGATGGGTGACCCCCTGGGAAGTTGCACCATGAGCTCCCGAAAACAAAACCGTGAGGGCAAGGGCAAGAAGGCCCAAAACGGACAATATCGTGCTAGATGAGTCAGGTCCTAACCGAGGAGGGTTGGGTCCTGACAGAATAGTATCAGAGCCAGACTCTGACTGTGAAGTGTGCCAGTGAGGACGCTGGGCCCTAAGGGGGTGGATTGTAAGACCCGTGTCCTAAAGGGAACGGTGAACGATCCCACATTCCTGCGATGGGGGAATGGTCTGGGAAAGGAATGGTGGTGTGTCTTAAAGGTGTAAGCACACACCTATCTAGCACGAGGCCTCCCTTGGCCGCGTTGGTAAAGGTACGCCCTGCCAAGCGTGAGGTCTTGAGGTTAAAACCCAGCGGGTGTGGCATTGGTCGCCCGATGTGGGACAATATCGTGTTAGGTAGAGTAGGCCGCTACACAACTCTGATCTAAACGAGGCCTTTTGGGAGCTCAAGTGGCTTTGGAGGGGATTGGAACCCCAAAGTTAAGCGAGTTGAGGCTTGTGCAATTCCATGATGGGTGACCCCATGGGAAGTTGCACCATGAGCTCCCGAAAACAAAACCGTGAGGGCAAGGGCAAGGAGGGCCAAAATGGACAATATCGTGCTAGATGAGTCGGGTCCTGACCGAGGAGGGTTGGGTCATGACAGAATGGTATCAGAGCTAGACCCCGAACGGGAAGTGTGCCAGTAAGGATGCTGGGCCCTAAGGGAGGTGGATTGTAAGACTCGTGTCCTAGAGGGAACGGTGACCGATCCCACATTCCTGCGATGAGGGAATGGTCTAGGAAGGGAATGGTCGTGTGCCTTAAAGGTGTAGGCACACACATATCTAGCACGAGGCCTCCCTTGGCCGCGTTGGTAGAGGTACGCTCTGCCAAGTGTGAGGTCTTGGGGTCAAAATCCAGCGGGTGTGGCATTGGTCGCCAGGTTTGGGACAATATCGTGTTAGGTAGAGTGAACCGCTGCGCAACTCTGATCTAAACGAGGCCTTTTGGGAGCTCAAGTGGCTTTTGGGGGGGATGGGGGGATTGGAACCCCAAAGTTAAGCGAGTTAAGGCTTGTACAATTCCATATTGGGTGACCCCCTAGGAAGTTGCACCATGAGCTCCCGAAAACAAAACCGTGAGGGCAAGGGCATGGAGGCCCAAAACGGACAATATCATGCTAGATGAGTCGGGTCCTAACCGAGCAGGGTTGGGTCCTGATAAACCACTTGAGGATACCCAGCTCTAGACGACCAAGTATGACTCAGAGATACAGAGCCGAGCTCTGGACATCTGAGTTCCAATCACATCACCAGTCTCAAGAATACAAAGCCTTTCACTGGACATCTGAGAACTAATCTAATCTCCAGCCTCAGGAAACAATGCCAAATTCTGGACGTCTGAGCGCTGACCATATCCGAGGATGATTGACCGTGGAAAAATAATCCACAAACCAAGAAAGGACCGTTACGAAGGACTCAGACTCCTAAGTTCATAGTCAAGTCGTATGCCAAGAATGAAATTCAGATAAGTTCGTTTTGGGTCTAAACCATGTAGGGGCATTTTGGTAATTTTGGATAAAGATGCTATTTTAGTCATTTTGCAAGAAGGATTGAGGTTATTCTAGAATGTTCTTCATTTTCCCCACCATTTTATTTTCCTATCTTCTCCACCAACTTACCTATTCAATAAATAGGTGTGTGTGTGTGTGTGTGTGTGTGTGTGTGTGTGTGTGTGTGTGTGTGTGTGTGTGTGTGTGTGTGTGTGTGTGTGTGTGTGTGTGTGTGCGGGCGCGCGCGTGCGCGTAAAAGGCCGAGTTTGGTGGTTTTGAACCGAAAACCATAAAACCACCACAGACCAAACCGTGATGGAAGAAGAAAGTCAGGGAAGAAAGAGGAGAACCAAGGGAAGGAGAATGAAAAAGAAAGAAAGAAAGGGAAAAAAGAGAAGAAGGAAACCATGGAGAGAATAAGGAAATTCGTGAGGAAGTTTATGGAACCCGAGAAGCTCCACTTCGGATTTGCTAGTTCTATACTAGAGACGCAAGAAACATGAATTTTAGTACCTTCCTGAAAGTCCCACAACCATTTTGAGACAAAGAGGAAGGAGTTTAGACGCGAGATATACCATCACGATAGTGGAAAAACCATGGCTGAATGTTCTAGGAATCAGACCATTATATCAAGTAAGTATTTCCTCATTTGGATGTCACAAAGACTTTTCTTAGGATGAGTACATGCGAATGGACTATTGGATAATCCGATTTGGACGTAAATGGCCGAGATACGGTCAGGTTACTATCGCAGATCGGGCAACCAAAAAACCAGAAAAACGGGTCTGGATGATGACCACTATGCACATGAGGGCGTGTGCGCCGTTTCCTAAAGGAACAAACAACATGAAAGTGGTTTGTCTTGAAATTTTGAATTTATTGATATAAGGTTTGAGTAAATTGGATACAATTTGAATATGTTTATGAATTTTCAATATTATGTTGTTTATGTTCAAATTCAAGATTAATATGGGGAAATTAGGAAGTGAATAATAATAATATTTTGATATAAATGGACTCCCATGACAAATTATGATGAATGTATAAAAATGTGAAAGAAATGCTTAGTTAGGGGTTGTACATATAATTATTATTACATGGTACTTGTTTTTGTTTATGTTATGCAATATAAACTAGGATAAAATATGAAATATATGAACAGTTACGTATCTCTTATATAATTGATCGAACTAGTAAACTAATAATGTGTTAAGTCTTACAATGAAATTGGTCAAATTAGTAGATTCCTCTACTTGATGGGGTGAGTGGGTTGGACGTGGGCAGTATCCCGCAAGTGAAGGATCCTGTTTGGCTAACGTACTAATGAGAATAAGAATGAAATAAGAGAATCCCTTGTCTCACAAGAATTATCAGACAGGAGCACGACCAGCTCAATTTTCAAAATAAATTTAAGGACGGGTCCTGTCACATGATGCCAACAAAAATATTTTCACTTGTGAAATTACCAAGCTAACTAGTGAATCCCTTTTCGCCCCGAATTTCCCCACCAAATTTTGAAACCTCGGGTGATAAGTCTTGACATAGAGAACTAGGGAGCTGAGAGACACTTATAGAATAAGTGGGTAGGGCCTGAGTCATTTTTCTTTCTTTCTAATACTTCCTTTCCAGCAATCGGGAGTAACTTGGCATTCCAAGAGCAAAGTCAAGCCCGAAGTGCATCCCTAACATTAACAAACATCTTCCGTTTATTCTTTGAGTTCACTGTTGGTAGCTCTAGATATTTTTCATGAAAGTCCACAACTCGTATCCCCAACATATTGGAAATCAATCTAGCGAGGATCAGATTAGTGTGAGGACTGAAGCACGATACAGATTTCCCAAAATTGATTAGCTTACCATACACTCTCTCATACTCTTGCATAACCAAAAGGATATTATTTAATTCCACCAACTGGACATTAGAGAAAAGAAGACTATCATCTGCAAAAAAGAGATGAGAAATGACTGGAGCCCCCAAGGTCACCCTCACATCATGAAAATGATTGTCTCGTTGCGCTCTAGATAAAAGAGCGGAGAAGCCTTCAGTACAAATTAAAAATAGATAAGGGGAGAGTGGATCACCTTGCCTCAAACCCCTACTATGAACAATGTGCCCAACGATTTTGCTCGTACATGCACTGAGTAACTCAGTAGTAACACAATTCATAATTAAAGCCACCATATTGTCTACAAAACCCAATTTCTGAAGCATTCCTTCCAAATAGACCCATTCAACCTAGTCGAGCTTTTAACATATCAAGTTTAAGGACCATTTTCTTAAGATCATTTTCCTTAAGATCATTTTCCTTTCATAGTTGGATGGCATAAATGCTTTCAAAAGCGGCAATTACATTATTAGTAAGAGTGTAGGCAAAGTGAGAGTAGGCAAAGTGAACTTCAACCTGTTCACAATAATGTTGGAAATAATTTTATAAATAACTCTACAAAGAGCAATAGGTCTAAATTTCATTGGTCCACCTTTGGTATTAACGAAATAAGAGTGTAGTTGACCTCCTGAACGCTTAATCCCTCATTTAGAACTCCAGACAGAAAATAGAGATACCATTCCCAATCGTATCCTAGTACTACTGTTAGAATAACGCTTTGACACGGTTTTCGAAGTGAGTTTCCTTCGTTTTAAACTCGTAGATTTCATGGAGTCCACTAGATGAATTTTGATGGTTGAGATACGAGAAATGATCAAGAAATGATGAAATTCTAGTCGAGTTGTGACAGCTGGTCGGACGACTCGAAACATAGTGGAACGGGTCGTGGATAGAGGTTGAAGACGACCTGTGACTCACGCGTGAAGCCAAGCGCAGTGGGCCTCGCCGACGAGTGATGTGTGTACAGTGTCGCCTTCGGCTCCGGCCAACATGAAAATGTCATGTTTTTGCCTTCCGAGTCTAATGGTACAATCTTCCCATGAATATGATGTCATTTGAGTATATTTTCAGTTGTCCAATCTAATATGGTTATATGTTGAATTCAAAATGAGTTTAGGAAAAATTTAGTGAAGTTAATTATCATATTATATTAGATATTAATAAGCGATAATGATAATAATGGCGAATGGAAAAATTATGAATCTTATCACATAAGGTTTTGGCATATATCGTGTGTATACGATTAATAAAGTATTATGAGCTATTAAGATTAGTGAATTAGTTGTTTGGTGATTAATTATAGCCCTAGTAATCTAAAACCAGTAAGATGGGAAATGGAAGCCTTGTAAGAGGATATGGAAATTGGATATGAATAATTTGGGATTTATTAAGGTAATTGGGTATTAACACAAGGAATTTAATTATCATTTTACCTGGATTTTAATGAATCATATTGGTGATTGTGAATGGAAAATTCTTATGAAAGGAATTAAGGAAATTTGGTTACGCATATGGTCTATATGTATATTCGTATGAATAGACTTTTGTATATAGTCAAAATTGTGATAAATCGTAAACTTAGGAAGGTAAGGAAAGAAAAGAGTTTTAATTGGTGGATTCTTCACCTTGTCGGGGTAAGTGGATTGGAAGTGAATGGTACCCTGCAAGAGAGAAATTTTGTTTGGTTAAGTATGAAATGAAAATAAGAATAAAAATAAGAAAATCCCTTGGCTGACATGAATTGTCAGACGGGAGCAGAATCAGCCTGATTTACAAGAAAATTAGTGACAGGTCCTGTCGCGGGTAGCAATGCTAGTTTGTGATCAAAATTGACTCACAAGTGTGATAAGTGTGAAATATGGAAGATGTACAGACGCGAGTATTGGGGGCCTAGTTTATGATATTGTGAAATTACAAGCCATGTTTGAGAGTGCTTCCCTTAGATATATTCCAAGGAAGGCTAATTTTTTTGGCACATGAGAATGCATTTTATTGTCAACGATCTAAATGATGTTCTCATTGGGAGGGTTTAGAATCGCTATAATTGTTTAATTTTCTTGCTTCGGATGTAAACGTTTCTATTCGTATTTTATTAATGAATTCTTTTTGGAAAAAAAAAAAATTGCTAAGTTCGAGGTCAGATCACAATGAATTGAAGCCCAAAAAGAAAAATGAAGCCCATGGTGAGGCCCGAAAGCTGAACATAAGCTCATGCCCATAGTTAGTTAGTTACCGGCAGGTCGGGTCGGATCAGACGAACAGAACCAAAACCCAAAACGTGCGAAAGGGCCAGCTATAAATTATCGACGCTTAGCGCCACTCGAGAGCTGCAGCTTAGTTTTAGGGTTTCAGTCGCCGTTACAGAAACCCCTTAGGTGAAGATCTCATCCACCCGAAAATGGTATGGCTCCAAACCCTAATTCTTTCTCCGTTTTATGCATCTGGTTGTTTCTCATGTTGCTCTGCTAACAACTATTCTTCACTTGTATGTGCCGCTTCGATGATTTCTTTTGTTGGGTTGAAATGTAGATTTTCCATGACCTTGGAAACTGATTTGATTTGTAAATTCGTGTTGTTTACGTTAATTGAAACTGGTTAAGCTTATATATATATGTGCTAGTATGATTACTTAGAAGTTCCAGTGAAAAAATGATAAATGATGGAAATAAAATCTCTGAGGGAAGGCAATTTATCTATTAGAGCTTTATGGGATTGATATATGGCTAGGACCTTTTAAGGGGTCTTTGATCACCGGGAGCATTTGTATGAATTATGTTAATGAGGATTTTTTAGACACTACTTTACTAACTCATCCAATTGAACAGACTTGAGTATTGAATTTTCCTCATCTTCTCATCTTTGTTTTAGAAGACTGACATTGGCCTTTATTGTTTAGAAGATACATAAATGTAACCACTGAAAACACTTTGGGGATCATTTGTGCATGTTCTAACCTCTAATAGTTTCATGACATGCTCAGGATGTGCATCTACTTTTTGCTTGGTTTCAATTGTTCAACCTCTTTTTTTTTTTTTTTCCGTCTTTCAGGCTCCCAAGAAAGGTGTGAAACCTGCAGCAGCTTCTAAGAAGAAGACTGTAAGTTTGATCAACTCTTAATCTCATTTGTTCTCAATGAATAAGTTTGGTTGCATTTTGTTGTCTGTTCTCAAGTGTTTATGTGTTTTTTTCATTATGGTCCATAGGAGAAGGTTGTTAACCCACTATTTGAGAAGCGTACCAAGCAGTTCGGTATAGGTGGTGCTTTGCCTCCTAAGAGAGATCTGCACCGGTTTGTTAAATGGCCCAAGGTTGTTCGTATCCAGAGGAAGAAGAGGATCCTTAAGCAACGTCTGAAGGTCCCACCAGCACTTAACCAGTTCACTAAGACTTTGGACAAGAACCTTGGTATGAACCTGAAAAATCATTGCTAGCTGCTGTATGAGTAATGCAATTATTTAGAATTGTCTTGAATTCATTGGTTTGATCCAAAAGGCAATCAAAATTTATAGATGTTGAACACCATTAGAAAATGCGATGACTCTATTCTATCGGATCTATAGTTCTGGGATAGTAATTGTGATTATGTTTGTTCCTTCCAACTGTTTGTCAATATTATGCAATAATTTCTCGCTTTGCTGTCTGGGTTCTTGCACTAGTTGCTGGACATGGCCCATCTGCTTGCAAAAATGAATATATACACGTGCTTTCTATGTTCTATTAGTTAATTGAATTTACAGATACTTTCTTCAGATTATATTTGTCTTGGATCAATTATCATACTATCATACACTTAATATATTTAACCTTTTGTAGCAACAAGTCTCTTCAAGTTGCTATTGAAGTACAGACCTGAGGACAAGGCAGCAAAGAAGGAACGACTTCTGAAAAGAGCTCAAGCTGAATCTGAAGGAAAAACTGTGGAGGCAAAGAAGCCAATTGTTGTGAAATATGGACTCAACCATGTAACCTACCTCATTGAGCAGGTTGATTTCCCATTGCTTCATGCATCATATTTTTTTGTTCCTTCTAGTGAAGTTGATATATCTATAATGGATGTTAACTAATGAGATGGCTTCCGGCCTCTGTTGTCTTCCCTGCAGAATAAGGCACAGCTAGTTGTTATTGCTCATGATGTTGACCCAATCGAGTTGGTTGTATGGCTTCCTGCCTTATGTAGGAAAATGGAGATCCCTTACTGCATTGTGAAGGGAAAATCACGTTTGGGATCGGTATAACTCATTAATTTCGTCTGGTTTTCTTAATAATATATTGGATTCAGTTTCGTGTGAAAGATATAAATGTATTCATTGCCTTGGTAACAGATTGTGCACCAGAAAACAGCTGCTGCACTTTGTTTGACCACTGTTAAGAATGAGGATAAATTGGAGTTCAGCAAAATTCTTGAGGCAATCAAGGTATATTAAAAGACTGACATTTAGTTTTTAACTAATTTCTTCCTCTTTCTTACTTTATGCAGCACAATTTAAAACTTATATTGTTCCTGTTTCAGGCCAACTTCAACGATAAGTACGAGGAGTTCAGAAAGAAGTGGGGAGGCGGAATCATGGGAGCGAAATCGCAGGCCAGGACCAAGGCGAAGGAGAGAGTCTTAGCAAAGGAGGCCGCACAGAGGTTGAACTAAGTATCTTCCAGGGAAGATTGTGCCATCTTCTGTTTTTTTTTTTTTTTTTTGAAGTTAGCCTGTCCTCCTTTTATCACTTACAAATCAACAACTTCAGGTTTGAATCACTCTGTCTAGAGTTTGGATATGCATTTTGATAGAACTTATCTTGCATCTAAATTTCTGTTATCTATTTTCATCCGATTTCCTTTAATTTGTTCCTATTTCTCTTTCAGACAAAGCTTTGATTAGCCGTTACTAGTATTTATGCTCGCATCTACGATATTGGTGTAATGTCACTATATTTTATAAATCAACCATGTCGTCTTTTATTCAACCAATACCTATTGGATTATAGTTTCTTAATTTTTCTAGAAAGGAAATTAGAAAGACTACTCATTAATTAAAAATCTGGGTTTTAAAAAAAATTAATCAAGAAGGTAAGCCCCGAAACGATCATCATCCCTGTAGGTAAACCCTGAACGGTGATATTGTTCTTCCGATTGCACCATAATTCTTATCTGCGTCAGGGCTTTCTGCTCCACCACCATTGCTCCTCCATCGCTGCTGCCGGCCTTTATATTCATGATAATTAAGTAATGCTATATGGCGTTCATATGCCTGTAATGGCCGATTTCTTCAACGGGGGGTTGTTAATTAAGATTTGTTTGGTAATTATGAAAAGTTGAAATCATATATCCACGTAACAACTAATAGTCATGATTCGGAGCAACAAAGATTTATGGGATGATTTTAATCCAAGCACTGATGTAATATGGCCCCAAATTTGGTTTCAAAATTCGGCTTATTGGTGGAAATAAGGAGTTGGAATGGCAGTGGATCGAGTAGCAAACCTTGTTATGGTATTGAGAGGTGTGAAATAAGGACAAGCAACGGAGATGGAGTGGAGTAGAGAATCTCTGGCATCGATGATAATTACGGGGCTACTGGAGGAGCAACTTGTTTTAAGGTTTATTTGCAGGATTTTGACTAATGAAGATTAGTTTTTTATTTTTAATTTACTTCCTTAAAATTAAGAAACTATAATCCAACTAGGATTTGGTTGATTGAAACATTATAACATGGCACACATTACATCATTCAGGACTCATTTTGATGTATTTTTTTGGGATCCCTAGCATTACTCTTTTTATTTTTTTTGAACATCTGAACAATGGGGTAAGTCTCGTAAGGTAGGAAGGCAACACGATCTCGCAAATGTTCTTATGAAAAAACATCTTTTTGAGGTTTGAGGTTTGCAGTTCTAGCCAATTGTTCATTCGGATTTTAAATTATCAAACAATCGTTCACATGCTGTGCAAAAACATGTTAAGCTTCGATATGTTGGAGGTGAGTGTCATGCCCCCATTTAAGTAAGGTGTCAAAATACGGAATTGCACCATGTTGAGCTCATAAGTCGAAGGTGAGTGTCATCCCCACATCTCCAATATGTTGTCAATATTATCATGTTGGTATAAAATGTTCATTTGTAAATAATTATATTGATATGTTGAAAATCGTAAGGTTTGCATGTTACGTACCATTTTTTACACCATTTAAGATGTTGATATGTTTTTAATCCATGATCCTGAATATAATGATATGTTATCGATAATCTTATTTCAATTTCTTAAAACGAGATTTCCTATAAAACTATCGACTATTTATTAAAAAAAAAAACCAAGCCACGTTGTTTTTGTTGTTAAATCCAAATTATTCTTGTGTACAGTAAAATAGCTTAAATAAAAATCGGATTAATCATCTTTCCTAGAACAATTTGTAATTGGGAAAAAAAAAGTAAAGGTGGGCATATCGTCCCGAAATACCAAAACCGTCCCGTTCTGTATCATACCAAACCGGAAAAAAAAACAGAATATATGATCGGTACGGTACCGATACCGTATCGGTTCCAACCGGTACGAGATCGGTTTCGATGTTGGAGAATACCGTCCCGTACCGAAACCGAACTGGTTTAATTTTTTTAATTAATTAAATAATTAAATAAAATCTAAAAATGATAAATGGTGATAAGTTTTTTTGATATATAATCATATATATGTCTGGTATGTTTCTATGTTCTTTGGCACGTGAATTATATGAATGAATTTTTGTTGTTTGATTATCATATATAAACATATATCAAGTTGTGGGGATAAACCATTAGCTCACAACTTATTACAATCCTCTCATCATTCCATAAACATGAAGCCTCTACCTACATAAATTAAATAAGATGATGGACATATGGTTGCTGCTTGGAATGCATTGCACACTTGTGAGCATAGACACCACTAAATCATCAAGCTAATATAATGCTTATCAACTTATCATTTCTTAATGGTGTTCCCATTTTGTTGGTTAGACTTTGAAATATGAATTTGTTATGCATTATGGATTATTTTATCAATTCATATACAAATTATCTAATCACATGTACGAGGCTTTGGTACAAATTTTTTAGTACAAAATAATTTCGTATGAATAGATTATTTAGATTTTTTTTTTTTGCATAAATTTTGGCTCAATTTTTAGTTGAGTAATGTTGGCTCAAAACCGAAACCATACTAAAACCGTACCGAAGTCAATTGGTATGGTACGGTACGGTATCAATTTCATATTTTAGAATATCATACCGTATCGAACCGGTTCAAATTACTTGGTACGGTTCCGGTATCACTTTCATATCGAACCGTACCGAATCATACCCAAGGCTAAAAAAAAGTAGCCTTTATCTTCTAATGTATGATTCATGTGGAACTCACGTGAACTCAAAAGGGCAGGTCCTATGTGATTCCTAAATAAGTTGTAACCTACATCACAACCGCAGGATATAGTGATATACAGTGAGTCCGACTCTGATTGGTCCGCGACCCAAAGACCTCACGATGAGTCGCTGACCAAGTCATTGATCGAAGCATTACGCTCTACACAGCGAGCGAGCGAAAGAAATCGTTAGGACCCAACTCAACAACACCACTCGGCTCACTTACCTGGTCCAAGATGGAACTCGCAACACATGACCCGGGTTCTAAACAGCTCCGACCCGACGAACCAGAGCTCGACCTCTACACCATCCCAAGTCGCTCAAGTAAGTTCGACCCCCCTCAACTTTTATTAAAAACCTTGATCTTCACCTTAATTTAAAACCCTAATTTCCCCTCATTCTGAGACAATCTCCGCAAATTGTCACCTGACTGTATAGATTTGAGGAAAATATTGGTTAGTGTATGTAATGGAGGTCTAGGTCTTAGTTTTTTTACTTTGATTTTTTCTTAGGCTGGTTTATGTGGGATGAGATTCATGAAATTGAGAGAATTGCTTTGAAAGAGTACTGGTCTTAGTTTTCTTACTTTGATTTTTTCTCAGGCTGGTTTTTGTGGGATGAGATTCATGAAACTGAGAGAATTGCTTTGAAAGAGTATTTTGATGGAAGCTCAATATCGAGAACACCAAAAGCATACAAGGAATACAGAGACTTTATAATTAATAAGTACAGGGAAGATCCTTCTAGGAAGCTCTCATTCACTGAGCTTAGGAAGTCGCTTGTTGGTGATGTTAGTTCGCTCCACAAGGTGTTTAATTTCTTGGAAAAGTGGGGTTTGATTAATTTCAGTGAAAATTTGAGTCGCAGCGGTGATTCTGTCAATGTGAGTGAGCAATGGTCGAAGGTTAAGGTTGAGGATGCAGTCCCCAATGGGATCCGAGTGGCTGCCATGCCGAATTCGATTATACCAATGTTACCCATTTCGGCTCCGCCACAAGTTGGGGATGCTGGTGGGGGTGACGGTCGGTTTGAAGGTGTGAGTATAGTTACTTTGCCTCCTTTGACATCGTATTTGGATGTGTTTGGTGATTTGAAGAAGGAGGGGTTGGTATGTGGAAACTGCGGTGGACATTGTGATTCTGGATACTACAAGTATAGCAAGGTATTTTTCATGGTTTCTTCAATTTATCTGTTGTAAATTTGCCACTACTTTCCGTATTTAAACATTTTACTTTCTGTTTCTGTTTTAATTATTATATTGGCAGGATGATTTTGTAATTTGCGTAAAGTGTTTTGAAAATGGAAACTATGGGGAGAACAAATTGAAGGATGATTTCAAGTTAAACGAGGCAATTGAAAAGAGTGGCTCTCATAAAACTGAGTGGACTGAATCAGAAACTCTACTTCTTTTAGAATCTGTTTCGAAGCATGGGGACGATTGGGAGCTTGTTGCTCAAAGTGTTCAAACCAAGACCAAATTTGATTGTATTGCTAAGCTTATTGATCTACCTTTTGGGGAGCTTTTGTTGGGTTCCTTCTATAGAAAAGGCAACTCTAGCGACTTTAGTGGTATTTTGAACTCTTCAAAGCCATTGCAGTTATCTTCATCTAAGGGTCAAGAGACTATCAAAACCAATGGTCAGGGCAATCAGCAGATAGATGAGAGTGAGCAAAATGGAGATACTTTGAACCAAGGCCCCCCTTTGAAAAAGCCGTGCTTTGCTTCCCTTTCAGATGCTAGTAGTTCACTAATTAAACAGGCATGTACCTTCTCGACCCTATTTATACCATTTGGAACTTCTTGGAAGTATTTATTTTCTGTTATCTTATACTTGTGTTTTGAGCTAGCCATAGACTGAAATGGGTATGATGGTCCGGTTTCCCAAACTTCCCATTCAGAGATTTTGGCACTGGACGTTCCATATGTTTGGTGGAAATATATATACACGTATGAATGTGGAAAGAAAAATGCTAATAAGTTAGATTTCATTATTTTGTTGTAAGCATCTTTGTACTAACATTGTTTAATTTCTTTTCTTTTCCTATCATCTTAATAGTAAAGATTAATGTTGTTTCCCATAGGTAGCTGCAATATCAACCATGGTTGGTCCGCAGATTACATCTGCCGCAGCTGAGGCTGCTGTTAATGCACTTTGTGAGGAAACCTCATGCCCAAGGGAGATATTTAATGCTGAAGAAGATTCTGTTACTAATGGCTTCTTGTCTTCTGCTAAAAATTGTGAGACAGAGAGGTTATTTATCCACTGAAATATGCTTTTCCATCTGAAACTTTGCATACAATTCACTTAGTTATTGTATAATGTTGAAATCACAGTTCTGAAATTTTTTGTTTCTTATCAATTTCAGAGCCCAACTCGAGGATTCAGAAATGTGTCTAAGTCCAACTCAATCAGGTATTTGCAGTAAGCCAACCATACAACATGATTTGTGCTGTTTTACTGCAATCAATTTGGAAAAGAGGAACAAGGGTTAAATACCTACTGTCAATAGTCATATGTGTTTGGCTTAATTAAAGTTAGTTTTATGGAAATTGTTGTTGCACATCCCTTTGTGGCCATTACAGTTTTCTGATATTTATTTAGTAACTTGTTTGCTTGCTATTCAATAGTCATACGTATTTGGCTTAATTAAGTTAGTTTTTTCTGCAATTGTTGCACTTCCCTTTGTGGCCATTACAGTTTTCTGATGTTTATTTAGTGACTTGTTTGCTTGCTATTTTTTTTTATTGCTTTGCATAATGTTTGTCCTAAATAGTTTGTAACCATCTATATATGGATTTGTTTATTTAAATTTGACAGAAAGTCAGGATGAGTTCTTAAAGAAAGATGATATACATCCAACTTTGCAAATTCGAGCTGCTATTGCAACAGGTCTTGGAGCAGCTGCTGCTCGCTCTAAATTACTGGCTGACATGGAGGATAGACAGATTGAACATCTGATGGCAACCATAATTGAGGCACAGGTGGATTTTTTCATTTTATTTTGGGTTCCCCTCCTTTGCCTCTTTGTTTATTGGTCCTTTTTGGGTGGGCGAGTTGCTAGCCTTGTGCTTCTCTCCGCATCTGTATGCATGCAAACCTAAACATTCCTTATTGTGTATGTAGATGAAGAAATTGCAGTGTAAACTTAATTATTTCGATGATCTAGAGATGATTATGGAGAAGGAATATGCTCAAATGCAAGAAGTAGAAGAATTTCTCGTACAAGAGCGGATTAATGTCTTACAAGCCACGTTAGAGTCTGGTGTACCTAGATGGAGGAAACATCCTACTATAAAATCTTGAAATGTTTGTTGTATGTTGAGATGTAAAGTAGAGAGTAGAAAAATAGGCTGTAGCGCTTTTGTTCAATCTTTTAGGTGTTACTGCTTGGATTTCTCATTCTTGTCGATGGGGTTACCACTTACCAAATAGAGTGGATGAACACAACTACTTTTGTACAATTAGGACCCCATCATTTCTTCAAGTGCTAATATTCCAAGGTTCAATGCAATTCCTTATTAATCTTCTATTCTATATGTATAGATCAAGATTTATCTATATGCTGTTTGCGTCATATTTATGACATGGATGACTGAAAAATTACTGCACAAATAGGCGGCTTGAGTAGCCTGGTTGTGCTTTATAGTTTAGACCGAGTCATTTAACGAATGGCTCGGCCGGTAACTGAGCAGTGCTTACGCAAAGAACTGGAGGGAGCCTATGCCTTATCTCAGGCCATGACTCACCCTCTGTGAATGAACCTTGCTTACGAAGCCTTCCCTGCCCACCAAAAAGCTGCGATTGGGCCTTTCTGCACCGGTCTGGTAAGCTCGGCCCAATTTATACCATTACCCACCAAAATCCAAGTTCAAACTTTCCCAGCAAAACAAAGGCAAATCGTTTATGTAAAACCCCACCAAAATCCCTTTATGCGACCAAAAATGATCAGAAGACGTCTCAGGCTGAGCTACTCTTCCGACGAAGAAGATGCGCCACAGCCACAACAAAACCACCACCAAAATGAGGAGCTCCAGCTGCAATCGCCTACCGTCACTCACTCACTTGTTAACCTTGCCTCTCCAAACCCTTACCCCTCCGAGCCACTCCCAGTCAGTTCCTCCTCCGACGAGTTCATTGAAATCTCCGACAACCTCTCTTCTCCGTCACCTCCGCGGGCTCCAGCACCCGAACCCGACAATCAGCCACCTGAATCCGACAACCAGCCACGTCCACGTCGGCCAGCCCCGGAACCGGAACCGGAACTCTATAATCGGCCACCTCCTAATCCACCGAGCTCTGGCAGGTGTCCGATAAGCGAGTACCTCAAGAGATTAGGGCTAAGGAGGGAATGGCTCGTTGCTTGTGTCAATGGAGTCCTGCAATCCACGCCGGATTTTCAAAATCTCGATTTGGAGACGAAGGCAAAACTATGTTTCGAGCAGTTTCTGGTTTCGGATATGAATCGCTCCGGTTGTGGCGTGCTTCCAGAAAATGTGGCTTCTCTTCATCTCGTTGATCTTCCCGGACCTTATGTGTTGCAGGTAAAGCTCGAAGCGTTTGCAAATCAAACTAAAAATGTGAATTTGGAATTTCATTTGCTAATTAATAGATGAAATAGCGCATCTGATTGTATTTCAGGTTGATGAAATCGTTAACATCAGCAATCCTCTCAAGATCAGGTATCAGAAAGCCCCGGTTGGCCTCAAGAGGTGTCTCAAGTTGTCCATAACAGACGGTGTACAACGTGTCTTTGCCATGGAATACAGGCCTATTCAGGCTCTTGATGCTTTGGCCCTTGCTGGATTGAAGGTTTATTTTCTATGCTTTCTTCTTTATTGAAAAGGCTTTCATTTCGTGGGGGTTTTCCACTTAGTTTTGATCCAGTGTTTGATATATAGTTGGCTTATTTTCTCTTCTGACTCAGACAACAGAATGTACTCTTAACTTCTAGGTTGCTATATGCAATGTGCATATACGCCATGGACTGCTTATGCTGGTCCCTGAATCTATTGAACTTCTAGGTGGGCTAGTTGAGGAACTGGATGCTGCACGCCAACGACTTGTTGAGGAAGTAAATAAGCCACCAAGAGGAAAGAGGTAATTTTAACGCATCTAAAATATATCAGTCGGGTTGAAGATTTACAACTTACCACTGTTCTCACGTCAGATGATTAATTGCTAAACCTATAAAGTACAACCTATATATATATATATATATATATATATATATATATATATATATATATATATGAGTTACCCTTTTTGTTTCACCATCTTTCTTTTTCTTGTTATAGATGGAAATAGATAGTTTGAAAAACGTTGTTTCTTGTAAAATATCTATCAATGTTTAGAAGTTTATAGTGATGCTGAATAAGCAGGGTTGAAGTTAAGTTGGTTCATAATGTTGGATTATAGACTGCGTACTTGGTTTAATGGTATTCATGTTGCTGCATCCATGATGAATTGATTTCTTAGCTCATGATTAATGTACATCAACATTGTCGTGATTTTAGAACTGCTGTGAAAAAATATTCATGCTGCAGGTTAGGCTCATAAATATGCTGGTCAAGCTTGGTTTTTCATTCTCTCCCTTTTCATTTGGGTTACTAGAATACCATTTATTACAAGAGGTCACTTGATTACCATTTATTACAATTTATACCATACAATCTATCCCAAGCTGCTGAGCTATATAACTTTTGTTCTTGTTCTGCAGAACCAGGAGCGGAGTGGTTCCTTCTCTAGCTACCAGGTTAGCTCTTGTTGCATGGCCTCCTAACAGTGTTAATTCTGCTGGAAACACCATTAATTCAACATCGGATGCTCCAACCCACTTTCAGGCACCGAACCAAGGTGTTTAAAATTTTAAATGACTCCATTTCATATGGTTGTATGTGCCGTATATAGAGGGCTTTTTAAAGTATATGCAGCTTATGCCTAGTATCTTGGAATTTCCTGTTTCTATCTAATGTAGAATTAGGGTGACTCCATATGTGTGTTGGTGAGAATATAACAGGATAGTAGCTGTAGTTAGTTCCAGTAATTGCTTGCCGAATTCGTAGTACGTATTGCTGACCTGGCCTGTATGTAGTAGAGCCTACCATCTTACGTTTTTCCATTGTATTCTAAGTATCCATTCTTAAATTGTAGGGGCCACATTTTCTGTGTCCGCAACAACCACCAGCTCTGTATCTGCTAGAACCACCAGCTCTGTATCATCAAGAAATATCAGCCCAGCGGCTGCCGAAGGGTCTAATGCCCCTCTCAGTGGAGCACATTCAGTTAACCAATCATCTGCTTATCTCTTCGGTGTTGAAGAGATGCCTATGGATACTACTCCCTATAGCAGAAGAAATTCTATTCCTAACCCATTATCTGATGATTTCGGTGTTGAGAGTCTTCATATAAAGCTGGTCGTAGTAGAGAAAGTCGAGTACCTGAAACTTCTATTACTAACCTTCCTTTGAGGATGCTTTGGGAGTTGAAGATATTGAAATGAATGCTGTTCATTTTGGAGGCCAAAATCATACTTCAAATTCTTTGAATGATGGGGATATCAATATGATTAATGAAGGTGAAACTCATAGCCCTTACCCATCCTCAAATACTAATTTAAATGACGAGGATATCAATGTGGTTAATGAGGTCGAGTACCCACCCATAACATCTGGAGACCGTCAACCACCCATACTATCTGGAGACCGTGAACCACCTTTCAATTACATATTTAGTTTGTCAACCAAGTTGGCTATGATGAAGAACACTCATTCGCTCAGGGGGAAGGTTAAGGTGCATATAACTTTCTGCTAATTATCTCCATCAGATATATTTATAATTACTCATGTTAAAAATAAATCAGATATGTGATTACTGTGTTACTGAAACATGAACACAATTTTGCAGTGTGTTTTGACGGTGTGAAGAAGTTCCAATACACTAATGAATATGATCTTGAGGCGTATGTTGATGATGGCACTCTCATTTCTGAAATTATCATTGATTGCAATGTAAGTTTGAGCTGGGGTTTTATACACGATGATGATTTATAGTCTGAGGTTTGATATGTTGATTCGTTGTTTGTGCTTTCTTCAGGTTGTACTGAAGGGGATTGGTCACTCTGCTGAGGAAGTCAGAGCTGCAATCAATTCTCCAGACAATACAGTTGTTCGTAATATGAAGGAGAAAATGAAGCAGTTCCAAAAATTTCTAATGACTTTTGAGGTAGTAACCTAGTCATTTTTTGAGTTTTGACCTTATTGACTACCGTTTAGTTAATCAGCTTGGGGTCGCATGTTACAGGGCATAGTGCTTATGAAGATAAGATTAGATGCTCGTCCAATTGCCCTTGAGATGAAGCAGGGTTGTGTTCTAAATCTGATGCTTGGTTGCTTTTGAGGAGACTAAAGGCCTCGCCTCCAGCTCGGGCATCATCACACCATGCCTCCTCTGCAGCTCGAACATCACAGTGTGCTTCTTCCCCTTCAGCTCGAACATCACAGCATGCTTCTTTCCCTCCAGCTCAAACATCACAACGCCTCTCCTCACACCCGTTGATATATCCCCCTAATCGGGATTTGATCTGGTTTACAGTGCTCGCGTGGAACGTTGTTTAAAATGGGATTGCAGTTGCTTGTTGTTTGATGGTCGATGTGGATAAGCTCCTAATTGGGATGAAGCTCTTGCGCGAGCAAGAAAGAAGTTACGGTAACTTGTTCCTTAAAGCCATGCTCTCTATACATTTTCACAGCTTTTCTTGTCTAAATACGGATGTTGAAGGTGGAGGGACACAAGCTCATAATTGAAACCCAGCTGGTTCAGATTGTGATGAAACGTGAGGCACTGATTGAGGACTGCAACTAATGTTGAGAGATTGTAAAGTATGACAACATTGTAGGCTTTTGTTTTTTTTTCCCCCTATGTCAATGCATATATTTGGTTAGTGGGCGTTTTGGCTGAAGTCCCTTTCAGCTAGGTATCACTTACTGGCCGCTGCTAGTCTAGTTTTATTAATTTTTCTTTTGTGAGATTTTATATTCGATTTTCGTAAATAACAAATTGATAATTATTAGTAAAATCTTGATTTCCAAGTGGCTTGGATTTCACACTCCTACGTGGGTTAGTTCAAATACTCAATTCTTTGATCTCTTATTTAATTATTATAAATGACGATTGATATCTTATGTACATAATCTTCCTCAAGTGACTTTGAATTCATCTCTTCTCATAAATGAAAAAATCGTTATCTCATGTATATAATTTCCCTCCCCAAGTAACTTTGAATTCGTCTCGCTCAAAGTCTATTGCTTGTGTTGATGTCATATTAGTTCAGACTTATTTGGACTCAATACTTCTAGTCCAGCACATATTTATGAAGCTCAAGGGGCTTGCCTATACTAATAAACAAACCCTAGTAAGAACTGACCAACACTGACACCTAGATAAATCCCCTCCTTCCATCATCAGGACACGTGTCAGTCTTATAATGAATTCACAATCTCTCACATTGGAAGAACATATTTATTATCACTCTCACACCCATACAAAAAGGGTCATTTTCCCTATAAATGTAACTAAATATTTACTATTCACAATCACTTTACGAATTACTATTCACTTTTTATACACACATACCCATCACTGATTTGAGCGTCGGAGTACCCTTAGGCTAATAACACACCCCTATTGACTTCTGACCGATGACTAGTTACTCTCTTTTGACAGGTCAGTCTAAGGACACGTTGCTGAGCATGATTTACTTCTAAGTTGGCATACTATGTGCATTAATAGTTTGATACCGTCTGTGGGAATTCTTACTAAGTTTGGCAACCACTCTACTGAGCCAAGCACCACTTCCCTTGCCATCTCGACATCATGCAAGACCACGTGGACGACGAGGTCATGCATTCAGCGGTAGGTTGGGGACCGAGGGACACCTCACCCTACGTAACCTGAGCACTAGAAAGGTTACAACGCGATATGACTGAGATTAAGGAGTTGAGTGGCAATACACTGACGTGGTGACCCAATTGAATATTGCCCAGCCGAGCCGTGCTCAAGAGGAGGCTCGCGGAGCCGAAAGGGTTGTAGCCAATTTCACTAAAAGCATACGACATGCAGCTGGAAAAGAGAAGGTTACCGCTACAATTGCATCGACCGATAAGTTTTTCTGATTCCTAATCCTACATGGGAAGGGCCCATAAGGTACCAGAATCTTCCGTGATGCTCGAGAAACCTTGATCGGAACATCTCGATCGGACCATAGATAACTCAGTCTCGTTAGGCACACATTCCCTTTGGAAAACGAGTCCTCACTGATGGAGCAAACCAGCTCGACACCTTTCGAGGCAGATCCGTGGTGGCCCCCTTGCACTGAGGACCCTGCTCACATCTCTGTCACGGAGGGGGCTAACTCATCTCAAGAGGTCACGAGCATACGACAGTCCGATCGACCTGCTCGCAGCACATGGTCTAAAGGGCATATGGGAGCCTTCTCCCAGCGAGAGGTTCACCGACCTGCCCAGCACACCGGCCACTAGAGTCGGAGTAAGGGTCCTAGTGCCGAACCACTAGTCCAACAACTACTTGACCAAGTGAGGACCTTTGAGGCCGAGAAAAGGCCACCCTAAACACCAACTTGGGGAAAAACCAGCATGGGCCCATTCACTAGTAGGAACAACTAGTTCTAGCATGACCACGAGAGCAACCACTCAGGACCCGTCCCAAATCCCCTGGGATTAACGTGTGATGTGCCTGATCCCGTATGACACGAAGTATCAAACTAGGGAAAATTCCATCCTTAGCCCAGCCGGGACTACCAGAGAGCGCTAGGATCCGGAGGAGGAATGTGATGTCTCAGTCTCTGTTACAGTCCGCATCCGCGATCAACCTGAAGGGCATTCAAAAACATCAAAGTCGTGAGTGGACAAAACAACTAAGTTTATAAAAACATTTTTATTAAAACATTTTCATAAAAGACCTTTATGCCCTTCACTAAAAGTATGCATGCATTCGAAAACCATTTCTCAAATCATTCATTAGGGCCTTGACCCAAAATCCAAAATAAGGAAACCCATAACGAGTCTTCTTCCAAATCATGAAACATAGGGTCTCAGCCCAAATCCAATACACGTGGGTCTCAACCCAAAATCATCTCCGTGAAATCTCATACACATATACATATATAACTCATCCTAGACATTCTCTGATGTCAACTCGGGGCACATAGCCCATAGGAAACTAATCCCCGATATATGTCACGATTTCTATATATATAAGTATGCATACTACTCGGGGTCTCACTTCAAATCTACCTCCAGGAATTTTCCATCTGGGAGGCTTTGTCTCCGGAACTATTCCGGGAGTCTCTCCGGATCGGGTCTGGGACTCTATCATATCTCCCACTCTTGGAATGTGCTCCCTTTGGGGATCACTCATTCTAGGTAGTGGATCGTGACTCTCCAGGTCGATGTCTGGAGGAGACTAATCAACTCATAAAGGAGGGTATATACATACTAGTATAAAAACCACACTCGGGACTCACGTCCGATAACACAAGTCAACTGGGCCTCCAGCCCGAACTTATGACTCAACGGGGCCTCTAGCCCGATTTCACAATTTAACTGGGCATCAAGCCTGAACTCACAATTAACTAGGCATCAAGCTCGATACCTCAAGGTCAGTCACGATTCCGATCATAGTGATGCGTGCAACCATCAGTCCAGGACCGCTCTCAATCCTGGTATGTCGCTGTGAACATATCAACCGTCGCGACCACCTCTAGAGCATGGTGCACAAGTCACCTACCGATTTCCTATACCAACAGCACTCTGAATTCTAGCCTCTAGTGGCTGCTCGACAATGGGACGTGCATCGTGACCTTTACGGAAGGAACACATCTCCAATCCGGAGGCGAGCGTTATGTCGTCCTTCACCGTGCACACAACACCCGTCGCGACCACGACTTAGATTCGTAGGTCATCAATAAGGCCACATGCCCGAGTCAAAAGACCAAATGGGTCATTTTACCTTTCAAAACCATTTCATTTAAAAATCGAAACCATAAACGCGTATAAGCATGTATAAAATCGAAACCTCGAAATACGTGCCAATACGTAAGACACAAAAAATGCACTCAAGGCACCACAAAACATGTATTAAAATACTTATAAAATATTTATGCATGCATCGATTCATAAAAGAAAGTCCACTCACAGACCGTCCGAGCTGCCGCCTCAATATGCGCGCCGTACGCCTTCCCGGGTCAATCACCGTCACCGGGACTCCCAAACCTGTCCAAATCACTTTAGAGGGTTACTAACTACTTAATTAGCCCCTCACTAAAGTCCCCTAATTTTCTGGGATTTTTAACTATTTTTAAATACGATCCTAAACCTTCAGAAAGCCCGAACTATATCGAGACGATGTCCGATCGACTCGAAACTAGTCCCAAAATATTCGTTAGATTAAATAGATGAAATTACATGTTGGAAGTTTCCCCAAAAACCTCCCCACGCGTTGCCACGTACATCCTGAAGGCCCAGCGCGTGGTCTTTATGCGCTTGCACAGGGTCATCCCTGTCCTCCAGCCGACCGGGGTCCGACTGGCAGGTCCAGTTCGGTTCTGCAACTTCGGTCCGCCTGGACCGGCGTGACCGATTCAGCCTCATAACTCAGCCAATTTTTGTCCTTTTTCTTCCAATCGAATCCTAAACTTCCTATCTCAACCCTAGAAATATAACCACGTGATTAGAATCACGAAAAACCTACAAAACATCACCGGTTCGATTCCTCCCTCACGATTCAGTTTTCCCAGTTTTCTCCTTGGGCTCCTCAGCACTAACCACCACCCAAAATCATCCTAACACCTTCCTAACAGCCTAACAAACCTATCCTAAAAAACTAAAACCGTCCATAACGTTTGAATCCAAAAATATGAAAAATCGAGCAAAACCGGCTTACCTTGCACGGGGTTCCTCCGCCGTCCACGGTGGCACTGTTCTTGACCGGCCATCACCATCCTCATGCCCTCACCTCACTCTCTTGGCCTCACACATGATCAGATGGGGAAGGGTTTGGATTGGGGTCGAAGGGTTGATCGGGTTGGGGGAAATGGGATATGATCGAACAAAAGGGAAGGGCTGGATGTGCATGTGTCTGTTTGAGATGGGCAATGGATGGGTGACACTTGTCACTCATCCATTAGACCTGTCCAAAATATCTGGGCCCCACTTAATTCCAAATGGCATTCGTCTCGTAAAATGTGCAATAGTTCGTTCGAACTTCCTTGAACCGTAAATTTTCCGTCGAACGTCCGAATTCGACGTGCCGTCTGTCCGTAACTTTTTGCTCTCGTTTAGGAGCAAAATTGTAATTTCACCCTGAACGTCCGTTAATCCTTGGCTAATTCCAGATTAGCCTCGCTAATCCTTCATTAAGTCCTAATTAACCCTTAAACTCAGGGACGGGTCGTTACATTTGGCCGTCAAAAATCTGTCTGACGAGGTTTTTTTGCCTTGTTTTCAGCTCTACTTTCACCGAGGCAGGGATCAACTGGTTCTACCAATTGCAGCCCGATACTATCAATTCTTTCGAACTGCTCTAGACAGTCTTCCTCAACTAGTTCATGATCGAAATAAACCGCCTGCTCTTAGCCGAGGACCTGTTCCTCGTGAAGCAAGAGGGGACCGAGCCACTGCAGAAGTACGCCGCTTGGTTCAGCCATGAGTACTCTCGGTGCGTCGAGATGGACGACAAGGTCGACTTCACCTCTTTCAAAAGTGGTCTGTGTGAATCACACTTCAGGTACGCCACACATAGCCAATGTTGGTCTACTTACAATGAGTTAATGAAATAGGCCACAATTCACGTTAAGGCCGAGCTTCTGACTAACAAGGGTGACGCTACACCGACCAACACTTACGGCGTAGCACTAGGGACTCAATCAACACATACTGACCGAGTCACTCCAAAACTCAAGCCCCCTTCTTCAGCAGCCGACCTCTAGCTAGAACCATAACCACACTCCCTGAGCGAGAAAATGAGGGACTACTCCAGCTCTTACAACCTAGGAAAGAAAGGGAAGAATCATGACCACCACAAAAATCCGCAGGGGTAACACCGATAGGATTATCGATAAAATGAATCCCACACCGAGCGGCCACCCCCTTGGTCAAAGTACAAGGCGTACACCATCCTGAACACTTCTTACGAGAACTTGCTCATGAACGTGGAAAACATGATCCCCAAACCAACATGGGCACCAACGACTGGCCGGCTAGCGAAGTACACTGGCGTCTACTGCTAGTACCAAAAGTACAATGGTCACACCGTTGACCAATGCGCAACTTTCAGGGATTTGGTGGAGGCACTCATCCGAGATGGAAAGACTAACCAGTGCTTGTAGAATGCTCCTCAGCAGCCTCGTCATCCCGGGATCAACACAATCAGTGTCAACACTTCCATCTTCTTGCCTTTGTCATCCAACTGAGCCAAGAAGAACTTCTTACCCACTTGCACCACAACCAGCAGGTCTTCCACATCGAGGAAGGCAGAGCCAAGAAATTTTGGAAGAATGGCTGGGAGACCATATCCTTCTCAGAGGAAGAAGAAAGAGGGGTCACCTACTTGCACGACGACCCGATCGTCATTCGAGCACTCATTGTCAACTATGACGTTGGTCAGATCAAGATTGACACATGAGCTCGGTCAACGTGATCTTCATGGATGCCTACAAACGGCTCGACATCCCTGAATCTGACCTAGGCTGACTCCCGACCTCATTCGTACCGATTGTAACCATAACTTTCCCTTTGTCCATTGGGGAAAACCCCAAGTATGCCACTGTCCTAAATCCCTTTCCTGTGGTCAACTAGCCAATCGTGTACAACGTTATACTAGGACGAGGGCTCATTAACCAACTCCGAGCGGTCGTATCTACTCACTTGCTGCTCATTAAGTTCCCGACCCCGATGGGTATTAGACATGTCCGAGGAGACTAGATGGCAGCCCGTACGTGCAATTATACCACTATGGTAGGGAAGGCCATCAACCCAGCCAAAGGAAATTGTGGCAGTCACCGAGTCAGCCTTCGAGGCCGACACTGTCGACCCCCAGGTCGACCAAAACATCAAGGACGGATCGAACGAGGATCTGCGTGACCACTCAGCCACACCACATCCTCAGCCCATCAAAGAGGTCGAGGAAATTGCTCTCTCCCATAACTTTGCTTAAGAGAAAGTTAAAATCGGCACCACACTCAGCCCCTCCGTGCTTCAGGGTGGCAATTTTTGACATGACTCGATACCCGCACTAGATTTACTTGGGTCAACCCGCCCGATTAAAATTTTGGGTCAACCCGTTATGACACGTTTAATAATTGGGTGGGTTTCGGGTCAACCTGTTAACCCGTATAATGACCTATCAATCCATTTAATAAATGGGTAGAATTCAGTTTAACCTATTAACCCGTATATTGACCTATATATTGATACATTTAATAAACGTGTCATTACTAACCTATATATCTTCCCAATTACCTGTTAATTGGGTTTCCAGTATGACCTATTTATTAAATGGATTATACAGGTTCTGCAGGTTACACGGGTTACCTGGGTCATTAATAGGTCGGGTTCGAGTTGGACATCCTTGACACGATTATTAAACTGGTCGAGCATCACCATAGAAATCACCATAGAAATCACATATAGTCAACTCATCATTGATGCACAAGCACAATATCAATCATCAAAACCATTGCATTACCTGTAGGCACATTACTTGGGATATAGAGCGTAGCTTTACGTCAGAGTTAAAACCGACTTAGGATGCGGAGCCCAGCTCGACGTCTGAGTAGCCATTACACATTAGTCTCAGGATACAGAGCCTTACTCAAAGTTTGAGATTACTCATCATGAAACCAAAAACATATCGACATGAAACCATATCAGGTACCATAGTCACAACCATACACAATACCAATCTGAGGATTCAGAGCTCGGCTCGACATCTCAGACTAATAAACCAGTTATCACACATGCACATAGATCACATAAAATCCACAACACAACACACAAATATCGACGAGTCATATACACAACAATTCCATAATCAAATCGACATTCTAGACACCTGGGCCTACGCCCAAAAACACACTTTGTACAAAATCTTGTAACACGTGCACAACCACACTTTCCATAAAATTACCCAGCAATCATACAAAAATCATAAATACTCCAACATCACAATATTTCAAATCACAAACCTTGTTCAACTCAAATATATAATTACAATGAAATTCGAAATGGAAAACCTCAAAAAACATGCAGTAATGAAATTTTTGTAATATGGTAAAAAATCATATAAAAATCCCAATCACTCAAACATCATCAAAATCACATAGAAAACCATTTAAAACAATTAAATATGCAATCATAATATTTTAATACAAAAATGTCCACTCACACACTGTCCATATAGTTGAATCCCGCTTTACACATATCTCTGTGATTTTCGGAAATCTTAGAACCTGTCAAAAAACACATTTAAGGGTCACTAACCACTGCATATAAATCATATTTTAATCCCACATTTTTGGGATTTTAAACGGATTTAAAATTACCCCTAAACATTCGGATAATCAAAACTGCCCCGAGATAATATCCGATAGCCACGAAACCTATGCCAAAATGTCTGAACATAAAAAACATTGAAAACTATGTTGACCGTGACCTCGATAAGTTCCACTCACGCGCTCCCACGCGCCTCCAGAAGCGACTATGTGTGGGACTCACGTGCCAACTACAGTACTTCTTCAACCTCTACTGAGTTGACCCGAGGAGGTGACCTGGTCCCAAACCTGCAATTCTCGACCAATTTCCACGATTTAAGCATTATCCAACTCAGAATTAGCCCAACAAACAAGTATATGGATTCAATTTCATGAATAACCTTACGCAAAATCCTTGAACTTTTTATGACACGACCCATCCCAATCCCCCCGGGATGTGCCATGCTGCTGTCTAACACAATGTGCCAGACCCATGTTGCTGTCTAACACCATGTGCTAGACAAGAGATAACCCAAACCTTGACCCTCACGGGGCTTCTAGAGTGCGCCAGGATCTGTGGAGGCATCTGATGTCTCGGTCCCTACTACAACCCGCATTCCTGATCAACCTGAAGGGTATTAAAAATCATGAAAAAACTGTGAGTGGAAGAAAATAAATAGTTTATAAAAATACATATCACAAAAAGACATTTATACCCTTCACTAAAAAGTATGCATGCATTCGAAAACCCATTAACTCAATCATTCCTCAAATCAAATTAAACTTAATAAAATCGTTTATCAATCAAAGCCATTTCCTTCCTCAAATCATGAGGGCCTTAGCCCAAAACCATAAATCCATGTGGGAACTCAGCCCATAACCAATCACGTGGGAACTCAGTCCAGATCCATCAATATTAAATAACCAGTCTATTGAAATACAGTTTAACCAATCCTCAGAATCCTAGATGCCTAATCAATACTATTATCACGGTCTTTAAGGCTACGTGTGTCAGGACCCACCCCGATTATCACCCCAATAACCGAGGTGAACCCTGCTCCCGTCTGACAACCCAGCACGAAAGATCGAAACAACCTCACGAAAACCACAAATTACATTGTCAGACGAAGGAGAATTTAAAACATCCAAGAGTCAACCGTTATACAGAGCATAGTACAAAACAAAACAAGCCCTACTGTAAGCTAAGCGCGCAACAGATGACTTTATGCCTCGACTTCTGCCTCAACGGTAGCCCCAACGCTTGCACCACGACCTGGAGGGTGTCAAAAACATTAAAAATGTGAGTGGACTAAAAATAAGGAGTTATAAAACCGTTTACGAAAATAAACCAGGGTTACACCCTCCATTTTGAAAACATGCATGCATAACCAAGTATTTTAAAATAATAGTAGTACGAAAGAAACAACATGCAGAAATCACCAGAAAACAAAACCAAAGTTCAGGCACTCGGCCTTAAAGCCATAGAACCAAGTTATTCGAAAATCAGTGAAAAACATCAATCATACACATTTACTGGATCTCAAGTGCGCCCGAGTCTTTAAACTCAAAACACAATGAACAATGGCCAGGCCTTCCCGGGATATCAACGAGTCTTTAAACTCAAAACTCAACGACAGGCCTCGAGGGGTATCATTATCACCGAGTCTTTAAACTCAAATCCATACCGAGTCTTTAAACTCAAAACACATCAATCCAGGGCCCTCCCCCCCGTAAATCAATCCGAGTCTTTAAACTCAAAACCAGATCCAGTGGGTTTTCTGAGTCTTTAAACTCAAAACCATTTCTCACATATAAGAAAAACCATCAAAATCTGAAAACCATAGCCAAACTAGAAATCTTCGAAAACCGACATGTCATTTGATAAAAAGGGAACTTCCTCCCGAATTTCATTTCCAACCTCAAATCATTCCACAAATCTTAATTAAACAGAGTGCGTATAAAACATATTCATTCATCCGAAACCATACTCAAAAGCATCACAGAAACCATTATTCTCGAAGTACGTGCAAATCCGATCAGTTATATAAAGCATAATTACGTAAAGCAGGATATAGAAACATAATTCATGAAATCATATATCGCAAGCAAAAAAACATGATCGAAACATAATTAAATAAGTAAAACAGTTATGCATGCTCGGTTAGAAAACAAACAGTCCACTCACAGTTCCCGGGTACGTCACTCACGTCCCGTACGTTCCTCGTCCGCCTTGGGGATTCCCGATCCTGTCACAAGTCACCAAAACAAGTCACTAACATGTCAACGAAGCGTATCCTAAATTTCCCCAGTTTTCCCGAACTTCAAACGTACGTAAAACGAAACCCTAGACCTTCGATCCTTCAGAACTAACCCATGACGACGTCCGATTGTTCCGAAACTTGTCCCAAAAGATTCTTTACAACGATTAGAGTGAAAACCGTGCTGGAAGTTTCCCCAGAACAGTCTCCACGTGCCCTCACGCGCCTGCACTGTTCATCGTCTTCAACCTTTTGCTCAGTCGGTTCAAACCGGTCCAGGTGAACCGAACCGGCGTGACCGGTTTTCCCCTCAAATCCAGTCCGTTTCCAACCATTTTGATACCACTAGTTTCGTCCCCTTTCTATCAACCTATTCCACTACTAAACACACGACATCACGGCCTAACACCCCTCTCCCAAAGTCGAGCTTAAACCCAGAAAAATCCCAAATTCTGTTCCCGGCCACAGGTTGTTCTCCCAGCCACAAGTTAGTTCCCTGAGCTCACACTCGACTTACTAAACCTATTAGGACCCACAGAACAGCTCGACTAAGCTCCTAGACCCACGACTCTTAGTTTGAAACAAAACTTAAAAACAGGGGAACCAGGGAACTCACTTGTGTTCTAGTCTCCGCCGTGTTCCTCTGGGTTCACCAGACTATCCTCAGCCTTCCTAGCCTTTCTCGAACTAAAATTGGATCAAAAGATCGATTTTTGGTTGCACCACTAACCTCGACTCCTCTCTGTTTTTCTGAGTTCTACACACCTCACACACCCACTCGACTCTCCTGACTCCCAAAACACTCATTTCACTCTCAGCTTTTCTCTGAACCCCACCCCAACACCCAGACTCATTTGGTTTGATCAGCTGTCCTCTCAGCCTTGCACGGTGGTCCTCTGTTTCACTGTGTTCCCCCCATTCCCAGCTGTTTCCTCTCCCAACCTACACCCAGAAACACTCACCACTCTCTCAGTTAGTCTCTGAACACACCACAAAGATCACACACACGGCTCAGACTTGGGGGGGGGGGGGGGGGGGGGTTGATCGATTCTCTCACGGGTCAGTCTCTCTGTTTTCTCAAGCACGACTAACACAACCATTTTAATTTCACCGTGTAAAGAACCAGAACCCGACTAGACACAGTGCACGTGTCAAACTCCTGTGGTCCCATTCTAAAAAATATCCAATTAGCACTGCACACTTGGCCTTATCTGATTGGACCAATTCCCAAGGCACAAAAAGACCAAAATACCCCTAATGTCCAAATTACGATTCTACCTTCTTCGTTTCTAGACCCTTATCTCGCTCGTCCGACGTCCGATGAAAGCATGCCGCCTGTCGTTGAACTCAGGACGACGAGATCTACCTAACGGTCCTCAGTCTACGTGTAAAAACTCTGTCGTGTGAAAAGTTAACTTTCCTCCTATTTTAACCAAATTACGGTAATACCTTCAACCTTCCGAACATCATAACTTCCTCCTCGGATGTCGGAATAGGGTGTGCCACCTGTCTACAGATTCGTGACGTCCCGAACTACGTCACGGTCACCGGTCAATATCCAATTGACCACCCGAACTCAAAGTCAACATTTTACCCAAACTAGGGGCAAAATCGTCGTTCTACTCTAACGGGTCAAAAGTAACCAACTAACCACCCATTAACTCTGCTAATCCGGTACTAATCACTTCCTTAATCCTAAATCCCGGGACAGGTCGTTACAACGTGTGCCACTCGGGGTCTCAAGTCCGAGTCTCCCCAAGGTCCACCTATGTCAATGACCCTCCTTAGGGGGAGTTTTTAACCTTTACCAATCCTAATCCCGAGCCTCTCGAAGGTTTCTCACGTAGAGCGGCCCCTCTCAGGAAATGCGCCGTGACTACTCTAGGGTATCGAATCGTCTGGAGGAGACAATCCACACAAAAGGTTGGTATATGGAAAAAATTTCACAAATCATCTCAAAACCTCTCAAAGGGGTCCATGCCCAGAATATATTTTTGTAACGACTCGGACATTCGAAAAAGGAAAATTTGGAAAATTTGAAGAAAATGACGATTTTACCCCTAGAATCGGGCAAACGGTTGACTTTTGGTTCGAGCGGTCAAACGGACTTTGGCCGATGACTGTGACGTAGTTCAGGACGTCACAAGTTCATAGACAGGTGGCACTGCCGATTCTGACATTCGAGGAGAAAGTTATGATGTTCGAAAGTTAAAGGGTAATTCAGTAATTTGATTAAAGGGGCAATTTGTTGACTTTGCAAACGACACAAACTTTTCACGTTATACGAAGACCATTGGGAAGGTCTCGAGACACTAAATTCGTAGACAGGCGGCACGCGTCAATCAGAGTTCGGACGACCAAGTTATGGGCTTAGGAGTGTGGATGTCATTTTGGTAAATTACCAAAGTAGGGGCAAAATGGTAATTGGAAAATTGCAGAAGAAAGGGGACGGTGATGGGCTGATTCAGCCATGGTGATGACACCAAATGACATCTATCATTTTGAGGAAGCACTTAGTGGCCCTAGTTAGCAAATTAATGACAAATGGATGTGTAGCGGTGGGAATTTTAAATTACGTGTAGATGCCTTTGAAATGAAAAACAGAGGAGAAATGCACGACTTTGAACCTAAATTATCCTCAAAATGATCTTATGACCTAGAAATGATGAAGCAGAAAGGGAGAGGGAGTTGAGACAGGTATTGTGCCACGAACACCGTGGCAAGCCACCGTGGACGGTGGTCACGACCCCATGGAAATAGAATAGAGGACAAGGAACTTTGGTGAGAAGCCAATGGTCGTGGTTCATGGCTGGTAGTTTGTTCTTCAAAAAGGACCAGGGAGATGAGAGGAAGTTAGTGGAGGCCATGGGTGTAAACGACGACGGTGGCACGGTGAGTTTCCCGTGAAGCTTTAGGTTGAGTTCAGAAATGTTGACTTTCAAATTGAGAGTTATCAATTACTTTGGTTCATTGGAAAATGATTTGGAGGTTTTCAGGAGTCGATCAGGCTTGGAGGAAAGCTTGAGATAGGCTATAGAGGCCAGAACAAAACTCAGAATTTGGCCGGTTCGATGGTTGACGTGGGAGAGGTAATATCTAACTCTGTTTTTACAATTTAAGTATGAGAAATGATTAGAAGAGAAAAGATAGAATTAGTGGTTTAATTAGGAGTAAAAACGGAATAAAAAGGACTTAGAACTAGACAAAGCTGCTCACGCTGGTTCACGGTTGGACAGAACCTGCAGAGCCGAACCGAACCCGGTTTGATGGATGTTGAAGATGAGCACAGTGCTTGGCGCGTGAAGCCCACGCGCAGCCCCTTTGGGCGGTGAGTGTGGGCGCGTGGCACAGTATTTGAGGGAGATTTCAACACGACTTTTAATGTATTCGATGTAACAAACATTTTGGGACTGGTTTCGAGTCGATCGGACATCGTCTCGATATGTTTCGGGATGTCCGAAGGTTTTAGGGCTCGGTTTAAAATAGTTAAAAATTCGGGAAAATTACGTTGCTCAAGTATAAGCTTTATGAAGTAGTTAGTGACCTTATTATGAGATTTGGACAGGTTCGGGGAAGTCGGTGCTAGTGGATTGGCCGGGAACGGCATAAGTGCGTGCGTATCGAGGCGACGACGCAAACGGTGTGTGAGTGGACTTTGTTTTCTAAATTTCAATGCATGCATAATCGTTTTCTATGCTTTATATTTATGATTTCTATGCTTATGGTAATTACGATTTCCGTATTTATACGTATTTCGATATACAATACGTAATTGCACGTATTTGGAGACTATGGTTTCTCCTATGCTTTGATGATGGTTTAATGGATGATTTTATATGATTTGTACGTATCATGTTTTGATGATTTTTTGATTATGATTGTGAGTATGATTTACGATTTTGGCACGTATTTCGAGATCATTACGGATTTGCATGTTTTACGAGATTTCGAGTATGTTGTGATTTGACCATGATTTTGATGACTTGAATTTGGGATTTAAAATGTAACGACCCGAACCAAGAATAATAATATTTTAATGTAAAAAGACTATTTTGCCCCTGAAGGAGGGGAAACTTTGACTTTTGGCCCGGGAAACAATTTGGACTTTGACCCATGACTATGACGTAGGTCGGGACGTCACGAATCCGTAGACAGGCGGCACGCCGAAATCGGAGTTCGTATGAAGAAGTTATGGTCAAGGAAGCGTTTTAGCGGAATTTACGAACCGAGAACAACGGAATAAAATATTAATTTATTACAGAAATCCGTGCCAACCTAATATTTAATTCGAACCGTTGGATTGGTGACAAGTGTCACCCATCCAAGCCTACACTATTCCCATAAAGCAACTAACACTATTTAATCTATTTTTATATAATTTATTTTCCCTCCAATTAACCCCAGCCCTTGGATTGTCTGTGCAAATGAATCCTGGCCCTCCATTTCCATCTGCTTTCCTTGTTCATGCACGATCTGTCTGCCTTTGCTTACAAACACACACATTCATCCCCTCACAAAACCGTGCATTTCTTCCATTTTCTCTCCATCCAAACACACGAACCAGCCATCCTCTTCGCACCAAACGACCACCCACAGCACCACCATCATCTGGTCTTCACAACCCGTGCAACCACCAGCCACCACCAGCCCATTTTCCCGTCCGAAATCCCGTCCAAAAACCCAGACCCGAAACACGACGGAAACGGGTCCAAGAAGCAAACCTCGACAACCACATCATCTCGACGCAGGGGAAGCTCCAGTCTACACCGTGAGGACCCCAGGAGCTTAACTGGACGACGGCACGGCCTGCGGCGGCGACACGGCGGCGGTAAGGTCGAAAACCCAAAAACCCGTTTTACTCCCCTGTTTCGGACCAACCTGTTTTAGTGCTAGGAACTCAGTGTTTGATGTTAGAAATGTTCTAGGGTGAGAGATGAGTCGACCACGACTGGTTTGGACGACGGAGACGGCGTGGATCACCGGAGAAGGCGATCGGACTTTGGCCGTGAGTTTCAGAGGAGAACTGGTGAGTTTTCTCCCATTTTCTTTCCATTTTGAGGTTGTAGAACCATAGAACAGACCTAGACGACCCTATAGGGATGAACCCCGTCGAAAATGGTGGCCGGAGTCGTACGGTTGAATCGGGTCAAGCCGTGGGTCGACGGCGACCCGGTTCCAGTCAAACGGGTCTGACCCGATACTGTAGCATGATGACGTCATCATGCTCACGTCACTTCTGACGTCATGATGACGTCATCCTATCAGATATTGTCAGACCAGGGACCAATCAGAACATGCCACGTGTCACCTGACAAGTGTCAGTGATGACGTCATGCTGACGTCAGCATGACGTCACTGCTGACGTCAGCAGTACTGTAGCAGCGTTGACCCACGCGTTGACCAGGCGCGTGGGGGCGCGTGTGAATAGTGATTTTGGTGGGGCCGGTACCATTTTCAAGGTTTCGACGATACGGATCCAATGGAGGTGGTTTCATGTCGATCGGAGATCGTTATGTTGGTCAAAATGGGGTTTGAAGCACCGGGAATAGTGCCCGAGATGCGTTTTTGAGGCGGATCTGTTCTAGGGTCTTGGTATTGATATTATAGGGTCCTTAAGTAACCCTCAGGAATAATAATACAGGTTTATACAGATCGTTGAGCAGCAAGGACCGAGTGTGAGTGGGCTGTTTGATTTATAAAGGCTTGCATGCATAAACTGTTTTACTATTTCCACTGATGAGTCTTATAAACTGCTTATATATGTTATTACAATGTTTTGGGCATGAGACCCATCTGGATTATATGTGGATTTTGTTTGGGATGTCCGGGGGACATAGGGTAAACTATACTGTTATTGTACTGTACTTTCCTACCTGTGTATATTGTCTCCTCCAGGGAGGGTCGTTGGCCTGGGTGGACCCTGGAGTAGTCACGGGGCTCTGACTGAGTGGAGTTGACCCCCGTTGGGCTGCTTACTCTCAGGAAGGCATGTTCATATACCTCGGGCAGTGACCGGGATACCGGGAGCTGATGTACCTAGAGAGTCTCGGGTGTGAGACCCTGAGTGGCAACGCGTAGCCTTAGAACCGTGACATCATTTGGGTTGGGTTTTACAGTGCACTGATATGTTAGTTTCACCTTACGATTATTATTGTGGTTCATTGGTTTATAATATTATGTTTTCACTGCATGCAAGATTAGGAAAACGGAGGGGTAAAACCTTATGATTATTTTATTATTAAATTGATTTCTAAACTGTTATTTTTGGCCCACTCACCCTTGTTTTACTGACCCCTCCAGACCCTGACACGGCAATAGAGGAGGAGGATCCGGAGGAGGAGGCAGAGGTTTAGTTTGCCTAGCTGTGCACCTGTACACCCACTTTTGGGTAGGTTGAGCACCGAATAAATGTACTCTGACTAGTGTGCTCACATGTTGTATTTTACTTTCCCTTGTCTGACAGTATCACTTTAAACACTGTGTTTGTACATTATCTATCTATGTGAGTCTTCGATTTTTATTTAAGGGTAATTTTGGTATGTTTAGAGTCATTGTCAGACGGGAGCGGGTCACGTCCCCGGGTGGTCCCAGTGGGATTGGGACGGGTCCTGTCAGCTTGGTATCGGAGCATTAGGATTAGTGGTCAGAGTACTAGGTTAGCGGTTTGTACTTTGTACATGGTCGCTTTCGATGTATTTTAACCTGTTTGCCTCTTCACAGTTGGATATGCCTCCCCGACGTGAACCCCGTGCACGTGTTGACGAGGGCAATGGAGGAAATGGAGACACTGCGAGCATTGAGCGGGCTCAGCGCCTGGGTGCTACGCACTTCAGTGGCGGAACCGACCCTGAGGAAGCACACCAGTGGATTGACCGCTGGGAGAGGATTTTCGAGGTCATACACTGTCCTCCGGAGGAGCGTGTCGTACTGGCGACTTTCCTACTGGATGGGAGCGCCTATCGATGGTGGCACAACCTTGTTTTGGCCAGCTGGACTGTTCACACCATTCCATGGGAGACCTTCCGAGAGCGGTTTCTCAACCAGTTCTATCCACGGTCGTTCCGCAACGCCCGTGAGGCGGAGTTTCTGCAACTCCGGCAGGGGGATCAGACTGTAGCAGAGTACGAGGAGACCTTCCTGATGTTGTCTCGTTTTGCTGAGAACTTCGTGATCACCGAGGCAGATCGATGTCGCAGATTTGAGTGGGGCTTGCGACCTGAGATTCAGGCGATGGTGACTGCAACACCCTTTGCTTCCATGAGGGATCTGACTGATGCGGCGACCAGGGTTGAGAACAGTATCCTGGCTCGTCAGCGAGCTGATGGGGAGACTCGGCGACGTGATCGCCCACACTTGGGATTTTCGGGCCGTCGTGGCTCGAAGGGAGGACATTCTGGTGGATCTTCGTCTTCTGGCAGCCGAGGACGTTCTGGTCAGTTCAGGAGTCCTCAGAGGTCTGGACAGCGTTCTGGAGCTTGGCAGCGGTCTTACTCACCGATGAGCATCTCACCGGGAGGATACTCGGGTCGACCTAGGGAGGTCACATGCTTCGCTTGTGGGGAGCCGGGGCATTATGCTTCTGAGTGTCCACTGATTCGCGGCAGTACTGCGCCAGCGCAGAGCACAGCATCCCAGACTGACAGCAGCCGGACACGCGGTGTTGTGCGTGGCCGTGATCGAGTGGCTAGAGGACGGGGACGACCTGCAGAGTCTATGGCTCGTGTTTATGCTGTTACCCAGCAGTAGGACAGATCCATTCCGGGAGTGTTGATAGGTACGGTACATATTTATGGCATGGTTGTTCGTGCATTGATGGATTCGGGGGCAACTCATTCTTTTATTTCACCGCGTTGTGCGAGTCTGTTGGGCCGTGAGGTGACCGCACTTGAGCACGAGATGGGAGTGGGAACACCGATGGGTGTGACCTACCGGGTGAACTAGGAGATACGAGCTTGTCCTGTGGAGATTGAGGGAGTCGAATTTCCGGCAGACTTAATCCTGATGAATGTTCACGATTTCGATGTGATACTTGGAGTTGATTGGTTGTCGGAGTACAATTCACTCATCGACTGTGGTAATATGCGGTTGACTTTGAGAGGTCCAGGATTACCGGAGGTGATATTTCAGGGAGAGTGTGGAGACGCATCACCCAAGGTAATATCTGCACTCACAGCTACTAAACTCTTACAGAAGGGGTGTCAGGGTTATCTTGCTTATGTGGTAGAGTCTACGGACGAATCTTTGCGTATTGAGGATATGCCGATTGTGCGGGAGTTTCCTGATGTCTTTCCAGGAGATTTACCTGGATTACCACCACCCAGGGAGATCGACTTTACGATCGAGTTACTCCCCGGGACTCGACCGATTTCACAAGCACCGTATCGTATGGCACCGGCAGAGCTACGGGAATTGAAAATTCAATTACAGGAACTGGTGGATCTAGGGTTTATCCGACCCAGTACATCACCATGGGGAGCGCCGGTCTTATTTGTGAAAAAGAAGGAGGGTAGTTTACGGTTGTGTGTGGATTATCGGCAGTTGAAAAAGGCTACGGTAAGGAATCAGTATCCCTTACCCAGGATCGATGATTTGTTCGATCAGTTACGAGGAGCGCGGTATTTCTCCAAGATAGATCTGAGGTCAGGATACCATCAACTGAGAATAGCCGAGGGGGATGTTCAGAAAACAGCTTTTCGAACGAGGTATGGGCATTATGAGTTCTTGGTGATGCCCTTTGGATTGACGAATGCACCAGCTGCATTCATGGACTTGATGAATCGAGTCTTTCGAGCATACTTGGATAAATTTGTGATCGTGTTTATCGACGACATCTTGGTGTATTCCAGGAGTGTCAGGGCTCATGAGGAGCACTTACGGATGGTATTGGGTAAACTACGACAGGAGCAACTGTATGCTAAGTTAAGCAAGTGTCAGTTTTGGCTAAATAGTATTGGATTCTTGGGTCACATTATATCACCCGAGGGGATAAGTGTGGATCCTCAGAAAACGGAGGCTGTGACGAATTGGCCAAGACCGACCACGGTGACGGAAGTGCGAAGTTTTGTTGGGTTAGCAGGCTACTATCGGAGATTCGTAGAGGGTTTCTCCCAGATTGCCGCACCATTGACTCGGTTAACCCGGAAAGGGGTGAAGTTTGTATGGGACGACCAGTGTGAACAGAGTTTCCAGGAATTAAAGTTCCGATTAACCACTGCACCTGTCCTTGCATTACCAGACAGCAGTGGAGAGTTCGTGGTGTATAGTGATGCATCGCTGCAGGGTTTGGGTTGTGTATTGATGCAGAATGGAAAAGTGATTGCTTACGCATCCCGGCAGCTGAAGACGCACGAGTTGAACTACCCTACTCATGATTTGGAATTGGCAGCGGTGGTTCATGCTCTAAAGATCTGGAGACATCATTTGTTCGGTGTGACATGCCGAATATTCACCGATCACCAGAGTCTTAAACATTTGTTCACTCAGAAGGAACTCAACATGAGACAGCAGAGATGGTTGGAATTGTTGAAGGATTATGACTGTACGATCGAGTACCATCCTGGCAAGGCAAATGTCGTAGCTGATGCACTTAGCAGGAAGTCGGCGGGATCAGTTGCGCATTTGAGAATGGTGTATCTTCCTTTGCTAGTGGAACTTCGGAAGAGCGGAGTTATGTTAGGGATGGACGATCAGGGAGCCTTGTTGGCTAGCTTTCATGTGCGACCCGTGTTGGTCGATAGGATCATCGAGGCTCAACTACAGGACCAGATACTTTGTGATTACAGGAACGAGGTTGAATCCGGACAGAGACAAGATTTCTCCGTCAGGGGCGATGGAGCATTAGTAAAGCTTGGGAGATTGTGTGTACCTGCGGTACCAGAGTTGAGGAGAGAGATTTTAGACGAGGCTCACAGTTCGGCCTATGCTATGCATCCAGGAGGGACAAAGATGTACCGTACCCTCCGGGACTATTATTGGTGGCCAGGGATGAAGAGGGAGATAGCTGAGTTTGTCAGCAAATGTTTGATCTGTCAGCAGGTCAAAGCAGAACGGCAGCGTCCGTATGGGGCTATGCAGCCACTTCCAATTCCACAATGGAAGTGGGATCATATTACAATGGACTTCGTCTTCAAGTTACCGAAGACAAGGAGTGGAGTTGATGGAGTCTGGGTAATAGTGGACCGGTTGACTAAATCAGCGCATTTTCTGCCTGTACGTGAGACGTACAAGCTCAACCGTTTGGCCCAGTTATTCATTAATGAGATCATCCGACTACACGGTACCCCAGAGTCGATCGTGTCGGATCGGGATCCACGTTTCACATCCAGGTTTTGGAGGAGTCTACAGACTACTTTGGGTACGAAATTGCACTTCAGTACGGCATTCCATCCACAGACCGACGGACAGTCTGAAAGGACAATACAAACTCTCGAGGACATGATGAGAGCCTGTGTGTTGCAATTCCAGGATTCGTGGGCTGATCGATTGCCATTGATGGAGTTTGCCTACAATAACAGCTACCATGCGAGTATAGGGATGGCACCCTATGAGGCACTGTATGGTCGACAGTGCAGAACACCGGTATGCTGGATGGAGATCGGAGAAAGAACTGCAGTGGGGCCGGATCTGATGGATATGACCCAGGAGACAGTTCGGGTTATTCGGGAGAGATTGAAGGCGGCCCAGGATCGTCAGAAGAGCTATGCGGATCGACGGATCCGAGATTTAGAGTTCGAGGTTGGTGACTTTGTCTTTTTAAAGTTATCGCCGTGGAAAGGGATTCTTCGATTTGAACGACGTGGGAGATTGAGTCCTCGTTATATCGGACCATATGAGATTGTCGAGAGGATTGGTCCGGTGGCTTACCGTTTAGCACTACCTTCGGAGCTTTCCCGAGTACATGATGTATTTCATGTATCGATGCTACGGAAGTATCTTCGGGATGACTCTCATGCACTGCCAGAGCAACCACTAGAACTGATGACAGATTTGAGTTTCGAGGAACGGCCAGTGCAGATTCTGGATAGGAAGGAAAAGGTCTTAAGGAACAAGACGATTTCTTTGGTTAAAGTACTATGGCGGAACCACGAGGTGGAGGAAGCGACATGGGAACCCGAGGAATTGATGAGAGGGCAGTACCCATACTTGTTTGAGTAAATTTCGAGGACGAAATTTCTGTAAGGAGGGTAGGTTGTAACGACCCGAACCGAGAATAATAATATTTTAATGTAAAAAGACTATTTTGCCCCTGAAGGGGGGGAAACTTTGACTTTTGGCCCGGGAAACAATTTGGACTTTGACCCATGACTATGACGTAGGTCGGGACGTCACGAATCCGTAGACAGGCGGCACGCCGAAATCGGAGTTCGAATGAAGAAGTTATGGTCAAGGAAGCGTTTTAGCGGAATTTACGAACCGAGAACAACGGAATAAAATATTAATTTATTACGGAAATCCGTGCCAACCTAATATTTAATTCGAACCAATGGATTGGTGACAAGTGTCACCCATCCAAGCCTACACTATTCCCATAAAGCAACTAACACTATTTAATCTATTTTTATATTATTTATTTTCCCTCCAATTAACCCCAGCCCTTGGATTGTCTGTGCAAATGAATCCTGGCCCTCCATTTCCATCTGCTTTCCTTGTTCATGCACGATCTGTCTGCCTTTGCTTACAAACACACACATTCATCCCCTCACAAAACCGTGCATTTCTTCCATTTTCTCTCCATCCAAACACACGAACCAGCCATCCTCTTCGCACCAAACGACCACCCACAGCACCATCATCATCTGGTCTTAACAACCCGTGCAACCACCAGCCACCACCAGCCCATTTTCCCGTCCGAAATCCCGTCCAAAAACCCAGACCCGAAACACGACGGAAACGGGTCCAAGAAGCAAACCTCGACAACCACATCATCTCGACGCAGGGGAAGCTCCAGTCTACACCGTGAGGACCCCAGGAGCTTAACTGGACGACGGTACGGCCTGCGGCGGCGACACGGCGGCGGTAAGGTCGAAAACCCGAAAACCCGTTTTACTCCCCTGTTTCGGACCAACCTGTTTTAGTGCTAGGAACTCAGTGTTTGATGTTAGAAATGTTCTAGGGTGAGAGACGAGTCGACCACGACTGGTTTGGACGACGGAGACGGCGTGGATCACCGGAGAAGGCGATCGGACTTTGGCCGTGAGTTTCAGAGGAGAACTAGTGAGTTTTCTCCCATTTTCTTTCCATTTTGAGGTTGTAGAACCATAGAACAGACCTAGACGACCCTATAGGGATGAACCCCGTCGAAAATGGTGGCCGGAGTCGTACGGTTGAATCGGGTCAAGCCGTGGGTCGACGGCGACCCGGTTCCAATCAAACGGGTCTGACCCGATACTGTAGCATGATGACGTCATCATGCTGACGTCACTTCTGACGTCATGATGACGTCATCCTGTCAGATATTGTCAGACCAGGGACCAATCAGAACATGCCACGTGTCACCTGACAAGTGTCAGTGATGACGTCATGCTGACGTCAGCATGACGTCACTGCTGACATCAGCAGTACTGTAGCAGCGTTGACCCATGCGTTGACTAGGCGCGTGGGGGTGCGTGTGAATAGTGATTTTGGTGGGGCCGGTACCATTTTCAAGGTTTCGACGATACGGATCCAATGGAGGTGGTTTCGTGTCGATCAGAGATCGTTATGTTGGTCAAAATGGGGTTTGAAGCACCGGGAATAGTGCCCGAGATGCGTTTTTGAGGCGGATCTGTTCTAGGGTCTTGGTATTGATATTATAGGGTCCTTAAGTAACCCTCAGGAATAATAATACAGGTTTATACAGATCGTTGAGCAGCAAGGACCGAGTGTGAGTGGGCTGTTTGATTTATAAAAGGCTTGCATGCATAAACTGTTTTACTATTTCCACTGATGAGTCTTATAAACTGCTTATATATGTTATTACAATGTTTTGGGCATGAGACCCGTCTGGATTATATGTGGATTTTGTTTGGGATGTCCGGGGGACATAGGGTAAACTATACTGTTATTGTACTGTACTTTCCTACCTGTGTATATTGTCTCCTCCAGGGAGGGTCGTTGGCCTGGGTGGACCCTGGAGTAGTCACGGGGCTCTGACTGAGTGGAGTTGACCCCCGTTGGGCTGCTTACTCTCAGGAAGGCATGTTCATATACTTCGGGCAGTGACCGGGATACCGGGAGCTGATATACCTAGAGAGTCTCGGGTGTGAGACCCTGAGTGGCAACGCGTAGCCTTAGAACCGTGACATCATTTGGGTTGGGTTTTACAGTGCACTGATATGTTAGTTTCACCTTACGATTATTATTGTGGTTCATTGGTTTATAATATTATGTTTTCACTGCATGCAAGATTTGGAAAACGGAAGGGTAAAACCTTATGATTATTTTATTATTAAATTGATTTCTAAACTGTTATTTTTGGCCCACTCACCCTTGTTTTACTGACCCCTCCAGACCCTGACACGACAATAGAGGAGGAGGATCCGGAGGAGGAGGCAGAGGTTTAGTTTGCCTAGCTGTGCACCTGTACACCCACTTGTGGGTAGGTTGAGCACCGAATAAATGTACTCTGACTAGTGTGCTCACATGTTGTATTTTACTTTCCCTTGTCTGACAGTATCACTTTAAACACTGTGTTTGTACATTATCTATCTATGTGAGTCTTCGGTTTTTATTTAAGGGTAATTTTGGTATGTTTAGAGTCATTGTCAGACGGGAGCGGGTCACGTCCCCGGGTGGTCCCAGTGGGATTGGGACGGGTCCTGTCATAAAATATGATTTGATTTCAAAGATTTAAAACGGATTTTGGAAAATGTGATTTTGGACTTGATGCCCAGTTCATAAAAGTGGTCTTGATGAGCGAGATTTCGGGTTTCGGAAACTTGAACGTGGATTTCCGAATTTGTGTTCGGAATGATTATTCCGGATGCTAGCTTACAGAATGATGGTTCTGAATTCGGATTTGGAAATGGACAATGGATATGATTTGGGATTTGAACGTGAAATTCGGACATGAGTTCCATTTCGATGAAATGTGATCTCAGATTTGGTTTTGGAATTTGGATTACGATGGATTCTGGATTTGTTATGATTTACACATGGTTTTGGGTTTAAAGACCCGGTACTATTGCTGGATCTGGTTTTGGGTTTAAAGACCCGGTTGATTGATGACGGGGGAGGGCCCTTGATTAATATTTTTTGAGTTTAAAGACTCGGTTATTGTGATACCCCCCGAAGCCTATTGATTGTGTTTTGAGTTTAAAGACTCGTTGATATCCCGGGAAGGCCTGATTATGCGCATGGTTTGGAGTTTAAAGACTCGAGAAGGCCTATTGTCCAGCAGATTGATTGACTTGTGATTTACGGTTGATTTCTGATGGTTTCGGATGTGTTGGGCAGTGGCCCGGTTTATATGGCTTGATGGATTTTTGGATTATGTTCTGTACTTGGATTTTGATTCATGATTTTGGGCTGAGACCCTTTGTTTATGGTTTCGGGCTAAGGCCCGAGGTTTGAGAAAAGGAAAATGATTTTGGTTTTCACACACGGTTTTCTGGTACTGGAAACGAAATGGATTGTGAAATGATTTTCGAATGCATGCATTGGTTTTACGGGTAGGGTAGAAATGTCTTTTCTGTAACATGTTTTATAAACTGATTATTTTTGTCCACTCACACCTTTTGTGTTTTTATTGACCCTCCAGGTCGTGGCACAATAATCGAGGCTGATTGGGAGGTGGATGCATGAGTGGGCACATGTGTGGTTTTCCCTTGTTTGGCAAGTGCAGAGGGTAATTTGGGAACTTCAGTCAACTTGCCAGACGGGAGCAGGACTGGGCTCGCTTATCAATGTTCCTTCGGGACGGCCCTGTCAAGTTTCATCCATTCCGTTTCCATAAAACCATTGTAAATTCACAACTGGGTCTCATGCCCGAAGTATAACATTCATAAACCTTTTCCACATATCATATACGTAAACCACAACTGGGATTAACGCCCGATATCATAAACCAACTGGGCTTTAAGCCCTATAGTATAAACCAAATGGGCCTCCAGCCCGATACCTCATTAAATCAAATGGAATTCAAGTTCGATAGTTCATAATTCAATTGGGTCTCAAGCCCGATTCCATATTTCCAAATCCGAAATCATTTAGTTTATTCAATCCCTTGAAACCATAAGCACGTATAAAAGGCATAGCAAAAGATAAAGTCCTCGAAATACGTGCATTACCACATTTATATGAAAGTAACAAAACACCACAATCATATGCACTCAAGGTATTTCAATTCATAAATATAAAACATATAAAACAGTTATGCATTCATCATATTTAGAAAACAAGTGTCCACTCACAGACCGTCTTTGCTGCGCGCCTCGAAATCTGCACCGTAAGCCTCTACGGGGTAATCCAACCTCTACGGGTCATCCAGACCTGCCAAATCACACTAAAAGGTCACTAACCATCAAAACCAGTCCTAATCATAAACCCCCAAAATTACCGAAAAAGTCAACATATCCTAGACACACTTCCCTAGGCTAAAAATCTCAATTTGACCAACCTAACGATCTCTGATCGACTCGAAACCACCGCTATTGGATTCGTATCGTTGAAAGTTTTAAAATAGTACTAGTTCTACCTCAATATTTGTGTCCATGCGCCCCCATACGCAGGTCAAAGTTGCTGGTAAAAAAATCAATGCTGACGTCACCAAAGTCAACGCTGACGTAAGGGTCAATAGTCAAAATCAACGTTGATAGGTGTCACGTGTTATCAGCCCGTTGGTCCAAGTGTCTAACATGTCAGTGACACGTGGCACAATCTGATTGGTCCACATCACTAACATGTCAAGTTGACTGGGCGCTAACAACTACCAGGTGTTGATTCGTGACTGGCCCACACGGCCTGACATTTGACATGTGATGATGTCATCGTCTTCTTCTTCTCAAGGGTTAAACCTGTTTTACTATATCGAGTCGCGCAGACTCGCGACCTTGACCCGGCTTCCATTTCTTCATTTCTATACCATTTTCATCCTAGTTTCTTACTAAATGATCGTCTAATCCCCAATAATCGTTCTAACTAATAAAAAACAAGGAAATCGACCTGAAAATTACCTGTTTCACGATGAACAATAACGTTGAACTTCCTCCTCTGTTTCCCGTCGACTTCAGCCACCACTTCCTTCAAAATCAACTCCTACAAGCTTGTCTCGGTCCTTAGAACATGTTAGAATCAACCTAAACCCTCAACAAACTTTAAAATCTCATTTTCCATTTTTGGGTCAAAATCGGGTTTTCGGGTTTACCTCCGCCGTGGTCCCCGTCGTGCTCAGCTGTCCTTAGCCTGTGGCTCCGTTAACTCTCCTCAGTTCCTTCACTCTCATTTTCTCAGTATACACGACAATGATGAAAGATATGGTGGTGTGGTTATGTGTGTTTGGGTTTGGGAGGTGTTGGTGCAAAAAATGTACCAACGAGACCGTAAAGACACGCATACACACCAACACACAAGAAAGTACGTGGTTCACCCAAATCGGGCTACGTCCACGGTGTTGCCTTACTCTCATTAATATAATCATTATGTGTTTTTATATAATACAAGTGGCTTAGAGCCTTTAGAGGGAAGAAGTAGAGAGAAGGTATAGCTCTTTTAGTGAGAGAGTGGAGGAGACCTTAAATGAGGAAGGGGGCTCCCTATTTATAAAAGTTTTTTTAGGGTTAGGTTATAGTAATAGTGATGGGCTTTAAGGAACGGGCCTTGTGTGATCTTTGAGGTCTTCCGATAGGCTTACCCCCGTAGTCCAGTGTAGTATCTTATCGAGCCCGTTTCTTGGTCAGATGTTACGACAACAAGTCCCCAAATTCTTGACCAAGGTGGACTGCCTCAGTTGAGGACTTTTAAGTAAAATGCATTGACCGAGAAACTCCTTGCTTTTGTACTGCCCGCTCGGTGCACTATCATCAGTCTCCCAAGTCCTTAGTCAAGGTAGGATACTGAAGGGAAGATGGTGGAAAACTGTGCACGGGTAATCTTCCGGTGAGTATGGCTTAGTGTATGAGCCTGAGTGCTTGCATGTGATTCTTTGCTGTATATGTGTGTCAGTTAGCATGTGATCTAAGTTTAGCTTCGAAAGTGGGCTCGGTAGTTGAGCGACGCGGTAATGCGTTAAGCATGAACTGAGTGTTGAGTGTAGGCCGAGTGTGCATGTACTTAGATGCTAACATTCGAGTCGAGGTTAAGTGTGTTGATGAGCTCGATAATGTGTGGAGTGAGTGGATGCTCGGTAATGTGGTGAGCAGCTCGGTATGTGTTGAGCGAGTGTATACTCAATAATGTGTCGAGTAGCTTGGTAATGTGTCGAGCTTATATGGGTGCTCGGTATTGTGTTGAGCATATGTGGGTGCTCAGTAATGTGTTGAGCAGCTTGGTAATGTGTCAAGCATCTCGGTTATGTATCGAGCAGATTTGGGTGCTCAGGAATGTGTTGAGCAGCTCGGTATCTGTTAAGCGTATATATGAGTTCATGTATGCTCGACATGGATGAGTGTTATGTATGTCATTATGTACGAGGGCACGTATGGGTGGCATGCATGTGTGACATGTACAAGGGCACACATGGGTGACATATATGTGTGACATGTATGTCAGCATGAGTGCATGTATGTGTGGCATGTACGATGTCATGTATGTGTGACATGTATGAGGGCACGTATGGGTGACATGTATGAGGGCACGTATGGGTAACATGTACGAGGGTACATATGGGTGACACGTATGTGTGACATGTATGTGTGACATGTATGTCAGCATGAGGGCATGTATGTGTGACAGGTACGAGGGCATGTATGTGTGAAAGGTACGAGGGAATGTATGGGTACCATGTACGAGGGCACGTATGGGTGACATGTATGTCAACATGAGGGCATGTATGTGTGACATGTACACGGGCATGTATGGGTGACATGTTTGTCAGCGTGTATGAGGGCATGTACGCTAGTATGTATGAATGTCATGTATGTGCGACATGTATGTCAGCGTGAGGGCATGTATGCTTACGATGTTTATGATGGTCAAAAATGAGTTTCTGATCTGAAGTTTTACCTGGTTGTATTCAGGTGCGTTATGAGGTTTTCCTCAGTGCGGGTGGAGTTTGTTTGTCGTGGGATTGTGATGGTCCGAGTGGCTGAGGGGACCTCGGTGGAAAGCTACCGAGCAAGGAGTCCGAGGGGACCGACTAAGCATGGGGGCCGCCAACTGCTTCATGTTTATCAGCATATAGCTCGGTGTGAGCAAATAAATGTGGGTGGTAGACCCATGAACAAGTGGATGCTGATAAGACCCACTGGTCAGGCGTCGGACATGTCGAACAAGAAGTAGACATAGTGGGTCATGCTGATCGACCGAGTGTTGTGAGTATGTCGGTCGACAATCGAGTTATCCAACAGGTCCTGGTAATAAGAATCGATTTATGATCCGAAAAGATGTAAGGATTGAATATTATATTTGTATTGTACAAATGAAAAATATGTGATTGGGTAAATATTCGCATAATAGGCATGTTTAATGTGCGTGAGTAAAATTTAAGCATGGAAAGATTGTAGTCCAATGTGTGATTTTTGGGTTAGGGAATTATGGTCCAAATGTGTTGTTGATTTTTGGAAATAACACCCAAATGTGTTAAGGGTCGAGCCCAAAAAGTGGTGGTGTAAATAAATTGCAGCCCAAAGTGGGTTTAGGGTTGAGCCCAAAATATTTTTGTTTACCGGCCAAAATATTTTTGTTTCTGTTTTTGTTCTCAGTCCAGGCTTTGAGCCCAAAGGCCTCTAGTTTTAGCCCAAATATGGTAGCCCAAACATGGAAAGTTTGGAGCCCACCCAACGTGAATTATTGGCCCAAACATTTTTATTTCTTTCACTAGCTCAATCAAATTATTCTGTTTTTGTGAGCCCAAATAAACCATTATTTTCGTGTGAGCCCAAATAATGTAATTAGAAGACCATTAATGTCAAAATAAAAAAATAAATGGGATAAGAAATTATCTTCTTCGATGGTTCATGTAAGGGAGAGAAGAAATGAAGGCGCAACAAATGGATGCCATGGCGAGTCCTTTGGGCATGATGATGGTGATTGATGGCGCCGAGGTAGCGACAAGTCGGGCGCAGAATGAAGGATGCAACTGCCATTGTCGCGCCGATCTAGTGGGCTGCGAGCGGACTCGACGCCCTAGTGAAGGAGTTCGACGAGGTGATGGGGCACTGAAAGTAGTCGCAGGGGAGAAGCTTCGACGTTGTCTGGTGATGGAAAGTCAAATGGCGCGTGGGTGGTGATCGGTCAGGAGCTATAGGCGATTGGAGCATCAAATCCGCCACAGTGACGGGTAGGTCGGTCGACAATCGACATCATGGGGTCTTACGTAGGGGGACATCAGATTGAGCAGTGGCTCACCATGGAAATCGGACCGAGCAGATTCGCAAAGTACTCGAAGCCGCAGTGCGACACCGGTGGTCGCACAGTAGTCAAAGGAGGTCGACGAGGTGATGCATCACCGAATGTAGTCGCAGGGGAGAAGCTTCACCGCTGTCTGGCGACGGAAAGTCAAACAACGCGTGGGTACTCATTGGTCGGGAGTTGTAGGTGATTGGAGCATCAAACAAATCCGCCACTATGACGGATAGGTCAGTTGAGAACCGACATCAGGGGGTCATACATAGGGGGACATCGAATCGAGCAGTGGTTCATCATGGACATCAAACCTAGCAGATGCATCGATCTTGGGTCACAAGATCGAGCCCCTCCCCACGAGTGGGTGTAGCTGGGTTGCCGTTAGGGGTGAGCAACGAGGTCGGGTTGATGGATTGAGGTCTGATGGTGGTGAGCAGCTCGGTGGACCGATGATGGTGATCGGTCAGTTGATGGACCGATGATGGTGAGCAGTCGGTTGTGCTCAGTCCCTTCTGCTCACACTCATATATGAGCCGCACATAGGGGGACTGATATTTTGAAAGATATTTTGGTCGGTCTAGTGGCAAGGTGCAAGTTACCAAGCATGATTTGTATATGATTTTATTTGTGGTGGGCAGAGTTTGCAGGAGTTTAAGTACAAATACTTGTTTTGTGGTTTGTAGAGGCTAAAATACAAATATTTATTTTGTGGTGGTAAAGTGATTGTGTGAGAGATGCACAAAGGGTTTTGACCGACCGAGAAGGGAGAATTTTCTGGGTTACTTTGGTAGAGAGCCAATCTGGATTTTCTTGGTGCTTGGGTGGCTATGGTGTTTTAGCAGGTGAAGAAATTAAGAGGAAAACTGACATAACCTTTTGTATAGATTTCCACAGACGGCGCCAAACTGTTGATGTAAAAATTGCACCAATGAGACTGTAAAGATATGCACGCACACCAAGATACAAGAAAGTACGTGGTTCACCCAAATCGGGCTACGTCCATGATGTTTCCTCACTCTCATTAATATAATCATAATGTGTTTTATATAATATAAGTGGCTTAGAGCCTTTAGAGGGAGGAAGTAGAGAGAAGGGAGAGATCTTCTAGTGAGAGGGTGGATGAGACCCTAAATGAGGGAGGGGGCTCCCTATTGATAAAAGTTTCTTTAGGGTTAGGTTATAGTAACAGTGATGGGCTTTAAGGAATGGGCCTTGTGTGATCTTTGAGGTCTTCCAGTGGGCTTGCTCCCGTAGTCCAGTGTAGTATCTTAGCAAGCTCGTTATTTGGTTAGATGTCACGTCAATAAGAGGGTTTCGGGTAAAGGAAGAAACAAAGAAGAGAATGAAGATGAAATAAAATCCCAAATTTTTGGGTTTTGGGTTAATTAGATGAGGAACAGGTGTCACTCACTGATTGGTCAACCCAGATTTTTAACCCAATCCAAACTGCCATTTGTCCAATTTTCTCGGTTGGCATGAATAGTATCATTTTCCTTCTGTGACCCGTAACTTTCCCATCGAACGTCTGATTTCGACGTCCCGCATGTCTATGGACTCGTATCGTCCCAATCTATGTAATGATCCTCGATCCTTGTGCATTTAACCGCTTGGGTTAAAAGTAAACTTTTTACCTATTCTTAGGGGCAAAATTGTCATTTTCCATCGACTGTCCGAAAATTCTCGACTAATTCCCAATTAGTCACGATAAATTTTAATTATCCTTAATTAATCTTAATTACTCTTAATTAATCCCGTGAATTTGGGACGTGTTGTTACATTTCAATTGATGCCACGACCAAATTTCGACTTAATCACGGTTTGTTCTTCCGTGTTTTCTTTCGAAATTTCAGGGTTCTGTTCGTAATGATTCCAGGAAGAGGCCTACAACCTCAATTGGGGTAATCCAAGTCCAAATTGTCAAAACTCGATTCAAGGTCCACGGGAAGTTCTGGGTTTTTTCACGAGTTCATGTTCTGTTCCCTTCTAGGTTTTCTTTCCTTTCCTCTTGTCTCTCTCTTCCCTATGTATTTCTCTGGTTTCTCAAGTGAAAGATCATAGGGTGGGTCGTTATGGTTTTTGATTCAACATCCATAATCACACACCAACACATAATATCAACACATCCAAAGCTCATAGGTCTATACACCCAATCCCAAAAGATAAGGACATGTGTCACTTCCTCAAGTAATCTTCAAAATATCTTCTTATGAAAATTTCCAAAATACCCTTTGTTTTAAAATTACCAAAATGCGCTTAGGCTAATTAGACCCAAAACAAAACCATCCAAACTCCGTTTCCGGCATGCCGCCTATCTATGTACTCAGGAAGAAAAACCAAAAACCTCCTTGGTAAAAAAAAGTCAACTCTTTGAATTCAGGGCAAAATAGTCTTTTCCTACCCTTATAGAGGGGTTGGACCGTTACAACCTACCCTTCTTAAAAAGTTTATCCTCAAAATTTGAACCAAATCTACTTCCATACTCAAGCCAACGAGTTCATATTCATGAGCACAACAATACCAATATACTTATCTAACACCAGTTCATAACCAATCTCAATCAAATAATAATTTACGTAGCAATCACATCACACTAAGGCACTATGCGTAAGACAATACCCTAACACTATCTGAATAAAATCTAATCCTAACCCAACAATGTCAATATCCCTTAGGGTATATCTAAATGACTTAGTTTCCATATCCAGAACCAAAACTAGTGATCTCACATTTCGACTCTTTCTCGAGCCTTAATCCTTACATCCAACTCTTTCCAAGTCCTAATCCACAATCCTGACCCACGTCAGAGTCCTATGTCACAATCCTAACATGCTTCATCGTTACCAATCCGACAAAAAGACCTTTCCATCATTTCAACATCTCAATTACTTACCCATATGTATTATTGCTTTTCACTCTTGAACCTTACACAATATCCAAACCCATACAATTTCTCCTATAAAAGAGTAAAACATTCAATATTCAAAGTAATAAGCCATGTCCAACTTTAGCCCTATAACTATCCTGGACTTGTCTACTTGTCTCATCACCAGGCTGTGCACTGCGCTCACATCTCGAAGGCATGCCATCAATAAAAAAACTCAGAACCTTAGCCTTGATACCAAATTGATAGGACCCGACCCTGAAAATACCTCGCAAACCACACCCGGGCCCTACTCCAATCTGAAAAGTAACCCATAATACCAAAATTTCGTCTTATTATTCATGCATCTGCCTCTCGTTCATCCCTGAATTTCATGTCACAGCCCTAGCGGGTTACAAAACTAAGAAACATGTGAGTGGAAAAAAAATAAATACTTAAAACATAATTTGAAAACATCTAGCATTTATCCTCCATTTTTCCAAAACTGTGCATGCATATGAAAACCATTTAAGTTCCGATTAAAAAAAAACACAATTTATATCCTCAAAATCTGTGAAAAGAAATCTCATGTAAAAAGAAACATTTAACCCTCAAAAGCATCAGTAAATTGACACTATCATCATACAAATCACCACAACTATCAACAAAAGCCAGCACATTAACTCCACATAACCAATCCATATCCAACATCACCACAGAAATCACATATAGTCAACTCATCATCGATGCACAAACACGATATCAATCATCACAACCACTACAATATCGGTAGGCACACCATTCAGGATACAGAGCCCAACCCGATGTCTGAGTGAAAACCGACTTAGGATATAGTGTTCAGCTCGACGTCTGAGTCGCTAGCGCACACTAATCTCAGGGCACAGAGCCTTGCTCGACGTTTGAGACTACTCATCACAACACCAGCAACATATCCACATGAAATCATATCAGGTATGTAACGACCCGTCCCGAATATCGGGATTTAATATTATTTAATTATGATTTAGAATGACGAATCGGGGGTTAGTTGGGTGAATTCAGACGAATTGTGCAAAATGACTGTTTTGCCCCTGGGCGTGGGCAGAATGTTGACTTTTAATTCGGAAGGTCAAATGGACTTTGACCAATGACCGTGACGTAGTTTGGGATGTCATGAGTTCATAGACAGGTGGCACGTTCGATTCCGACGTTCGTGGCGAAAGTTATGATGTTCGGAAGCCCAAGGGCATTTTCGTAATTTGGACGAAATAGGGGAAAATGTTGACTTTTTGATCAGGAGATCCGATGGCGGAGGGCCAAGGACCGTTAGGATGGTCTCGATGCCCTGAGTCCGTGGACAGGCGGCACGCGTCAATCAAAGTCGGAATGACCAAGTTACGGGTCTGGATGCGTGAGGGGTATTTTGGTAATTTTCTGCACAAGGGCAGAATGGTAATTTCCCAGGGGCACTGTTTGATCGAAACAGCCGTGAAATTGGATGTTTTGTGCGATCTGTTCCATGGATTTTTTAGCATTGATGGACTGATTCGGGGTAGCTTTATGGTGTGGATGCACATGGTGAGGGTTGGCATCAGATCACAGAACATGGGCACTGTTTTTATATTGGTTTCGGGTCAGTGCAGGGAACTTTACACAGAGGACTGAGTGGTGCTTTGGGGTACTTTTAAATGCTGAATTGGATTAAAGGGAATGTGAGTGAGTTGTGAGGATCATTCTGAGCATGTGTGGCTGTCGAACTGGAGAGAAAACCGTGAGAAACCATTTCGGTTTCTTGGAGGGAAAATTCAGAGTTTGATTTATGAGCATTGTTGGACCAAACCAAGGACGGTTTTAGCTTTCTGGGAGTTTCTGGAGCTCAGCCATATCAATTTCGGGGGGAACCAGCCACGGTTGAGCTGAGACTGTGGCCACTGTTTTCAGGGAAAACGCAGTGTTGAGGACGACGACTTCCAGGTGAGCTCTTGTTCAATTGGTTGTGCTTTTAGGTTCGTTTGGGGCCTAGTACACTTCCTGTGAAGTTAATTTGAAAATGGGCTTGAGTTGGGTGAGTTGCTAACGTCGACCCGTTCGGCTGTTCGAGCTTGGATTGGTCGATTTAATCCATGTCGAGGTTGATCAATGACACAGAACTGAAATTATTTGGTTAATGAATGTTTTAGGATAAAAAACGGAAGGATTCGAGCTTGAATTGAAGGGTAATTGTTCGGGTTGAACTCACGGGTTGCAGACCCGAATTACAGAGAAACGGGCAAGGACGATGACTGTAGCAGTCACTGTAGCAGGCGCGTGGCTTCACGCGCAGCCACTCACGGCGACGCGTGACTGCACGTGGACACGAATCTCGAGGTGAGGTCAACATGAATTTTTTCCTATACAATGTAACGAACATTTTAGCGTTGGTTTCGTGTCAATCGGACCCCGTTTCGATATTGTTCGGGATGTCCGAAGGTTTTTAATCCAGTTTAAAAATAGTTAAAAATTCAGGAAAATTACGGGACTTGAGTAAGATGTTAATGTAGAGGTTAGTAACCCTCTAATGTGATTTGGACAGGATTGGGAGTCCCGGTGATAGTGGTGTGGCCCGGGAAGGCCTATGGCACGCGTATCGAGGCGCTCGGTTAAACGGTCTGTGAGTGGACATTGGTTTTATAAATTCGATGCATGCATAACTGTTTCATGATTGTTATAATTGTGATTATATGATTTATTTTGGATATCGGTAAATTTATATGATTTCACGCATTTCGAGGCAATTTACGTGTTTGCACGTAAATCGAGATTTTCCAGATTTGCACTGATTTCCATAATGGTGATTCGGATATGATTTTATGAAACAGTTACGGATTTGATAAAGTAAATTCGTACCAGGGGCCCAGTTGATTTAAGAAATCGGGCATGGGCCCAGTTGACTTATGAAATCGGGTCAGGGGCCCAATTGACTTATGAAATCGGGTCAGGGGCCCAGTTGATTTATATATGTGATTTCGAGTCGGAGACCCTAAAATGGAATTGAATAAATGATTTCGGATTTAATAATACACTATTTGGACTTATGACGGTTTTATGGAAATTCGGGACAGGGCCCTTGTGATATTTTGGAAACGAATAATAAAACGTGTTCCATAAAACCATCTCGATACGAGGATATATATATTGGTCTCCTCCAGGTGTCGGGGACACTATGGTGCATTGTCTGCGAGGGGTCATTGTACAGAGCAGCCGGACCGTATAGTGACTCAGGAGCAGGATTGCTATGATTAGACGTCGGGGACGTCAGACATCGGGGATGTCAGAGATATGGACCCGGTGAGACCCCGGGCAGCACGCGTTGCTTAATACCGAGAGATATGACGTCGGGGACGTCAAGCGTCTGGGACGCTAGGCATCGGGGATGCCGGAGATGGAAAAATAATAAATGTATATTACTGGATTTATGAAATAACTCTTGGATTGACTTTTGGGATTTGAAACTATGCTTATGGTTTCCGGGCGAAGGCCCTAATGGTTATTTCTAAATAAATATGTGATTATTGGTTTTTGGTGCATGCATATGTTTTTACTGAGGGGCATAAATGTCTTATATGTCAGGACCCGTCCCAAATATCACCTCGATACCCGGGATGAACCCTGCTCCCGTCTGACAATCACACTTAAAGTACCAAAATAACCTCAACACAACCATAAGAATAACTATCAGACAAGGGAGAAATATAATACAACCGTAATTCAGAGCATAGTTTATACAAAACAGGCGCAAAATCCTGCTAGGCTAATCTCGCAACGGAAGAACGTCGTAAGCTCTATGCCTCGATCCCTGCCTCAACGTTCACCCCAGCGCTATCACCACGACCTGGAGGGAAAAGTTAAAACCAAAAAGTGTGAGTGGACTAAAGAAATAAATGTTTTAAAACGCAAGTTAAGAATAAAACAGCTAAAGGAAAACAGTAAGATTTTTCCCTCCGTTTTAAAATATGCATGCCTAACAAGTATCAGAAAACCACAATATAAAACAGTATGATAAGTATGCTAAGACCGTATCATAAAACCAAATCCGATCAAACCTGCTGGGTCTATCCGAGTCTTTAAACTCAACCAGGCCTCAAATGTAATCCGAGTCTTTAAACTCCCGAGTCTTTAAACTCAATCCGGGCCCGTCCCCCGTCCATCAGAATCCAGGTCTTTAAACCCAATATCCAGATCTAGAAAATCCAATCCAAAACCAATTCTAAAATCCATCTCCAAATCCGAATCCGAAATCACTGGTCTGATGCCCTTCCGGCATCCAGAACCGTCATTCCAAACCCAAATCCGGAATTCCATTTTTTCCGACTTTAAAACCAAATTTCGTTTCTCGAAATCCGATTTTAAAACCAAAACCTTGATAACCAAAATCATACATAGTCCACTTATAACCATCAGAAAACAATTCTAGATTGCAACATGGAAACTTAATGTCAAAATCAGAAATCCAGCTTTTCCTCGAAAAACGTGCAAAAACCCCGAAATGTCTCGAAAAACGTGCAAGCATATCAACCACATATAATCACCATTAAAAGAATAAAAACATACTTTAAATCATAAAACATGAATAAAAACAGTTAGGCATGCTCGTAAGAAAAGAAAGAGTCCACTCACAAATCCGAAAGTATCAATCGCGCTCCGTGCAATCTTCAACCGTCTTAGGCGTCTCCCGTCCTGTCAATAAGCACCAAATAGGGTCACAAATAGGTCAAATATACTAACCCTAATTTCCCCAAATTCCCGGGGATTTATACGTAATTTAAACCTAAACCCTAAACCGTCCGGATCCTCGAACTATCCCGTAACATTATCCGATTAACCCGAAAATTACACCAATGGATTCCTTAGAAAATTTAGAACAAAACCCATGTTGGAAGTTTGTTCAGAATCCTCCCCACGCGCCCCCACGCGCCGCCCAAAGTGGCTGCGCTTGGGCCTCACGCGCCTGCTATAGTGCATCGTCTACCTCGAGTCACCTGGTTCAACTGTGTTGAACTGGCATGACCGGTTCTCCTCCATTCTTCCACCATTTCCGTCCAATCCAATCCCAGAAGCTTCGTCCAGTTCCTTGCAACCAAACCCAGTCCTAAAACCTAGAAATCGATGCCTAAAACCCATCGTCTTCATCCCTGAAACAAACTGCACGTTTGCCCTGTTTTGGCCTCCGGCCACCCAGGTCATCCCCCGTCACGGCACCAACCTCAGACGACTCCTAGGACCTTCATGAGTCTCACACTAACCACCAAAACCTTCGACTCTAACCCTACGTCCACAACTTTTGAAAACAATCAAACGGGAAAAACAGGGGAATGGGATCTCACCAGCGATTCTTCCTCCGCCGTCTGCACCACCGTGTGCCACGGTGCTCACTGAGTCCCCTGCGGTCGTCCTAACTCCTCATCAGCTTGGATTGAACCAAGACACGGCACAACCACCACCTCTGTCCCACGGTCTCTCTGTTTTCCCTGAAAACTCAGCCTCACCACCGCTGTGTTTCTTTTACAAAATTACATTTATACCCTTCCTAAAGGTACGGGTTGTTACATTATTAATGTTTTAAACAGACTTGTTTATTTTCATCCACTCACAGCTTTTGTTTTTAATGCCCTTCAGGTTGATTTCCGGATGCGACTACAGTAGAGACTGGGACATCGCACACCTCCTCCATCGATCCTTACGCACTCTGGAAGCCCATTTGGGCAGTGGCAATAGGTTATCCCTTATCTGACACCTCTTGTCAGACAGGAGCATGATACATTCCATGGTAATCCTGGGGGGATTGGGATGGGTCGTGTCAAGGTACCATACTCACAACCATACACAATACCAATCTCAGGACTCAAAGCCTAGTTCGACATCTGAGACTAACCGACCAGTTAACACACATGCACATAGATCACATATAGTTCACAACATACCACACAAATATTGAGGAGTAATATACACAAAAATTCCACAATCAAATTGACATTCTAGACACCCGCGCCTACGTCTAAAAACACACTTTGTACAAAATCTCGTAACATGTGCACAACCACACTTTCCATAAAATTACCCAAAAATCATACGGAAATCGTAAATACTCCAACATCACAATATTTCTTAGAACAAACCTTTTTCAACCCATATCTATAATTAAAATGAAAACCAAAAAAGTAAACCTCGAAAAATGTGCAATAACAAAAAATTTCGTAAATATCGTAAAAAATAATATAAAAATCCCAATCACTTAAACACCATAAAATCACATAGAGAACCATTTAAAACAATTAAATATGCATGTATAAACTTTTAATAAAATAAAACTTCCACTCACACATCGTCCATATAGTCGAATCCCACTTTACATGCATTTCTGTATTTTCCAGGAATCTTAAAACTTATCAAAAAGCACTTCTAAGGGTCACGGACCCTCGCAAATAAATCATATTTTAATCCCAATTTTTTTTGGGATTTTGAATGGATTTAAAATGACCTCTAACATTTGGATAGTCAAAATTACCCCGAGACGATATCCGATCGGCTCGAAACCTACGCCAAAATGTCTGTAACATAAAAAAAATTGAAAATTGTGTTGATCATACCTCGAGAATCCCACACATGTGCCCCCATGCACTACCATAAGAGTTTTCATCTGGGACTCATGCGCCAGCTACAATGCTTCTTCAACCTATGCTGGTCTGCTCGTGGGTCTACATGTAGAACTCGACCCTGTGTGGTGACCCGATCCCAAAACCTGTAATTCTCGATCAATTTCCACAATTCAAGCACTATCCTACTCAGAATTAACCCACAAACAAGAATATGTATTCAATTTCACGAATAACCTTACTTAAATCTCTGGCTTTTCGATTGATGCACACGAACAAATTCGACTTAATCACTGTTTGTTCTTGCGTGTTTTCCTTTGAAATTCCAAGGTTCTATTCATAATGATTCCAGGTTGAGGCCTACAACCTCAATTGGGGTAATCCAAGTCCAAAACCTGATTCAAGGTTCACGGAAAGTTCTAGGTTTTTTCACGAGTTCGTATTTTTCTTCCTTCCAGCTCCTCTTCCCTCTCCTCTTTTCTCTCTCTTCCCTCTGTATTTTCTCTAGTTTCTTAAGTGAAAGATCACAAGGTGGGTTGTTTTGGTTTTTGATTCAATATCCATAATCACACACCAACACACAATATCAACACACGCAAAGCTCATAGGTCGGTACACCCAATCCCAAAAGATAAGGACATGTGTCATTTCCTCAAGTAATCATCAAAATATCTCCCTATGAAAATTACCAAATTGCCCATAGGCTAAGTAGACCCAAAATAAAACCATCCGAACTCCGTTTCCAGCATGTCATTTGTCTACGTACTCAAGAAGCCGAGACCTTCACAATGGTCTTCACGAAATAACCAAACACTCTGTCAGCCAAAAAGTCAACACTTTGACCTTTTTGGTCCAAAAGTAAACTCTTTTACTTTAGGGAAAAATGGTCATTTACTACCCTTATTGAGGGTCTGGGTCGTTACATGCTTACCCAGCTAAGTACATGCAATACCGAGCACTGCTTGGAAAGACCAACACTTGGAACAAAAAATTTAGACAAAAATATTTTTTTTCATTCATAAAGGGAAAAAGAACTCTTGGTCTACCAAGATTACAAAAAAACAACAAGAAAATAAAATTACAAGAAAGAAATCCTACACTACCCCAACACGCAGGTCTGTCAGATCACTATAAGCTTCAACTCAAACAACATAGGGGTTAGTCTACCCATCACCCTCGGTGGCCGGCTCCACTTGGCCCACCTCCTAAGCAACTAATTCCTTAGGGATCAGAATGGCCTGCTAAGGAGAAGCGGTCTACTCAGGAGCGGAGGTCTGCTCAGGAACCTCAGTCGACTCATCTTATTGCTCATCCTCCTCATTGTCTAGGTAGCCCACCATTGCGGCCTCTAGGGTCATCTGGAAGCTGAGCCAGGAGTAGTGTCCAAATTGAGGTTTGGTTAGGTGAGAAAGATGTTCTTATACACCGATTGCTCGACCGCCGAGGCATAGTTGTCATGTAAGTCCTTGTACTCCTTCGACTTTAGGAACTCGGCCATAACCTCAGACTTGGTAAACCTGATTTTTGCCTAAAGGACCTCAATTTCCACCTTTCGATCCATCGCTTCTGCTCTCAGGCGCTCGGCCTATACTTTTAGGCATTTAGCCTCTACCTTTTGGTGCTCAGCTTTTGCCTTACGATGCTCCACCTTTGACTCCCTCTAGTCGCACTCCTCCTCAACCCGATCCAGCTCAGCCCTCAGGCAGTTAGCCTCTCCCAAGGACGACCGAGCCACCACAACTTCTTGCTAGTACAGACCCAGCTGAGTAGCTTGTTGGTCTACGATCTGCTGCTGCTGCTGAATCTTCCTCTCTAGGTTGGCCTTGGCTGTAATGGCCAACTCGGCCTCATAACCTTGTTGGCGCAAGGCCGTCGACTACTCTTTGCATTTAGCCTTCTCCTTGTCGACCACCGTGACTCGCCTCAACGCATGAGTGTAGTTGATGAACATCACATCGAGGGATTACAAAGACATAGCACATGTTAGTAAAACACAAAAAAAAAAAAAACAACCCGTGTAAAACAGTCTGAGTACGTGCGTGACACATAATGAGGAGAGACTTCCCCATGTGCTTGGACATCAAGCTCTCAGGCAGATTGTCCAGCTCAGATCGCTCCATTGACTAACCAGTTGCCAAGCCGTTGATGATCGGTAAAATTTTCTCTCGAACATCGACCGAGATGTCCTCCAATTTCACGCTTGACTTCGTGAACTTGCCGAGCTTTATGCTCGCATAGTCGGTCATCTCCTCCTCACGCTAACCTGATCGGTGCAGAGCTTGATGACGATATGGTCGTAGAGGATAAGGGACAAGACAGCCTGTTGATGAGATGGTGGCAGAGGAAACATAAATGGGGACAGAGCTTGTTGATGAGATAGTGGCAGATGATGGGATCCGGTGAGATATGGTGGGGGATGATAGGGTAGACCATAAAACAGTGATGAAGGATCTAGAAATAGAAACACGCCAGACCTGCTCACCCTGACTGGGGTTTGGCTCACGTTTTATGCAGCGTGCTCGAGGCTATTCCAGACCCGCCTCTCCTTTTCAGCATCATTCTCTGACACCACAAACCCTATAGTCCCTTTGGATTTCCTCCTCTGTCTAAGGTTGTCGGTCCCTTCCTTATCTACCTTGATGACTTAGACCATTAGCTTACTAACCGGCTCAGAAGGACGAGCGACCAGTTGAGGAGAAGGATTGAACATCATAGTCTTGGACCCCATCAGTACCCACTTCGGCTTCTTGGTCTTATTGGCCTTTAGCAAACATTGCATCTTCTTGGTCCCTTTTGACAGAGACCTCCTACTGGCACCCGGTACCTCTTTCCTCTTCTTACCAACCAACCTTTGTGAAGGAGGAGTCGTATTTGACTCAAGCTCTCAGTCCTGCTCAACTGAGTTGGCCATCGCCTGGCTGTTTGCTTCCAAACCCTCTTTCGCCGACCAATTAATGCGCCCTTTGGCATTCTTGGGAATAGTTACAAAGAACAAAAGGGTCAGCACACCGACCACCACTACCAAAAAAATTTCACTTTAAAAAGTATCCTTACCTAAAGACATGATGAGGGCGACCTCCAACAATGCCTGAGGCCCTCGAAGTATATACCGATGACGCCAAGTCAGCTTGAGCTTCTTCTTAACCAGCTCACAAACTACCACCTTCCTATTTGAGGTCCCCACCTTATGAAGGGTGTAAGGACCCGTCCTGGAAATTAGGGTTAAGACGGTGATTAGTGAAGGATTAGTGAGCTTAATCGGTGGTTAGTTGGTTACGATAGGTCCGTTAGCGTAGAATGACGATTTTGCCCCTGGTTCGGGCAAATTGTTCACTTTTAGTTCGGTCGGTCAATTGGGTATTGACTGGTGACTGTGACGTAGTTCGGGACGTCACGAATCCGTAGACAGGTGGCACGCCCGATTCCGACATCCGAGGAGGAAGTTATGATGTTCAGAAGGTTGAGGGCATTACCGTAATTTGGCTAAAATAGGGGGAAAAGTTGACTTTTCGTACGATCAAATTTTGACACGTTGACCTAGGACCGCTAGGTAGATCTCGTCGTCCTGAGTTCAACGACAGGCGGCACGTGTTCATCGGACCTAGGGTGAGTAAGTTACGGGTCTAAAATGGTAAAGGCAAAACGGTAATTTTTAACTTAGAGGAGTATTTTGGTCTTTTGGCTGCATTGGGATTTGGGCCAATCTGATAAGGCCAAGTGTATAGTGGAGATTGGGATTTTCGTGAGAAGGCTGAGGGGATGGTGACACGTGCAAGGTGTCCAGTGGGTTCTAGGGTGCACGGCTCCAATTATTTGGCTGTGTGTTCGTGTGTGTGTTCGAACAAGAGAGAAACAGAGACTGAGAGTTAGGGAGGAATTGGAAGAGTTCAGAGTGTGTTTGTGTGTTCAGTGATCAAGTGAGGGACTAGTGATCGAGAGAGACAGTGAGTGAAATGGGAAGGCAACTCGTGTAAGGAAGATTGGTGTGTGAAGAGGGTGAGGTTACAGGAAAAACAGAGAGATGCTGAGGGAAATTGGTGGTGGTGTGGACGTGTGCTGATCGATTGGACTCGAAGGGAAGCTGGGACGACTCTGTGGACTTCAGGGAGTGCGGCGGCGAGCACGGTGGCGATCGACAGGTAGGTAATTTCTTTCCCCCATTAGTTTGCTCTGTTTTGCCGTGAATTTCAAATGGAATGTCATGGACTTAGGGGCTGAGCCGAGGCGTTTGGTGAGACCTGTTAGGTTCAGTAGGTTCCTAGGAGTCGTCTAAGGTCGTTGCCGCGACAGGGGAGTAACTGGTTGGCAGGATTGTGAAACAGGGGACAGAACGGGTTTTTATTTCGAGTTTGGGACGATGATCTAGATGCTTAGTCGTCGTGTTAGAGTGAGGGGAATAGGTTGCTTAGGACTGGATGATGAGAATGGTGAAAAGAGGAGACGAAACGGTGAAGGAACGGCGGAGAACCGCTCTCGCCGGTTCAGACCGGTTCAACCGTTGAAGACGACGATGAACAGTGACTGTGTGCAGGCGCGTGAGGCCCACGCGCAGCCACTTTGGGCGGTGCGTGGAGGCGCGTGTGGTGGTTTCTGGGGAAAGTGTCAACTAGGTTTTTGGTCTAGAGGTTGTAACGAGTCTAGTGGACTAAGTTTCGGGTTGATCGGACGTCGTTTGAGGTTAGTTCCGCGAGGTTGAAGGTTTAGGGTCTCGGTTCTTTGCGTTTAGGACCCGGGGATTTTTGGGGAAAATTAGGAGAGTCTTGGTAGACGTGTTAGTGACATTCTTTGGTGACTTGTGACAGGATCGGGACTTCCCGAGGAAGCTGAGGAACGTACGGGACGTACGGGGCACGAGTGACGTGCCGGTGACTGTGAGTGGACCCCTTCTCTAAACTCGAGCATGCATAACTGTTTTTCTATAATTATTTTATGGTTTTACATGTGATTTCATGATTGTTGAATATGTTATGTTGATTTTACATAATTGCACGTTTTTCGAGAAAGTACGGTTTTCAGCATGTTTTACGAGAAAAGTTTGGATTCTGATTTCGATGCCATGATTTTGGGATTTCAAACGATAAGTGATTTTCAATGATATTAAATGGATTTTGGAACGTGATTTCGATAGTCGAGGTTTTCGGTTTTAGAATCGGATTTCGGAAAGCGGAATTTGGTTTTAAAGTTGAAAAGTGGATTTCCGGATTTGGGTTCGGAATGACGGTTCTGGATGCCGGAAGGGCATCGGGCCAGTGATTTCGGATTCGGGTTTGGATGTGGATTTAGAAATGGTTTTCAACTGGTTTTGGATTGGATTTGCTGGATCTGGTTATTGGGTTTAAAGACCCGGATATTATGATTGACGGGGGACGGTCCCGGATTGGGTTTAAAGACCCGGATTGAATTTAAAGACTCGGGATTTTAAAGACTCGGATACATTGATATTTCCCCCGTAGGCCTGTTGAGTTTAAAGACTCGGGAGTTTAAAGACTCGGATATTATTGAGGCCTGGATTGAGTTTAAAGACTCGGGAGTTTAAAGACTCGGATAGGTCCAGTAGGTTTGATCGGATACTGATTGTTTGAGACTCATGTTTTATGATACGGTTTTATGATGGTTATGACGTGATTTCTGTAACTGCTTTCAATTCTGTTTTTATGACGATCTTTATGTGATTTATAACTGTTTTCAGCAAATGGGTTATGCATGTGTGTTTTTAAAACGGAGGGCTAAAACCCTGGTTTGATTATAAAACGGTTTTCGAAATTTTATGTTAATTATGGTCCAATCACACCTTCTGTTTTAAATTGCCCTCCAGGTCGTGGAGCTAGCGCGGGGGTTGACGTTGAGGCAGCGTCAGAGGCATAGAATACTCGAGAGTGACTCCGGAGTGCTTTAGATTTTCCGTTGTGCGTGTACCTTGTTTATCGGTTTTCTTTCCTTTGTATTTGATACTATACTCTGTAAAACTTTGACTTCGGGATGTTTAAATTTTCTCATGCGTCTGGCATGTAATCTGGTGGTTTTTGTGAGTTTACTTTAGTTTTGCGTGTCGGGGTGTCAGACGGGAGCAGGATTTACCTCCGTTTTCGGGATGGAACTGAGGTGGGTCCTGACAAGGGTACCTTTATACACATAACTATGTCAGACAAAAGAATACCAATCAGTATTAAACAAGAAACACAAAACATACGACTATCACGAAGACCGTCCCTCGTCATCCATGGCTTAGAACTTAGACGAGATGCCCTCCCCACCCTAGTTCCCTCTAACAAAGATAAACTTCGTCTTGTATGTCTTATAGGATGATGACAACTCAAGGATGACCGAAGGCCACCCCCAGTCTCCGAGTACAACTCGGGGTAGAAGAGGGCATAACCCGGAAGGGGATTGCTCGACACCTCCCTAGGACCGACCACCCTCAACTCCACTTCAGGAGGGATGCTTTACGCCAACCAGAACCTCTGCACGGTCGCCTCTGTCTCCTTGCTTCTGAGCTCATCAATAGAGAACCTAGGCTTCTCTATCGGCACAATGGTCAAAATCTCCTCCTCTCGGGCCTTTTCTTTCAGCGCACTTATCACCCTCACCAACTCTTTATCCCGATTACATGTTGACCTCACAACAAGGACGCCTTCAGACGGCCCCCCATCCGTCTGAGCAACCTCTTCGTTGTCCACAGACCGACTTGATGTCAATACGCTAGTGTGATCACCCCAACTGGGCTTCTTGTTGATCTTCCCACTATCACTAAATTCCACCGACACACACTCCTTTCCACCGACAACGACGCATTAGATTGATCATCACCAGCATAATCTTGAACCTCGTTGGACTCGCTATCCCAATTGGACATTGGAGCAATTTAAGAAAAGGAAAAAAGACAAACATATGTCACCAACCACTACGCTCCTCGGACCGAACTAATGCCTGACCCTCTATTTCATCCCCATTTCGTCCCAGAAACTGAATTTAAATCCAAAAAAGAATGAGGAAAGGGGCATACCTTTTTTTTGACACGACAGTCGTCCTTGCCGGAAATCGCTCCACTGCACGCTCTACCGCAGTGATTATTGCCGAAAATCGCCTAGTTGGAAGAGTATCAATTCACCAAATCCAAAAGTGTAAAAAGTGAAAGTAAAATCCCATTCTCATTTTCTCCACTATTTATAGAGGCGTCTCGGAATATGAAAGGTCTCCTCGTTAAAAATCCAGCATTATTACCGTTGCAACCTGTCGCACTCACACTAGTATCACTCGTCCCTACGTGCAAACGTTGGGGACTTAGAAGGCGCTGGAAATCCAAGAGGCACCGACCGAGCCTCATAGTTGGCGACCCCTAACCTGCCCTGCCAACACAGACCGAGCCGTATAGCTGGCGACCCCTGACTTGCCTTGCCAACACCGAGCAGCTCATATGCCCAATGGCAGACCTAGACATTAGCAAGTTAGACCACACTTGCCTACCCAACGAAGACACACTGGGCAATGTCTCATCGGACCATCGACCGGTCCGAATTACTCCATGCCGACTAGACATGCCGCTCGGTACACTCCCTCGCCTGGGGGACTAAAGGTATATCTCATACACCGAGTCTGAAGTAGTTTTTACAAGTCTCCAACTGAGAAATTCCACCTCAGTCAAGTACTTGGGGGATTTGTGTTGATACAATATCAGTCCAAACTCATTTGGGCCTTCTAGCACATCACACATTTATGAAGCTCAAGGGCCTCAAACACACTAATAAACAAACCCTAGCAAGGGCTGACCAGCACTGACACATGAACAGATCCTTCCCTTTCATCATCAGAACACGTGTCAGCCTCACAATGAATTCAGATTCTCCCGTATCAGAAGAATATATTTATTATCACTCTCACACCCATACAAAATGAGTCATTTTCCTTATAAAGATAAGCATGTATTATTCACAATCACTTTACAAATTACTATTTACTATTTACTCCTTTTACACACAAACCCATCACTCCTAAGTTACAATCACCCTCGGATTAAAAAAAAAAAAAAAGTTACCATCACTCCTTAAACAAGTCAATCTAAAGGCACGTGCCTAAATAAAATTCACTTTTTATCTTGGCACATTTTGTGCATCCGTTTGCAATCCACTCTTCCCAAAAAGAAAAATAAAATAAAATCTCCGATAAGAAGATATTCTCGGGAACTCAGGACTAGTTCATTCCCGGTTTGATTGGGGTTTGACAATCAAATGTAAAAGGGAAACGACCTGAATAGAAAGCACAGGAAACAAAACAAGAAAAAAGACGGCGAGACGGAGAATGGAACGTCACAGACTTTTCCCCGCCGGTGCCGCAGGGACTTTCGGCCTCCCACCACCCGACGCACCCACTTTCGATACCTCCGAGCAGGTCTATATCTCCTCACTCGCCCTTCTCAAAATGCTCAAGCACGGTATGTACTCACGCGGCACCTTCAATTTCAGGGTTTAGGACTTTGTTATTGTTTTCTTGATTTAAACTTTGGGTTCATCTTTGCATGGAATGAACTTCAAAACCCTAATTGAATTCTTAATAAGGGTTTTGGTGGGATTTTTTCAATATTGTTTCTGTTTTGAGTAATCTTTAATATACATATATGGAATTTCCTAATTGAATAGGAAGAGTTGGGGTTCCCATGGAGGTTATGGGCTTGATGCTCGGAGCTTTTGTCGATGACTACGCTACTTTCGTTCTTGATGTCTTTGCGATGCCGCAAAGTGGTACTGGTGTTAGTGTTGAAGCCGTGGATCCCGTCTTTCAGACTCAAATGCTGGATATGCTTAAGCAGACTGGACGGTACTGCTCACTTTGATTAGTAATTCAGCTCTGTTCTTGTGGACATTTGTGTAAAAAGAAACAGCATTACGTAGTGTATTGGTTATTTGATATTGGATTGCCCGAATTTAAAGTGCTCAACTTGTGGTTGCAATCGTTTGCTAAAAGTTACTTATTAGTTAGAACATAGGATTCAATTGGACACGTTGTTTTAAGGAGTTCAATTCTTGCATAGCTTTTCCGTTTGTGCCTTTGCTGTTTACATTGTTTCCCCTTGATAAACCTTGGATGTTTCTGTACTTTCATGAACAATTATGAGTACAAAAAAAGAAGTTTGTTGGAGAGACTAAGTTATAATAGCTGATGAGTACCTACATTGTTAATTCACGTAATATTAGTACTTTTGGTTCATGCTGTACTCTTTGTGTGATATGCTTTTGTTGATAAAAATTAACAACATCTAGTTTATGCTTCTGCCTTTTTAAATTGGTTTTCTTCTGACTGAAAATGTAGATCGGAGATGGTTGTAGGGTGGTACCATTCACATCCTGGATTTGGCTGCTGGCTATCTGGCGTCGACATCAATACACAACAAGTTGTACTTCTAACAATTTTTCTATATTTCCAAAGGCACAAGTTGATTTTCTTCCTCATATAATTTGTACAAATGTCTAGCCATGCATAGATTGTGGGTTCGTAGTCGGGCATTGATAGAAAATTCATTGTTATTTATAGGCTCTTTTAGTTCCTTTGAGATCTCATCCATATTGGTTGTCACTCTAGCCTACTTTGTTCTGAAAATTCAATAGGTCATTGGTGTATCAATTTTGCCGTTCTCAATCTGTATATTGTTTTTTATTTGATTGTCAATTCATATAATGTTGTTTACTTGATTGTTAGTCACTGAGCATAGCCAGAAAGAGTTTGTAGCAAGTGCTTTTTACTAAGTGCGATGTATTCTTATACTCGGAATCTTCTGCAGAGTTTTGAAGCTTTGAATAAGCGTGCTATAGCAGTGGTGGTGGATCCTATCCAGAGTGTGAAGGGGAAGGTGATCATTGACGCCTTCCGCCTTATCAACGCACAAGTATGATGCTTGGCCAGGAACCTCGACAGACCACATCCAATATTGGTCATCTTAATAAACCTTCCATTCAAGTGAGTTTTTGAACAGCAAGTAAATATCAAATCCAATTCGTTACAGTTACAACTTTCTGACCTTGTATCTGTTCTCCTCTTCAGGCACTGATCCATGGCCTAAACCGGCATTACTACTCCATAATAATTAACTACAGAAAGAATGAACTCGAGGAGAAGATGTTGCTCAACCTTAACAAGAAGAGATGGACTGATGGGCTAAAACTCAAGAAATTTGATACTATTTCAAAAACAAATGAGCAGACTGTTCAGGTAATAGAAAGTTTCATGAAACCTTTCATAGTTCGTACATAAAACTTCAAGAACTCATGTTATTTAGTCCATTTTGGCTTTGCAGGAGATGCTGGACTTGGCTATCAAATACAACAAGCAAGTGCAGGAGGAGGACGAGTTGCCACCGGAGAAGCTTGCAATCGCAAACGTCGGAAAGCAAGATGCGAAAAAGAACCTCGAAGAACATGTCTCTAACTTGATGTCCTCGAACATTGTTCAGACTTTGGGGACAATGCTGAATACAGTTGTGTTCTAGACCTGAGTTGCGTGAAACATAATAGAAATTGACCTAGTGGCCTAAACCTGCAGCTTATTGGATCAAAGAGAAAATGTTTACATCATTAGAGCCTTACATACATATCGGATTTTTCAGTTCTCATACTCATGTGCATGTAACTTTGTATTCATAGAAAACCAGATTTGTTGATCTGAAAAAGCATCATCATCGAACTGTCTCCGGATACATATACTCCTTCAACCTAGTTATGTCTGAAGCTTCTTGCTTATCGTCTCCCTCTCATTGTCGCCTGCTTTTGTCATGAGGAAGTTACGGTTACACCAATCCAGTACCTCAGGGCAAAACGCCTTCCAGTAAAACGACTGCCAAATCCAAGCTGGTACAGTCAAGGAATTTTCACCCCGGCACGCAGAGTCCACAATTGAATTGGCAGCCTCCTTGATAGGCAGTATCGGCATTTTGCTTACTTGAACCTATGAAAGAAAACCAATAAAATCAATCAGCTTCATCAAACACCATTGAATTTGAATTGTTTAAAAACATAGCCAATAATAATAAGTAAGCAAACTTACATCTCTCATTTCTTGATCTAATACCATTTGGCCTTCCTTGGATAAGAACTTGCCTTGTGTCATTTCTGATTCAACCAACCCTGGAGTCACAATAGTGATCCCTACTTCTCTCCCAATCTCAACTCTCAGCGTCTCGTATAGGCTTATCACTGCCGCTTTTGTAGCCTAATAATCTCAATGCCAAATAACAAATAATTCATAAATTATAATCACATTAAACACAACTCAGTTGATTTGGTTTGGTTTAGTTTACTTACACCGTATATGCTAAGTCGTGGTGCTCGCAACCATCCTGCAGAGGATGCGACCACCACAATCCTTCCCCCCGCAGAGGATGCGACCACCACAATCCTCCCCCTGAACCCTTTCAGGTGTGGAATGGCGAAGTAGGCACCATACACTGAGCCCCAAAAGTTTTATGTCCTATCAAACAATGTCAATGGTACTCATTTCAGTCACTGATACCTAATGATCAATTTGATAAGTGGACGTAGATTAATTTAAAGTAAAATATCTCTGATACCCGCCAAAAAAGTTAGTGACATTTAAAATGGGTGGGTGACATTGTAATTGCAAATTACCATAGCTGGTGCCAAGTTAGTGACATCATTGATCTCTTCAAACAAGGTCAGGGGAGCAGTCCCAGCATTGTTCACTAGGTGATCCACTGTGATTAATATTTAATCATCAAGATTAATGAACTAAAATGAAACTTAATTACAATTAAACAGCATCTAGTTATTTGTTAATTAATTGCACTTACATCGCCCAAAGTGGTTCATTGTTGCATCAACAAATCGCCTGCAATCTTCAACCTTGGAAACATCTGCAGGGATTGTGAGAACATCTGGGGAGCCGATGGAGATGGCTCTGCTAGCCACGTAATGGAGCCGGTTTTCTCGTCTAGCTACGAGAGCTAGACGAGCTCCTCTCCGGGCACTCTCATACGCCAGATGCTTCAAAACCAGCCCATAAAAAGCACAAGCATAATAACAATAATTAAATGGAATAAAAAAAACCTTTGGTGAAATGAATGGTGTACCTCTTCTATCCCAGAGGAGGCTCCGGTGATGAGTATGACTTTCCCGGTGACATCTTCGGTGAAAACAGGTCGAATGGCGGAAAGGAGACTCTTGAAGAAGAGATAGGGTGGCACAAGGAAGAGCAAGATGGTGAGGGATATGGAAGGAATTATAATGTTGAGTAGCTTTTTAATGATATCATCCATGGCTGAAAATGGGGTCTCTAATTTCCAGAGAGTACGTACCAAAGTAATATGAAAGGGGTCACAAAATATTGCAACGTAGCATTATTGCATGATAAAAAATCGACACGTGTAGATAGCCCAATAAGGTGGACAAACTGGATTTTGATGAGTGCAAATGAAAGATCGAGTGGTTGGTCTCGGAGAGAGTAAGGGCCCGTTTGGTGATATTTTATAAAACAGTTTTCTGTTTTATTACATTGAAAAATTCATAAAAATCTATTCTATAGAAATTTTTCACAATATGGTAAAAGAATAGAATTTCGTATACAAAATTAAAATCGCGGTTTAAAAGTGAAATAATACATTGTGGTATTCCTTATTTTTTAAAAAACAGAATCCCAAATTTAAGGGAAACGCACATACAATATTTAGCAAAAAAAGAGAGCTGCCTATATACGGAGGAAAAAATTCTTCAATCTCCTCATTTATGTCTTCTCCAATTCATCATTTTCGTCTCTCAAGGTCTGAGTTCTGATTCTCTAATAGTGTTTGTCTTCTGCAAAGTTCTATGTTTCTAGTCGTCTTCAAAGAATATTTGGTTTTAGCCCTCTTTTTTAGATATCGTCCGAAAGGAAAATTTCATTTTTTTTTTCATTTATTATTATTACTACTATTATTATTATTATTATTTATTTATTTTTAATTTCTAAATTAAAAAGTAAAATTAAAATAATATACTATAGAAATAAAAATTAAAATATAAGGAATCCAACGATCATCAGTCTCCTTTGTCTTGGACTTCATAGTTACTCGTCTCTTAATATTTAAATTTTAACATTCAACTTTATGAATGAAGAATTCTTTTGAACTCTTTATCTTTCTTTTGTATCCAATTTCAATACTTAAATCAAATTAGATAGAAAAAAAAAGTTGATCTTATGATTCAGAACATCTCATTTGCTTGGACGTCAATTTGAGTATATCTATTCACTAGGTTGTTGGTAAAATCCAAGGTGTGGTGTGCTTTCCGTATATCCATCCTCCTCCTCCATACAACTGACTTGAATGAGCTCCATTAGTAAACACCATTGACAAAGCCATATTTTCCTACAAAACAAATATGTCAAATTCAATATCAATATAACTGCCAAATAAATTTCTTGAATATAATACTAATGAAGTACACAAATCTTTTCGTTGCTCACTTTTTGATAATCCTTTGATTACTCACTTTCTGATAATGAAATGAAGGGTATTTGGTTAACATCCATATCGACATGACTATCTTCAGGAATTTGAGAATCTTGAATTACGAAGACAATTAGTAATTTCACTTACTTGATAAAATTGAGAATCATCACGATTTCTTCAACTGTCAAACAAAAACTCTCATGTTCCAACTGCATCACCCCTAGTTTTATTGGTAGGTGGATCAAAATTAGTATAAATGGATTCACTTTCTCTCATATGGAAATCCTACAAAATATACAAAAACACTCTCATATGGAAAGCCTACAAAATATACAAAAACAACACATGTAAACCAAGAACAACAAAAACTAGGAAATGAGGTGTGTAAGCATGTATAATTGGCTGTGGTGGCATCACAGAGACATAATCATTCTAACAGCCTCCAAAGAGTGTGTGTGAACCTTTAGTCTGTGTAATCATTCTCTGGTAGCTGAACAAAAAATTATAGAGAAAAAAAAAAGAAAATCCGTCGTAGCGTTCATTAAGCCCTGAGCTTCAATGCTATATACAATTCAATGATATGTGCATCCAAGCCATTCACTTCCTAATTTGGAGCCTACGACACCCTCCATAACTCTTAGATGCCCATACCATTGAATGGTAGGAGAGCATTAAAGCCTTAACTGTCATTTAATCAAACACTTTGGTGTGAACTAATTTCCAGTATTGTTCATATACAATCCTTAGATACAATCCATACTAAAATCATAAAAATCATAGAATTCATAGAGAAGAAGTCCTAATCCATCCATTTTTAGCAAAAGGAAGTATTAGTCTTTCCTTAGCCTTTGAATCCGAGTCCGAACACAACGAGCGGCTATGGAGGATAGCAGAGGAGCGATTGAAGTCCATAACGAAGGAAACTAGTGATGCTTGGATTCCGTCTATTTTGACCTTTTTTTTTTCTTTAAGATACTATTTAAATTTTATTTTTCAGTGTAGGAATTATAGATAAAGAAATAATAAAAAATGAAAGTGAACGATTGTGAAGAAAAGATGATGAAGGGTAGAGGAGGGAGAAACAAAATGAAGAAATAGCTAGTGGAAAACAGCTACCAACTAAGTAACTATTCCAACTAAATTGATCTAGTCTACTGCTTTTATTGGATTTTTAAATATTAGTACCAAAAGGTATTCTTATTGTTTTCAAAAAATTGTTTTGCAATTTTGATGCCATAACACATTCTCAAATCATGAATACCTGAATACGCGTAATTGAACTTTCCATTATCATTTTTCAACATAATTTTTTGTGAAATTCGTAAATCATTACCAAACAAGCCCTAATAGAAACGAAAGTCACCAAAGTGAGGAAATCAATTTAAAAGAGTTTTGTTTTCACAATTTTGTTCCAAACCGCAAACTAACCGTTACATTCAAACTCGAAGTTGTAAAGACTAGAAGACAACAGTGTCTAGCATTGTCCCCAAACTCTGGACAATGTTTGAGGACAACAAGTTGGAGACAAGTTGTTGGAGGTTCTTTTTGGCATCCTGCCTTCCAATCTTTGCAATTGCAAGCTTCTCCGGAGGAAACTCATCTTCCTCTTCAACTGCCTTCACGTATTCCATAGCCAACTTCGACATTCCCTGCAAAACAAAAAGTGAAAAATTGTCATCTAGTTAGGCCGCCAACCCAAATCAACTCACATTTTGAATTGCAATAATAGAGGTTCACAAAAACTTCTCTTACATCAATTGACTGCTCGTTTGTCTTTGAATGAGCATCAAAACTCCTGAGGGTCAAGCCATCGGTCAATTTCTTCTGATAGAGGTTGGACATCATTTTCTCCTCTAGTTGATTCATCTTGTAATTAACGGATATAGAGTAGTAATGCCTATTTAAGCCATGGATCAATGCCTGTAGAAGACAAAATAACATAAGAGAGTTCAGTAAGTTGTAATGGTAAAGAATGAGAGCATTGGATAAAATACAATCATTCAGAAACTCACTTGTATCGACGGCTTATTAAGATGGCCAAGGTTGGACGTAGTCTGTCTTGGCTCTTGACCAAGCATCATAGTCTCTGGTTTGATGAGGCGAAAGGCATCAAGAACAACCTTGCCCTTCACGCTCTGAATTGGATCAATCACCAGACCCACAGCACGGGGATTTAAAGTCTCAAAGCTCTACAAAAATTAGATTACAAGGTATAAGAAAATAATACCATTTTGCTAACAATCAGTATGGCAAAAACTTTCCACAAACTCTGTCTGGCTATGGTAATCACCTAACACCCAAATTTCCAGCCCAGAGTTTCATCAACAAATGAACATATTTATTAAACCAATTGAGAACAGAGTCGAATCAGTTAAGAGAACATATAAACATAAAAGCAGGTTAAGGTGAACTATACATGAATATCTAACAATCATATCAACATGAAGACCCCTCTACAGAAACAAATCTATGGAACATAAAATAAAGGTAGACTAAAGTGAACAATGAGAACATAGTAGGCTTCAATCGAATTTTTACTAGGGTCGATGGCAATCTTTGAATTAGCACAGAAGTATACAAACCAAAATTTCTAGACAATCAAGCACAAGCCAACGCAAAATTTGATAACCAAGTACAAGATTTCCAACAAATAAGAAAAATGCCATTATGCACCAAATTCGAAATCCCAACAATGCCTGGAAACCAAACAACATTAATCGCTTGTGGCTTAGTGTTTAGTCCTCAGTTTTGGGGGAATGCCTCCCCAAACACCCCCTTTCCCTCCCAAAACTTTCTTAAACGCTAAATCCTAAACCATTAAACCCGATAAACACCCTTGTTCCGTCACGAGAAAACAAGTAAAAACACAGTTCTTTAAAATTAAATTTGGGTGGGAAAGTAATGAAAATAGGTTTATCCTTGGTTGTAAAGAAAAAGTTGATTGTCCCTCTTCTATCTATGTATGTGTGGTTATTTTTGTGTCCTTAGGTGTACTTATCTCTTGCTGTTGAGATATTCAGAAGATGCCAGGGCAGTGATTTTCTAATTAGAGAGTCAACATGCAAACATATTATAAACAGGAAAAAGAAGAATAAAATAATGGTGATAATTAACAATAAAATTGTGGCACTTGGAAAAAAAAAAATACAAAAACCAACCAACCTGCTGAGTATTCATGTCCACAGCGGATAGCCAACATCCAAATCCAGGATGTGAATGATACCAACCCACAACCTGCTCATGCCTGCAATTCCAGTCAGAAGAAGATGAAATTAAATGTAATGCCGGGTCAAAATCGTAATTAAACAAGATACTCCCAAGCGAAACTAGGAATACCGTCGGGTCTGCTTGACCATGTCCATCAGCTGAGCTTGGTAACCATAATCTATGGCTTCCACGCTGACAGCCGTACCGCTCTGCGGCATCTCTATGGTGTCCACAACCTCAATTGCATACTCATCGGTAAACCCTCCCAATAGCAACCCCATAACCTCCATCGGAACGCCCGATCTCGCTATTGATCATCAAAGATTCAGAACTCTTAGAATTCACGACGAAACAAAACAAAAATGTACTAAACTTATTGTATACATTTGAAATAAAAGAGAAAAGATGGAAGAATCAAGTCTTACAGTGCTTCAGCATATTGAGAAGGGGTTTGGGGTGGATAAGAACCGTCTCGGAGGTATCCGGGCAGGGAAAATCGGCCGGTGGGTGGCCAAACCCCGCTCCGGCTCCGGCGGACATAATCCTCCTCTGCATTGTCTCCTTTTTTCTCGCTCTTCTCTCTTTTCTTACTGATCAAGCTAGAAAACCTAGTCACTGTGAATATCTGATTCACAATATGAGTGGACGCTAAGGGCAATTATATGCTACTCTGGCTACATGGCTTACGTCGGGATTATTTGGGCTTTATTTTGGGCTTGATGTTTTTACATTTACCAAGTATATTTAAAATGATAATAATTGTATTGCACACCTCACACCTGTAGAATTGTTTATATATATATAATAATCGTAATTATTCATTTAAATTATCATTTCAAGAATATTTCCATTAAACATCAAGACTGCATGTTGCTTAGTGTTTTATATATCAAATAAAGTAGTAGTTTTGTAATAATTAAGATCCACATAATGGTGAATCGTCCATTTAGTTGGAACATATAAATAGCTAAATAATCTCCAATTTTATTAAATTTTTTATTAATGATCTTGAAATCGTGATTTATCGATTTCGATTATGAAATATGTATAATAATTGGAAGAAAGGATTTGCGTCCTTTTTATTATTGATTTACTAAAAAAAAAGTTGGGTTTTCGATGATGCGACTATGTGAGTGACTCTGAGAGAAGGTTGTGTGCTCATCACTATCATTGATGAGCCGCCATCATTCTCCTGCACTCTCCTATCATTGTTGATACCATATGAGACTAAATTCACCGGATTGTATACCCATTACACCAAAATTGGGTGTACAAATATGCGCGCCTTAAAAAGTCATACCGTAAAAAACTTTTTTTATTTAAGATACACATTCTGCGCCTTAAATGCTGACGTTTAAAGAGCGCAATACACACCATAAATAATAATCATAATTGGTGTGGAAAAAAAATAGTAAAAAATTGTCATCACATCATCAAAAAGCAATCCAGAGCATCCAAATATCTTAGCACTTATATGCAGTTCAAAGAAAAATAAAGGGTATAGAGTTGAAACCGCAAGGTCCTGAACCACTCAGAGAGAATGACAAAACATGTCTGTTTTAGGATTTATAAGATAATGATTGATTGGGTGTGGAAGGTCGAGTATATATATAACATGTGAAAATAATCATAAAATACTGTGCCATAGGAATGCTTAAAATTCAAACCAAAAACTAGTTAAAAATACTTTCTACGATCCAATCTTGAACATATGTTTTAGAATCGAAAAATAAAAAGATACAATTCAATGATGAGAAAATAAATTTTCCAACTCATTACAGATGTGTCATAAATTTTCAATCTGACTTGCACCCTAATTGTTATGGATGTTTTCTTTCAGTGCACAAGTGGTTGAGGAGGCTACTAAGTAGATTTACAGAAGACAGGATGGTTGCAATACCTAGCATGCATAATTAGTATTTCTTATGATCCTAGCAAGGCGTCCTATCCGTGGCTCTACCAATTTATCAAACTCATTTTAAATTATTCCCGATATTCTCTGTACAATATGGCAGTATCTACCAGATTTCAATAATTTACAAAATTCGAAAAGCAATAATGGGGGCACAGAAGTATAAATATAAGCCTCCTTGCACCAAATATTGGAACAAAGATGAATTATACTTGTAAATGAAGCAAAATTCAATTTTATATATAAATGAAGCAAAATCCAAATCTGCTTCCCATTAATGAGAGCTTGGATTAAGAAATCAAAACATCATTTCTTCTTGTACGGGTACAATGGCTAATCAAATGTTCAACAAACCTTCTATTTGATTTTAAGCGTAAGATATGCGTCACTTTCTTATTCTGACCTGCGTAAGATATGCGTCACTTTCTTATTCTGACCTGAACTACTAAAACATCTACATGAATGATCATATACTGATGATGCATTGACCAAAAGGAAACACCCCCACCCCCCTGCCCTCTCCCTGTGTAGTATGCATCTTACCTGCTTCCCTGTCTGAATGAGAAGGAAACCTACATGAACTTTCACTTCCACATTTTTGCTCGTTTCTTAGCCAAATATGCAGACCTGGAAATCTACTTATACTTCTACCAAATCTGCTTCCCTGTGATATCCTGCAAACACAGTACCGTCCTGACAATTCCATTGAATACAAGATTGGAAATGTGTCAAGACCCGTCCCAATCCCTCCAAGATTAACGAGGGACGCTCCTAATCCCGTCTGACACGCAGTGTCAAATCAGGGAAAATTTGAACCTTTCGCTCGAAGGCTTCCAGAGTACGCCAGGATCCGGAGAAGGTATGTGATGTCTCGGTCTCTGCTACAGTCCGCACCGTATTCAACCTGAAGGGCATTGAAAACAAAAAGACTGTGAGAGGACAAAAATAAAAGAGTTTATAAAACATATTTCATAAAAGACCTTTATGCCCTTCACTAAAAAGCGTGCATGCATAGGAAAACCATTTATCAAACCACATATGTTTAAACAACCATAATCATACGGGCCCCTGCCCAAAACCATTTACAGAAATCTAGAACATAATAAACATATGTGCTACGCGCGTGCTAGAACAAAGAAATCATATTTATCCAATTCATATAACCAATCATGTCACGGTATCTAGAGCTACGCGCGTGCTACCCGGGGTCTCAAAGCCCAAGTCTCCCCAGGGTCCACCCAGGTCAATGTCCGTAGATCAATGATCCTTCCTGAGAGTTATAATCCATAGCCTTTCTGAGAGTAAGGAACCCAACGGGGGCGACTCCACTCAGTCAGTGCTACGTGACTACTCCGGGGTCCACCAAGGCCAACGACCCTCACCGGAGTAGATAATCCATAAATAAAGGATGGTATACGAAAAACCACTAGAAACCATTCTCAAAACCTTTCAAGGGTTCATGTCCGGTCCCCATAAACTGTCATGAACCATAAAAACCTTTCAAGTGTTCATACCGGTCCCCATAAATCGTCATGAACCATAAATCTATTTATGAGTCCCCGACCCGAAATCAGAATCTTAAAACATAACTGGGCCCTCAGCCCAAATCCACACATAAACTGGGCATCCAGCCCGAATCGTAAACCAAATGAGCCTCGTGCCCGATATGTAAGTCAACTAGGCCTCGAGCTCGATACGCAAACCAATTGGGCCTCAAGCCTGATACGTAAGCCAACTGGGCCTCCGGCTCGATGCCTTGTTAAATCAAATGGACTTCAGGTCCGAGAGTTTGTAAATCAAATAAGTCTTGTGCCCGGTCCATATTTCCAAATTCGAAATCGATTCAAGAACCAATTGGGCCTTTGGCTCGAGAACGTAGCTAAAAGGACTTCGAGTCTGAGGGTTTCCAAAACAAATGGGTCTCGAACCCGAGTTTAACCTTTTAAAATCCAAAACCATTTCATGAAATCATTTCCAGAATAATAAGTACGGAAAATCAGTGTAAAATCGAAAACCTCGATTTACGTGCAAGCACGTAAATCACCTCGAAATGCGTGAAATCATATAAATCACAATTATCCAAACCAACATCATAGAATCATATCTATAAACCATATAAAACATTTATGCATGCATCACAGTTTAGAAATCAAGGTCCACTCACAGATCGTCCTAAGCTGCCGTCTCGATTTGCGTGTCGTAAGCCTCACCGGGCTAATCGTCGTCACCGGGACTCTCAAACCTGTCCAAATCAATCTAGAGGGTTACTAACTACCTTATTAACCTCTCATTGAAGCCCCGTAATTTTCCCGAATTTTTAAGTATTTTTAAACTCAATCCTAGACCTTCGGATATCCTGAACATTATCGAGACGGTGTCCGATCGACACGAAACCAGTCCCAAAATATTCGTTACATCGAATAGAGTATTTCACATGTTGAACACTTCCCCAAAATATGCTTCACGCGTCCCCACGCGCCGCCCAAAAGGGCTGCGCGTGAAGCTCACATGCCACACTATTCATCGTCTTCTTCCTCCAACGAACCCGATTCGGCTGGTTCGAACTGGACCGGACCGGTCTGAACTGTCGCAGCCGGTTCACTGTCCAATCTCTCCTATTTTCGATCCAATTCAGTCCATTTTCATTCTAATCTCTTCCTAATCTCATTTCCTATCTTTCTACCATTTAAAATCATGAAAAATGATCAAGAATCTCACCTTCCACGATTAAACCATAAGCTTGATCTTCAAGCTCAGTTTCTTGACTTCCTAGCCACCCATTTCCTTCCAAATCGATCCTCATCGAGTTGCCTTGGTCCCTAGGTCACATTAGAATCAAAAGGAGCTCAAAACCATGACTAAAAATCAACTTTCGATTTTTGAAAATAAAAAGGGGCTCTCGGGTTTTTGTTTGACTCACCCCTATCGTGGGCCGCCCTCCTCGCCATTCTCAGCCCCCGATTATTCCTCCCACACACGTATGGATGCAAGTAGGGTGATGGTGTGATGTGGTGTGTGTTTGTTCAAAGAAATGGAGAATGGAGGAAGGGGTGCTCGGGTTGTGAAGAAACAGAGAGGGAGGACTGATGATAGTAACAAGGAAGGAAAAATGGACGGCAGAGATTGAGAGAGTTGATGAGATGAAGGGCTAGGAAGGAAAGTGGGTAGGATTAAATTATAAAATAATTAGATTAATATTATTTAATTAGTTAGATCCACTTTTTAGGGAAGCCACCAATAGGATGAGTGACACTTGTCACCCATCCATGAGCCCCACTTAAAATATCTGCCCAATCAGATATTGCCACATCATCCCCACCTCGTAATGCGTGCATAGTGCAATCAAACTTCCGTGACCCATAACTTTCCCGTTCGACGTTCGATTTCAGCGTGCCGCCTGTCTACTGATTTATATCGACTCGATCTACGTAACGGTCCTCGGCCCTCGTCCATCAGACATCCCGGGTCAAAAGTCAACTGTTTGCCTCTTTATAACCAAATTACCAAAATACCCCAGAACTTCCTATCGTCATAACTTCTTCCTCGAACATCGGAATCGGACGTGCCACCTGTCTATGAACTCGTGACGTCCCGAACTACGTCATAGTCATTGGCCAAAGTCCATTTGACCGCCTGAACGAAACGTCAACGTTTCGCCCATTCCAAGGGCAAAATCGTCATTTTGCACCCTCCGTTCGAAAGTACCCCACTAATCACCGATTAACCTCACTAATCCTTGATTAGCCACTAATCTAATCCTGAAATTTGGGACGGGTATTTACAACCTTCCCTCCTTAATTAATTTCGTCCCCGAAATTCCAACTATTTCGATTCCATATCCACCTCGTGGAAAGCATATTCGATCTCACCTCATGTGTACCCTAGTACACCAACTAACTAGAACAATACTCGTCTGCAACCAGACGTTCCACCAATACTCACGTCGCATTGACCACACTCGACCACGTCGAGTGATAGTAATCACGCATTCCGAGTTGATACCGCTTGTCAAATTTACTATTCCGCTGACACGAACAACTCGACGGTTCCTTACTCAATCACCAATCTATCCTGACATCTACTCCCAATGGGAGTCACCAAAACTCACTCATCGATCCCCGTTGACACATCCCGACAAACTGTCACCACTTGACAGTCGCGAGTCAAATACTGACACTATACTCACTTGTGGTTACACTAACCACCAACTCACTCAACCTGAGTATACATTTACCACACCTAACTCAACTGGTGTGTGACTGGACCCACCAGAAATACCATGACCCAGTGCACCGTATCCAATGTCTAGTCCACATCCTCGACTAATCCAATGGTATCAGAACTAAGCCGACTACCAACACGTTCACCAACGTACTACTGGTATATCCTATATACTGTCACCATGCATCACAAGTCTGCCCGGTATCGTACCTCGAACAACGTACAGGGTAAGTACATCCATCCATCAACCAGCCTACAACCTAGGTCGTAGCCAATCACATTTCCATTCTAGAGTCCATCTGTCCAATCCAGTACCAGATAGATCAAAACTCCAACCCATCATTCATTTCGAGTCCCATGGTCACCCGACCACTAACAAAACGTCTACTCCTAATCACGTATTCCAATACGTACCAATCCGACTCACGCCCACCAAGGCGTACCCAGTCACGCCAACTAGCATTCAATCTTACCCACGTCTACCGAGACGCACCAATTTCGAACCTATCAGTTACCTGCTCAATCGATTACCTCAATATGTTCGATTGACTTCATAGGGAAGCCAATCCCATCATCCACACATCTAAGGCTGACCAAATCCGACCTTGTCGGAGACCTACTCGTTCACTTAATACACCATAGGAGATTTACCTCGAAAGGAAGTTCAGTCCCATCATCCTCAACTCAAATATCCAAGTAAGAGCGATAAACTCTCCACCTATCTGGATAATCAAGATCAAGGTCCAGATCCATCACTACGTCACCCTACCATAAACGTCACGATCCTCGATCGTCACAACGCCCAAGTCCTCAACATCACAATCCAGATCCACCTAGGATCCACACATGCTCACCTTGCTAACCATCTACCTGAGATATAATCATAGGGTCTTACACCCTCTTGAATCCTTCGTCAGTCACATCACTCCTCGACCATTTTCCCATATCTGAACAGATCAGTCAACGACGAGACACGCAGAGACTGTGAGTCCTCTCCGATTACCTCGTGTCGATCCTTATTATTCCATCGAGGAAAATCAAGGATGATCCAAGATGATGAAAACAAAATCCATCCTACGTGAATACAAACAAAACTCGCTGCACTCACCACGCCATGTAATCCAACATCGTCTGCCACCAAGCAGAAAATAAGAAATCTCATTCACCTAACTTCAAAATACCTAACTCCTCCTGATGACCCAAAATAATCGCAGGTTCACCAACCAATACACGGCCAATGTACTGGTGACACAACCATCATCTGCCATGGCAGAACCTGAGAAGTCACCCTAATGACTTCGAAATACCCATTACCAATGCGGAAACCCCGCACTCCTCTCGTCACCACAATCACAACCTATCATGATTATGAAGTTCCAACCATGTCGGAACCAACACACTCGAACATCACCCACGTGTCCGTAACCAATCTAACTCGCTACGAAGTTCGCCTATCGACTTATACCGTTTAAGTACATCCAAAAGAATGTGGATCATTACTACTCGATCCTCACGTCTCAACTACTGCTGGATCCCATCCAGTCCAACTCTATCCGTGATCCATTCCCGGACCACAAATACCGAACACATGCTCATCTCGACAGAGTCACATCCTGACTCGTGACTCATCGTCATCACAATCACCGGCACCAGCACCAGCACTAGTATTAGCACCATCACTATGCGAATTAGACAACCCTGGATCTCCGCTCATACTAAGCAACGACCCCGTACCTCTGCTCCAATTGGAGAAACTCTGTCTCCCTCGTACCCAAAAACTCTAGGTACAGTCATCCTGACATCTCATACGAGAAAAGGAAACGTTCCCCGAACGTCCCCAATTCCTAACAACCGTAACTACAACCACTCTCGGTAGTAGTGCCTGCCACAGACTCGTGAAGACCTAACCACCAGACATCGCTATCGAGACTCCGTATCCAATGGAATCAACCGCCTATACTAACTACTCCATATCCCCACTCCGAGATTCCGTCGACAAATACCAACCCTAGTAACCTGTCCAACCAATCTCTAACCAGTCGTAACTTGACTCAACCAATGTCGTCTACTAGGTCGTCCATGACCTTAGTTGCACCAATAATCCATCACAACTAGAGCAGAACGACAACCAGCTAGGTCTAACCGATAAGTACAACCCAGACTGCAGAATGCAGTCCCATCACTAAAGCTGACATGACTAGACCAACTGACGGTCTCGACTCTGAAAAGTCGTCAAAGTCGAACCACTCACCAACTCACCTTTCCGAACTATACATCCTACCTCAGGGTTCCACGATCACACCCTAGGGTTCCTCGGAACCCAACTGCAGAAGGCAGCATAATCCAAAATCTGACCGACCCCGCGGTCCCGACATCGTAAAGACGTCAATCCAATCCTACCGTCAGTTCAACTAGGGTTCCTCGAAACCCGGCTGCTCCCAGCAGAATAACAACCTAACTCAACAAAATCTGACCATCTAATGGTCACAACACCAAACCACTCGTTAAAACCGATCCTATAACATCTTGAAAGACGATCCCAACTAACCTTCTCATGATCAAAACTCTAAAGTACTGTTACGTTCATCCCTTCGTAGGGTCTCACCCTGCCAACCACGACAGAACTATGACAACCCCAGCATCGAGTGCCGAACCAAAACGATCTACGATTCAATCCTACCAACTATCGTGCCGACCTCCTATCTATCAGGTTGATAACGAACTGCAGCCCATAGATACATCACATCCTCGACCTGCGCGACACTCCAAGAGCAAACCTTGCTCTGATACCACTTGTTAGGACCTGTCCCAATTCCCCCGGGATTAACGAGGGATGCTCTTGATCCTGTCTGACACACAGTGTCAGGCCAGGGAAAATTTAAACCATTAGACTTAAGTCTTCCAGAGTACGCCAGGATCCGGAGGAGGTATGTGATGTCTCGGTCTCTACTACAGTCCGCACCGTATTCAACCTGAAGGGCATTGAAAACAAAAAGATTGTGAGTGGACAAAAATAAAAGACTTTATAAAACATATTTCATAAAAGACCTTTATGCCCTTCACTTAAAAGCATGCATGCATAGGAAAACCATTTATCAAACCACATATGTTTAAACAACCATAATCATACGGGCCCTGGTCCAAAACCATTTACAGAAATCTAGAACATAATAAACATATGTGGGATCTCAGCCCAAATCCTATAACGGTATCTAGAGCTACGCGAGTGCTACCCTAGATCTCTAAGCCCAAGTCTCCCCAGGTCCACCCAAGTCAATGTCCGTAGATCAATGACCCTCCCTGGGGGTTAGAATCAATAGCCTTTCTGAGAGTAAGGAACCCAACGGGGGCGACTCCACTCAATCAGTGCTCTGTGACTACTCCGGGGTCCACCCAGGCCAACGACCCTCCCCGGAGGAGACAATCCATAAATAAAGGATGGTATACGAAAAACCATTTGAAAACATTCTCAAAACTTTTCAAGGGTTCATGTCCGGTCCCCATAAACTGTCATGAACCATAAAAACCTTTCAAGGATTCATGACGGTCCCTATAAACTATCATGAACCATAAATCCATTTATGGGTCCTCGACCCAAAATCAGAATCTTAAAACATAAATGGGCCCTAAGCCTCAATCCACACACAAACTGGGCCTCGTGCCCGATTTCGTAAACTAAATGAACCTCGCGCCCTATTTCGTAAACCAAATGGGCCTCGTGCCCGATACGTAAGTCAACTGGGCCTCGAGCCCGATACGTAAACCAATTGGGCCTCGAGCCCGATACGTAAACCAACTGGGCCTCTGACCCGATGCCTTGATAAATCAAATGAACTTCAGGTCCAAGAGTTCGTAAATCAAATGGGTCTTGTGCCCGGTCCATATTTCCAAATCCGAAATCCATTCAAGAATCAATTGGGCCTCTGGCCCGAGAACGTAGCTAAAAGGACTTCGAGTCCGAGGGTTTCCAAAACAAATGGGTCTCAAACCTGAGTTTACCCTTTTCAAATCCAAAACCATTTCATGAAATCATTTCCAGAACAATAAGTACGGAAAATCAGTGTAAAACCGAAAACCTTGATTTACGTGAGCACGTAAATCGCCTCGAAATGCATGAAATTATATAAATCAAAATTATCCAAACCAACATCATAGAATCATATCTATAAACCATGTAAAACATTTATGCATGCATAACAGTTTAGAAATCAAGGTCCACTCACAGACCGTCCTAAGCTACCGCCTCGATTTGCGTGTCGTAAGCCTCACTGGGCTAATTGTCGTCACCGGGACTCCCAAACCTGTCCAATTCAATCCAGAGGGTTACTAACTACCTTATTAACCTCTCATTGAAGCCCCGCAATTTTTCCAAATTTTTAAGTATTTTTAAACTCAATCCTAGACCTTCGGATGTCCCAAACATTATCGAGATGATGTCCGATCGACACGAAACTAGTCCCAAAATGTTCGTTACATCGAATAGAGTATTTCACATGTTGAACACTTCCCCAAAATATGCTTCACGCGCCCCCACGCGCCACCCAAAGGGGCTGCGCGTGAAGCTCACGAGCCACACTATTCATCGTCTTCTTCCTCCAGCGAACCCGGTCACCTGGTTCAAATCGGATAGGACCGGTCTGAACCGACGTGACCGGTTCACTGTCCAATCTCTCTTATTTTCGATCCAATTCAGTCCATTTTTATTCTAATCTCTTCCTAATCTCATTTCCTCTCTTTATTATGAAAAATGATCAAGAATCTCACCTTCCATGATTAAACCATAAGCTTGATCTTCAAGCTCGGTTTCTTGACTTCCTAGACACCCATTTCCTTCCAAATTGATCCTCATCGAGTTGTCTTAGTCCCTAGGTCACATTAGAATCAAAAGGAGCTCAAAACCATGACTAAAAATCAACTTTCGATTTTTGAAAATAAAAAGGAGCTCTCGGGTTTTTGTTTGACTCACCCTTGCCGTGAGCCGCCGTCCTCCCCACTCTCAGCCTCCCATTATTCCTCCCACACACGTATGGATGCAAGTAGGGTGATGGCGTGATATGGTGTGTGTTTGTTCAAAGAAATGGAGAATGGAGGAACAAGTGCTCAGGTTGTGAAGAAACAGAGAGGGAGGACTGATGATAGTAACAGGGAAAGGAAAATGGACGGCAGAGATTGAGAGAGTTGATGAGATGAAGGGCTAGGATGGAAGGTGGGTAGGATTAAATTATAAAATAATTAGATTAATATTATTTAATTAGTTAGATCCACTTTTTAGGGAAATTGTCAGGACCCACCCCTAATCTCCCGAGATTTAGGGCTAAATCCTGCTCCCGTCTAACTTACGCATGACACGAAGGCTAAACTGACGTTCAACCTCCATGTGACACGTAAGTCGGACAAGTGATTCTCGATCCAACCATCCTAAAAGTAACCGGATGTCCCAGAGTGCACCGAACTACTGTAGATTGCAGGTGTGATGTCTCTGTCTCTCTCTCGACCAACAACCTGTACCTTAATAACCTGGAGGGTATCGAAAACACAAAAGGCTGTGAGTGGACAAAAATAAAGTACAAGTTCAAAACAGTTTTCAAACATAATTACATTTATACCCTCCATTTAAAAACCAATGCATGCATATCAATCTCAAGTTATGAAACCATTTCACATAAAAAACCATCAACAAAAACCATTATCGAAAACCCGAATCAAATTCGTCATTCAAATCCAGGCCTCAACCTCAAATCACAAATCAATCTCAAATACGGGAACTCAGTCCCAAAACTCATCAAATCCAATTCATCTGGGCCACTGCCCAAAACATCGGAAAACCAGTGAAAATATCAATCATACAAGTTTGCTGGATCTCAAGTGCGCCCGAGTCTTTAAACTCAAAACCATGAGCAATAACCAAGCCTACCCGGAATATCAACAAGTCTTTAAACACAAAACACAATCACAGTCCTCAGGGGGGGGGGGGGGTGTTATCACAATCACCTAGTCTTTAAACTCAAAACATATACCGAGTCTTTAAACTCAAAACATCTCAATCCAGGGCCCTCCCCTCGTCAATCATTAGAGTCTTTAAACTCAAAACAACTCAATCCAGGGCCCTCCCCTCGTCAGTCATCCGAGTCTTTAAACTCAAAACCAGATGCAGTGGGTTTTTCTCTTTTCCCGGGTCTTTAAACCCAAAATCATTTTTCAAGAAACAGTGAAACCCATAGAAAATCCATCTCCGAATTCGTAACAATGATTCCGTAAGCTAGCATACAGAACCACTGTCCCGAACCCAAATTCAGATTCCCTTTCCAAGTCTCAAAAACCAAATCCGAAATCTCATTTTTCGAAAGTCAGTTTCAAAACCGAAAGCTCGTTTATCGAAACCTCAAAAATAGGGCTCCAAGCCCGAAATCACTTTTCAAATCCTTTAAATCAAATCACATTTCAATTCCCGAAATCAAACCATTAAAACCATGATCAAATCACAAGATCGTTCGAAATCTCGTAAAACGTGAAATTCCGTAAATATCTCGAAAATTGTGCCAAACCGTAAACCATCAAGATCATAAATCAAATCATAGAATCACGTATAGCAAACATATAAAAACATATATGCATGCGTCAAGAGTTAGAAAGCAAAGTCCATTCACAGACCATTTCGCCGTTGCCTAAATATGCGCGCACTTACGCTGTTGTTGATACCATATCGACCGACCACCCTAGCATAGGGCCCGCCAGGACAGGAAGGCCACCGACCGATCGCCTGATCAGCACCCTCACGGCCTACGGCCCGCCGATCGGCACCAAACTGCAGACCCGTCACTTGGCATCTGACAATGAACAGACGATAGCTGGCTGCGACAGTCACCTAACCAACTCTGCCATACCAACTCCCTGACGGAGGCAGGTTGGGACTCCAGCTGGCGCCTCTTCCGGATGTCCAGGGCTTGTCAGACGGCTCTCAGCCACAAAGCACCACCTGCTCCCGTAACAGTAGCCCACCTACCGCAGTTATGGCTACTATAAATATCCCGAAACCCTTCACAAAGGTAAGACACTCAGAACCGATCTAGAACACTTTATTTACCTGCCTCTCGGCACTCAGATACTAACTTAAGCATCGGAGCCCTTTTGGCCGGCACCACACCGGTGTCTAGTCTTTGCAGGATCCCTGCCGAACCACAACGCCCCCAGCGGGCCCGAGACACCACGCGGTTGGTCCTAGAACCCCCAACGGGTCTCATCGAGTTGGTCATTTCAGGATCAAACAATCGGCGCCGTCTGTGGGAAACAGTAAACACCCACTAACTCACATACCTTTGCTCGACCATCTGCCAACGAAAAATTTCTGCCGAACGGGATGACGGTGAGATCAACAACACCCCTCAGGGAGATCGCAGCCGAACCTGAGCCTGCCTACCTTCCGATGACATGCTCGAGATGCTGAGGACCCTCCGGTCGGAGGTTTCCGAACTCAAGAAAAGCAATGCTGCCATCGAGAGCAGGAACCACGTGTGGGGGGGAACAACATGGAAGCACCATGGCCATCTTGCAGTCCACACGCGAGGAACTGGAGGAGCAGCGGGAGGCAACCAAATGGGCCTTAGCCGCTGCATCCCGTCGGCAGGAGTTTGATGCATGCCGAGTCGAGATCGGTGACACTTGCCGACCCGAAGCGTCCGGTCGCCTACTCTTCCACCAAACCGACCTGCTTGGCCCCTCGAGAACACAGATCTACCGTGACGCCCGCGAGCTGCTCGACAAGAGACAGACGCAGACCCCGGCCAACCGTCTGACTTACCCCACCCACGACCCCCGCATCCAGGCACAACCACCTCTGCCCGTACTATCTCAGGGCGTTCGGTCAAGGTCTGGATCGGCGCGCCGACCTGCACAGCCTCCACAGCTCTCCGTCCAGCCTCCAGGCAGTCCCTCCTCGCTTGTCGGTAGGCACCAGCCGGAAGACAACGCCAGCTCAACCACGACCTCGTCCGGGCGGCGACCGGCACAACCCGGGAAACCCAGAGGCGGCAGCATAAATCATCCAATCGGCGACCGCACAATTGGGGCGAATCGACCCGACCAATCAGACGAGGTGGTCCGGGAACTCCTCTAGCACGTGCGGGAATTGGAGGCCGCCAGACCCAAAGCTGGGACACTACCCCGACCTTGGACCAACATTGGTCTCTTCACGGACCGCATCATACGGTACCACCATGAAACGGAGGTCAAACCCTTGAAGATTGCCCTATATGATGGACAAGGGGACCCAGACACCCATATCAACAATTACAACTCAGCGCTCGCCTTCAGAAATCTCTCTAACGAAGCCCAGTGCTTGATTTTCAGCTCCACCCTCACTGGGGCCGCGCTCAACTGGTTCTATCGCCTGGAACCGCAGTCTATCGACTCGTTCCACCGCCTACCCACGGTCTTCCTGAACCAGTTCATGATCCAGACAGATTGACTGCTCACAACCGAGGACTTGGGAACCCTCCGACAGGGAGATGGCGAGCCCCTACGCCAATACGCCGCTCGTTTCAGCTTGGAGTACTCCAAATGCCACGAGACGGATGACAAGGCCGCCTACCGAGCTTTCCGCAACGGGCTGCGGGAATCCACCTTCAAGTACCATGCCTTCACCCAGGGTTGGGACGATTACAATGAGCTCTTGCAGCAAGCGGAAATACACGCCAAGGCGGAGCACTTCAACTCTCCCCAGGTCGCATCCCCACTTGACGTGAGTGGCGCGCGCCCTCCGCCTCCCAGCAACCGGCAGGCACAGTCACCTCTGCCAGCCAATAACGCGCATACGGATCACCAATCTAACTCACACTCCAGTAACCGGAAGGGGACGTACAACAATGATCATCGCGGGAGGGACAAGTACCACAACAAGGGGCAGGGATCAGTCCACCACCAGTCAGGAAAACCCTACACGGGGCCCACCTCAAAGTACGAAACCTATTCCATCCTGAACACCTCCCTCGAGAATGTCTTGATGAACATCGAGGGCACAATCCCCAGGCCGCGGGCGCGACCACCTGGCCCCCGGCCGGGCATCCAATCCAACCTGTATTGCCAGTACCACAAGTTCAACGGCCATACCATCGACGAGTGCGTGGCCTTCCGTGACATCGTGGAAGCACTCGTAAGGGAGGGAAAGATCAACCAGTTCCTCCAGCACGCTCGCCCCGCGCAGGGTCTGCCACAAATGAACACGATCATTGGAGGCCCTACCATCTCTTCCTCCTGCACCTCCAACCGGGCCAAGAAGAACTTCCCGCGCGCCACGACATCCAACCACCAAATCTTCAACATCGAGGATGGACGCGCTGCCAAGGTCGCATGGGCGGGATGGATGCCCATCACCTTTTCCGAGGAAGAGGAACGGGGGGTTATTTTCCCCCACGACGATCCATTGATCATTCGCGCTCAGATAGCCAATTTTGATGTTGGGCGGATCTTGGCAGCTCTGTGAACGTCCTCATCATGGACACTTTCAACCAGTTGGGCATCAACTCCACAAGCCTCACCCACGCTGGTTCTCCGCTACTCAGCTTCTCAGGCGATTTTGTCATGCCCCTTGGCACCATCTCCCTGCCTATCTCCCTGGGGAGCGCACCCAAGATCGCAACAGCCATCACCACCTTCCTGGTGGTCGATTGCCCCACCGCTTATAACGTCATTTTGGGGAGGGGACTCCTCAACCAGCTCAGCGCTGTCATCTCCACTCGGGCCCTTCTCATGAAGTTTCCGACCATCATGGGCACTGGTCAAGTCCGCGGTAATCAACAATCCACCCGCTCCTACTATCAGACCGCCTTGACAAAGCTCAACCCATGCGACAAGCGAGAAACCATGGCCGTCACCGAGGCTGCTTACGAGGCCGACCCTATCGACTCCGAGCTCCTTGAGAAAATATGGACGGGTCCCCCCCAGGACCCGCGCTACCTCTCCGTCGTCTCGCAGCCGCAACCCGTGGAGGATACGGAGCTGATCACCCTTTGCCCGCGTAACCCCGAGCGGCAAGTGAAAATTGGGAGCACACTCGCCCCCAAAGTCAGGACACAACTCATCCAATTTCTCTGGGACAACAACGAGGTCTTTGCTTGGTCCTACACCGACATGCCTGGCATATCCACGGATGTCATCTGCCACAGGCTTAACATCAGCCCCTCCTTCAAACCAGTCACTCAGAAGCAGCGGACTTATGACGCAGAGCAACAGCTAGCCATGCAGGAAGAGATCAATCGGCTCAGCACCATCCACTTCGTGCGCAAGGCCGTTTACGCCACGTAGGTCGCAAACGTCGTACTCGTCAAGAAACCCTCTGGATCCTGGCGGATGTGCATCGACTTGACGGATCTCAACAAAGCCTTCCCGAAGGATAGCTTCCCACTTCCTAAGATCGATCTCTTAGTCGACGCCACAGCTGGCCATGAACTCCTCAGCTTCATGGATGCGTACTCTGGCTACAACCAAATCAGGATGCACCCCGATGACCAGATCCACACCAGTTTACACACTAATTTGGGGGTCTACTGCTACAATGTTATGCCCTTCGGGCTCAAGAACGCCGGTGCCACCTACCAACGGCTCGTCAACTTCATGTTCGCGGATCAGATTGGCAATACCATGGAGGTGTACGTGGATGATATGATTGTCAAAAGCCGGACGGCCAACGAACACGTGCCTAATCTCCACAAGATGTTCCAGGTCCTGAAGCAGTCCAAAATGCGGCTCAACCCCGCCAAATGCGTTTTTGGTGTCCGTTCCGGAAAATTCCTCGGCTACATGATCAGCCAACGAGGAATAGAGGCTAACCCCGAGAAAATTAAGGCCATCCTGGACATGAAGCCCCCGCGCACACTCAAGGAAGTTCAAACCCTTACTGGCCGGATCGCCGCCCTCACCTGGTTCATCTCCCGGGCGACGGACAAGTGTTTACCATTCTTCAAGATCATGAAGACCCAGGGCAGGCACATCAACTGGGATGCAACGTGCGACGCCGCCTTTGAAGCTCTCAAAACTTACATGAGCACCGCACCCCTCTTTACCCGACCTACCACCGGGGAACGACTCACCGTCTACCTTTCTGTCTCCACATCCGCTATCAGCTCTGTCCTCGTCACCAGCCGGGACGGCGCGGAGCTCCCCGTGTACTATGTCAGCAAAGCATTCCAAGACGCGGAGACCCGATACAACGACCTAGAGAAGTTGGCATTTGCCCTCATTGTGACGGCCCGGCGCCTCCGCCCATACTTCCAGGCACACCCCATGTTAGTCCTCACTAACAAGCCCCTTCGCCAGGTGCTCCAAAAGCCAGACACTTTGGGGCGACTCATCAAGTGGGCAGTGGAGCTTAGTGAGTTCGAGACCACATTCGCCCCAAGACCAGCGGTCAAAGGGCAGGTCGTCGCTGACTTCCTCTCATAATTCACTTACAACACAACGCAGCACATGCCCGACATTCTTGATCCCAACACCGCGGCACCCGCCGCTCCTATCTGCAAGACGTCAGCCCCGTCCACCTTGGACCCTGCCCAACCAATCTGGACTCTTTACGTGGACGGGTCTTCCTGCCATACTGGCTCTGGTGCTGGCCTCGTATTTAGCACACCTACCCACGAACGGCTGGAGTACGCGCTACGTTTTGGTTTCCCGGCTTCCAACAATGAAGCCGAGTACGAAGCCCTCCTTGCTAGCCTCCGGTTGGCCACCGACCTCCAAGCGCAGCAGCTGCGAGTTTACAGCGACTCCTAACTCATCGTCTGCCAGATCAATAGCCTCTACGATGCTAAAGACGCTTCCATGACCCGATACTTGGCAAAAGCCCAGTCCCTGCTTCGCCACTTTCGCGGCTACGAGGTCATTCAGATACCATGGTTGGAAAACATCCACGCAGATGCCCTGGCCCGTCTGGCCTCCTCCATTGATGACAGGATAGGCCGCCGGGTTCCCGTTGAATTTCTGGCATCCCCGAGCACAAACGAGCAACCAGTCCTGCTCACGACACAGGAAGCCTCTTGGATGGCTCCCATCATACTGTACCTCACCACGGCCAAACTCCTGCCTGACCGTAACAAGGCCCGACGCATCCAGCGCCAGTTCGCACGATACACCATGGCGCATGGCCACTTATATCGACAGGGATTCGACACCCCCTCCTGAAGTGCCTCCCTACTGATCGGGGCATTGCGGTCCTCTGGGAGATCCACCAAGGCATCTACGGTAATCACTCCGGGCCCAGGTCCCTCGCACAAATAAGCTTTTCGGCAAGGATACTATTGGTCCACAATGCGTGCCGACTCTATGGCCATCACTCAACGGTTCGTCCCATGCCAACGGTGCGCTCCCGTACCTCATTCTCCTGTTGAGTGCCTCACTCCCATGCTCAGTCCCTGGCCCTTCTCTCAATGGGGTCTGGACCTCATCGGCCCCATGCCACGAGGAAAGGGCGGCGTCGAACACGCGGTCGTTGCAGTGGACTACTTCACTAAGTGGGCTGAGGCGAAGCCCCTCAAAAAGATCACGGCCGCCCAGACCGAGAGCTTTGTCTACCAGAACATCATCTGTCGCTTCGGTATCCCACACACGATTGTCACAGACAATGGCACTCAGTTCGATTCCACCCGTTTCCGACACTTTTGTGAGGTCTATGGCATCCTGCTCTGCTTCGCCTCGGTGTCACATCCACAGGCTAATGGACAGGTCGAAGCCGTAAACAAACTCATCAAACACAATCTCAAGGCTCGACTATACGACACCCCGAAAGGCCAATGGTCCGACCTCCTATCTGATGTTCTCTGGTCCTACTGGATATCCTACCGGACATCGACACAGGAGACACCCTTTGCCTTGACTTTCGGGACTGAAGCTGTCATTCCCGTGGAAATCGGGGAGACCTCATATCGAGTACTATCCTATGATCCACAAGAGAATGCGGAGCTCCTCACACAAAATCTCAACTTCATTGAGGAAAGTCGTGAACAAGCCAATTTCCGCAACATGGCACACAAACAGCTAATCGCTCGCTACTACAACTCTCGAGTTCACGCACGCAGTTTCAAAGTCGGTGACTGGGTCCTTCGCAAGGTTAGCCTGGCCACTAAAGGGCGTGCTGATGGGACACTCGGGCCCACGTGGGAGGGCCCTTACCTGGTCACTCGAATTTGTCGTCCGAGCACTTATGAGCTCCAGACTACGGATGGACGTTCGCTTACACACCGGTGGCATGCGGATCATCTCAATTTATTTTATAATTAAAACTACCCCCCGATGTAACCTGCTTTACGCTTTGTTGTAATTCGATCTGGCTATCTCCAGTCGAACTGGCCTTTCCGGCCAAATGTTCTTTCATTTATCTAAGTGTGAGTCTAGTCCTTAAATACAAGGTAGCCTATTCACCATTGCCGATCGGCACTCCCGGTGACCCAAACGACATCTACTTTACCTACCGCCGCAAGTTTACTTGGTCCAAACTCAGTCAAGTTCAATTAGCCTTCGCTATTACGATTTGATTTTGGTGATTATGTCCATTATGGTTTGGGTTTATGATTATGACCGTTCGGTCCTTATCTAGTCTACAACCCCGCGGATCGGCATGCCTACACATATGCACAAATTCGCGAAGTACTCGCCTGTCGACATTTCTCATTCACAACAAGCAACAGACAAAAAAAAAAGAACAAACACAAAAAGCGACGTGACTTCGCACGGTAGACAAGTTGATACATCTCAAAACCACTTTCATTCATTTTCAAATTCCGAGCTACATGTTACACAGGGCATTCCCCGGATTACAAAAAAAAAAGCATACAAAAACAACCTACACGACCCTCGGCCTCACACTACCACCACCTCCTCGTCTACCGCCTCGGCCTGGTCTGCAGTGGACGCCTCTGCAGCCTTCTCCGCACTGGCCGGCCGCTCGCCTTAGGCATTCGATGGTTGCCCGTCCAGTGTGAAAGTCTTGGTCAGCGCAGGGGGCTCATCTAGCCACGGGAAGTTAAGGGCGACCCCTGGATTGAAGTACAACACCCGCTGTACGCAATCATCTTCTACCTCGGCAAGCGCCAGGTCGATGTGATTTGCGTACACCGGGTTGGCCATGAAGTCATCCAGGGTCTTCTGCCGATCCGCCGATAGCAGGACGCGAAGCCGGTCCACTTCCCCTGCAGCTCACCCATGACTTTCTCCTGCTCGTTCAGCTGCAGGGAGAAAGCATGCACCGTCTCTTCACAATCCTCTATCCCCTTCTTCGCCGCCTCCGCACGGGCCTTCTCCCGCTTGAGCTCCCCCTCCAACTCTACCACCCGCCTCCGCGCGGCATGGCCCTCCTTCTCCCGGGCACGCAGCCTGTCCTCCCTCTGCCGAGCGGCGTCCTGCTCGGCCTCTAGCCTCTGCATATGCCGCGCGGCCTTCTGCAGGGCCACGTACGTCTGCCCAAAGCATTGCCGGACAACGCACACTTGTCAGTAAAACAAACACACAAAAATAAACCAAATATCACACGTATGCAATACTAACAATCACCACTTATATGGGATTACTTGGCAAGCAGGGCCGTGAACCGACCCGGGTGGGAGCCAGTGCTGATCTGCTCAATCTCCGTTGGCGTCACCTAAGAGCCGAGCACAAAGGAATTGGCCACAGGCGCCAAAGACTTGTGCATCTGATGCGTGACCGGCACCCACGCCTCCCCGGCCTTGGCAGAGCGGACAACCTCCCCCGTCTCCAAGGGCTCCATGAAGACGGAGGCGATACTTGGAACGCCGTCCGGCACCCTTTCCTTCGCGGGCGGTGACATCTCGACCCTGGCTTCCTTGGCCCTCTCCTTCGGCACTTCGGGGGCCTTGAGGGCCGCCTCTCTCTTCTGCCGGCGGTCGGAACTTTCACCCTTCGACACCCCTGCCGCCGGGGGAGACTGCCTCTGCCGAGCCTCCATCAGCTTCCTCCGGCGTTCTCGGGCTTAGTCCAGCCCGCCGATTAGGGGCCGTTTCAGTCCGAGAATCAGACTCTTCACCTCGGCACCCTGCCGAGGTTCGGGCCTGGTCGGCTTCGGTGTCAGGACCCGACCCTCGTTTGTCAGGTCCCGACTCATCTAGCATGATATTGTCCGCTTTGGGCCTCCTTGCCCTTGCCCTCACGGTTTTGTTTTCGGGAGCTCACGGTGCAACTTCCCAGGGGGTCACCCATCATGGAATTGTACCAGCCTCAACTCGCTTAACTTTGGGGTTCCAATCCCCCCCAAAGCCACTGAGCTCCCAAAAGGCCTCATGCTAGATAGGTGTGTGCCTACACCTTTAAGGCACACCACCATTCCCTTCCCAGACCATTCCCCCTCGCAGGAATGTGGGATTGTTCACCGTTCCCTACAGGACACGGGTCTTACAATCCACCCCCCTTAGGGCCCAGCGTCCTCGCTGGCACACTTCCCGATCGGGGTCTGGCTCTGATACCAAATTGTCAGGACCCGACCCTCCTCTGTCAGGTCCCGACTCATCTAGCATGATATTGTCTGCTTTGGGCCTCCTTGCCCTTGCCCTCACGGTTTTGTTTTCGGGAGCTCACGATGCAACTTCCCAGGGGGTCACCCATCATGGAATTGCACCAGCCTCAACTCGCTTAACTTTGGGGTTCCAATCCCCCCCAAAGCCACTGAGCTCCCAAAAGGACTCATGCTAGATAGGTGTGTTCCTACACCTTTAAGGCACACCACCATTCCCTTCCCAGACCATTCCCCCTCGCAGGAATGTGGGATTATTCACCGTTCCCTACAGGACATGGATCTTACATTCGGCAGCCCGTCTGGTCGGACACCCGAACTGGACCCTGAAAGGGGCTCCTCTCTGCCCGCCCCCTTGGGCTTCACCGCCACGGTCTTCTTCCTCCGCGGCTATTGTGGGGTCACCTCCGGCTCCTTGCCCTTACCATCGGCAGCCGGGCCATGCTTCGCTACCGCTTCACTCATCTTCTTCTGGGCGGCTTGCTCGACTTGAGGATGCACTGCAAAGTTAACCTGTTAGTGCCTCGGCATACCTACACACCATAACTTACAACACTGCTGCTTACCAGGTGGCGAGATAAGACCCACGGCAAGTAGGTTGGACGGCAGCTTCAAGACGCACCGACTACGTTCCAGGTCGGACAGCTTCTCCCGCACCAGGTTGCACGCCTCCCAATCCTCTACTGTCACCGTTGCCTTGGACGGACATGCACATACATAACAAACGCTGTCAGTCCCCGCCTCGGTAGCCACAATTGACACACTATGACCACTAGCCGAACGGCAGACCGACAACCTCCAGACTGGAAGTGGCTGGGAATCCTCGAGCGGACCCTACTCACGTCCATCTCCCACGGCCCAGACACCCAGCAGAACCGGTGCCTCCAACTCTTCTGCGACGTCGGCACATCGGTGATGAACGCACCCCGGGCACTCTTGTGCAGGCACTCCATCTGATACCACCCCGACCCGTAGGTCTGCCTCTTCCCGTATTTTTAACTATTTTTAAACGAGCCCTAAAATCTTCGGACATCCCTAAACATATCGAGACGATGTCCGATTGACTCGAAACCAGCCCCAAAATGTTCGTTACATCGAATAGTTTAAAAATCGTGTCGAAAACTTTCCCAAAAAATGCGCCACGCATCCCCCACTCGCCGGCCAAAGGGGCTGCATGTGAGGCGCACGCGCCGCACTATTCATCGTCTTCAACCTCTCGCTGGACCGGTTTGAACCGGTCCGGTCCAACCGAATCGGCGAGGGTGGTTTTGTGTCCATTTTCAGTCCAATTCCAACCATTTTAATCCTAGTAACGTCGTTCTAATCTAACTAGTTATTTTCACTATTGAAAACAAGGAAAACCAGGTAGAAAAGTACCTCCTACATCGACCAACACTCCTTCTATTTATCCCCTCGCTGTTTCCAAGTTTCAGTCCACCTTTGCTCGTGGTTTCAAGTCCAAACATCACCTTGAAGCCTTCAGAAGCCTAGCCAAGTAACCAATTTGATCACCACTCATTAAAATTGAGTTTACCATTTTCAATTTAAAACTGGGCTTTTTCACGGTTTCTTACTTACCGTCCACCGTGCCTACCGCCATGACTACCATTAACTTCAGCTCAGCCTCCCTGTCATAATTCATTCACAAGGTGACCACAAAGGGTGAGGTTTGAGGGATGTTAGGAAGCTGGGATTTCACGGCACACCTTCCTGTCTCTGTTCTCCACAATACCACTTCCACCGTCGCGACTGACCTCCCACGGCAACACCAGCACCTGTCCCATCCTCGTGTCTCTCACTTCCATTCTCCAAGGGTACAGAAATGATGAAAATCAAAGGAAGTAGAGGAGAGATTCCTCAGGCTATGTTTTCTTTTCACTCTGTTAATCCCTAAACCCCGTGTAACATTTAAAACTAAGCAAAGCGGTGAACAATCTTCCACGACCTTCTAGTGGGGGGACAAGTGTCCCAAATCCAGTGGACAAACAATCCTGAGGCAGCCAAGTGTCCGCTGACCACTGAGCACCAATCCCCATACAAGCCAATTGACCAAAATACCCTTTGAGGTAAAATTACCAAAATGCCCTTGGCATGTTTAGACCCATAACTAATTCATCCAAGGTCCATTGATGATGTATCGCCTGTCGTTGTACTCGGGGCATCGAGACCTACCTAACGGTCCTTGAAATTTTTGAAAATTCCTTGTCGTTTGAAAAGTCAACAACTTGCCCCTTTCTCTCTAATTTACCGAATTGCCCTTGAACTTCCGAATGTCATAACATTTTCCTCGAATGTCGGAATCAGACGTGCCACACGTCTACGGACTCGTGACGTCCCGAACTACGTCACGGTCATTAGTCAAAGTCCATTTGACAGCCCGAACTAAAAGTCAACATTTTACCCATTCCAAGGGCAAAATCGTCATTTCGCACCGTCCGTCCGCAATTTTCCAAATAATCACCGATTATCTTCACAAATCCATCATTAACAACTAATCTAATCCCGATTTCTGGGACGGGTCATTACAATCTACCCCCCTTAAAGAATTTCGTCCCCGAAATTCCGAATCTCGTACTTCCGTAACTAATTGGGGGAATTCTATCTGGTCTCACAACTGGGGCTCCTACCCGATGTCCAGCACCTGCCAATCCAAAATATCCTAACAGTGCCCAAATGGTCACCTCATCTTACTCAACAAACTTTTAGTTCATCAGAAGTTCGTCCCAATCACACTGTGGTCATCTCAAATCAAACACGCTTCACTTGAAGCCCATCGGTGTCTCCAACCTCTAGACTGAACTACCTGTCTCTCGGAAACGTCCACCTTAAATCCCTTTCAAATCTCCCGATCTCCTGGGTCTCTCGACCAATATGAACTCCATTCATAATCTCAACCACGTACATTGGGCAGACCCAGCACTAGATCCAAGTCCAATATCCATATGTATACAACCATAGACCACATACGTCCCGAACCACTCCTGCAAGACAGAGCACTCTCCTCATCTGTATGTTCAACATCCAACCTTTGTATTGTCATCCTATCCTCGTGATCCACCATATTCAATCCTGAGTCGAAAAACACTCCAGTCCTGATCCACTCACTCCTAAGTGGATCCTACTGCCTAGGTTTCTAAGTTTCAAACCACTGCATCAAATCCAATCGATCTTCTATACCGCACGTCTAGATTGTGGGTTCTCTTCAATAACCTCATATCGATCAGTTACAGTCACTCATTTTCCATTTCCTTCCGTCATCCTTCAACGGAACTCACAATAGTCCTCAACCATGTCATCACAACGACTATAATCCATCTTAACACCATCTCCTAACACTCACTACACTCGGCGTCACATAACCAAATTTCCAACTCAGAACCAACCACAACACCTCCTCATCTCCTGATTCTGAGATTCCAACCAGGTTGGAAGTATGTCCACCTTTTCCCAACTGTGAAACTCAATCTGTAACCCGAATACCCCCATTGTGTAAGGGCCCGTCCCGAATATCGGGATTGAATATTAATTAATTATGGTTTAGAATGACTAATCGGGGATTAGTTGAGTGAAATCAGACGAAACGTGCAAAATGACCGTTTTGCCCCTAGCGTGGGCAAAATGTTGACTTTTAGTTCGGGCGGTCAAATGGACTTTGGCCGATGACTGTGATGTATTTCGGGACGTCACGAGTTCATAGACAGGTGGCACGTTCGATTCTGACATTCGTAGATAAAGTTATGATGTTCGGAAGTTGAGGGGTATTTTGGTAATTTGGCATATTAGGGGCCAAATGTTGAATTTTTGGCCGGGAAGTCCAACGAACGAGGGCCAAGGACCGTTACGTAGGTCTCGTCGATACGAATCCAACGACAGGCGGCATGTCGAAATCGGAGATTCGACGACGAAGTTATGGTCACGGAATCGGGCTCGATTAACCGAACGAACCGGGAATAAAATAATATTTTAATATGAACAGTACCCGGTGACTGTGCACATCCGGATGAGTGACAAGTGTCACCCATCCCCTGAAATCTGGTCCATGTTTCCCTCCCAACACTATCATTACTACATCATCATTCCTACACCATCATTCCTCCATCTTTTTCCCCATTTTTCTTCTTCTTTGTTTTCTTACCCGTGAGAAGGGGAATCAAAATTGAGAGAATTGAGCTCCCTTTCACAACCAGTTTTGAGGGGAATTTGTGAGTTTGTGAGAGGGGTTTAAACTGGGGAAACACTGGGATCGATTAATGGCTGAAAACTGGGAATTCGAAAATTGGGTTTTTGGGAGGAAAAATCAAATTGGATGAATTGAGCCTTGTTGATCGAAATTGGGTTCAGTTTCAGTCTTCTGGGATTACTACGATCAATTTTGTAGAAGGAACCAAGTGGAATTGGGGTCGAATTGTGGAAGAACTGAAGGAGGGTGGCCTCTGAAATTTCGAGATTGAGTCGAGGAATTGGAAGCTTTGATTGTTGAAATTGAGCTGGGGATTATGTTCCTGAGGATCCCACGATGCTTCTGGATCCATCAATTGGAAGAAACTGACTGAGATTGACTGAGCTCCATGGTTGCATAGTGTACGGATGTTCGAGTTTGAGTCGTGAAGATTGAGCAATGAATTGATTCAATTGAGTTGGGTAAAATGCTTACCTGAGTCCCTTGATACTTCTGGTTGAATCAATTTAAGGAAATCGTGTGTCGGTGAAGGTTTTGGAATGATGAACAATGGCTAGAGGTCCTTCGAATGATCAACTGTGATCGTGGGGTTATAGGTAAGATTGTTTGAAATTGAGTCCACAGATCTTTAATTGAACTTAATTCGAAGATGTATGAATGTTCAATTGATGGATTCAGTGTGGAATTGACAGAAAACCAAACGGGTCTGATCGCGGGTTAAACGACCCGTTTACCAGACAAACGGGTGAGAGGGATAGCACTGTAGCAGGCGCGTGGATTTCACGCGCAGCCACTCACGGCGGCTCGTGGAGGCGCGTCCTGCCTAGTCTCAAGGTGAGGTCAACATGACTTTTGATCCTCTTAGTGTAACGAACATTTTGACGTTGGTTTCGGGGAAATCGGATATTGTTTCGATAATGTTCCGCGTATCCGAAATTTTGTATTACGTTAAAAATACGTATTTAAATCCCGAAAAAATTGGGGAAAATTATATGATGTATATTGAGATGTTAGTAACCCTCTATAATGATTTTGGATAGGAGTTGTGATTTCCAGATTTTACGGAACAACGTGCAGCTCGGAAACGGACCGTTTTGGACGGTGTGTGTGAGTCGACTTTGTTTTCTAACCGTGATGCATGCATATATGATTTAAATGCCTTATTATATGATTTTATATGCTTGGGCATGATTTGTGTTTCAATCCGGTAATTTCTCGGTTTTATGATTATTATATTATTATTTTGGGCGATTTTCGAGAAATTACGAAATTTGGTAAGAATGATGTTTGGACTTGGTTTGTGAGTCCGGGATTAAAATTGGTTGGAAATAATGTGTGGACTCGGATTATGAGACATGGATTGAGAATGATGTTGTGACTCGGGAATGAGTCAAGGATTTCGTGGATTTATGTGAAAATGGCAACGGAGGTTGCAACGCATGGATTTGCGTGATAATGTTATTTTGGGCATGAGAACCCAAGTGAATAGTGATTTTGACTCAGATTTGGAGTCATTTGTGAAATTGTGAAATTAATGATTTATTGGGATTTTATGATTATTTTAATCAGTCTTTCGGG